>JAHNEJ010002606.1:0-157251 GCA_022559845.1 Amorphophallus konjac
GTTCATGACTGTTTATGTAGACCTATGAATGAAGTGATTTGGTTTACTGTTGTTCATTTGTTCTCTTGCACGTTCCTTATCCCCTACGCTTCTTCTCCTTTATACTGTTCCCATGTGATGTGCTTGACAAGACCCCGCCGTGAAACGGGGAATCGCGTCTCGCCGCGACCATTTTTCCACGAGAATCTGCCATCAAATTCAACAATGACGGCTTTTAGCCCCTTCTCCCGGACGACCTTTCAACCTTCCTGGATGACCTCTACAACATGACAGGGCATCCCTAGACTGCGTAGGGAGCGAGTCGTCACATCACACCATCCAATCAATTACCCTGCGCGAGCGGTGAAGTGACACATGGGACCGCAAGGAAGGTGCCCTATTACGAGGGCTATCGTTAAAGGTGATGAAGGCAGTTTTGGCTCGCACTTCTCCCATTTCTATAAATACCTCCCTTCTTCGTTCTCCCAGGGGCATCGGGAGCCAACTTGAAGAGTACAAATTTCCACGAAAAAGGAGGAACTAAGAGTTCTAAGGTTCGGGATGGAGGGTGAATCTTCCCACTCCTCGAAGAGGAGCAGGTCCAGCGGTAGCAGTTCCAGGAGACTCTCGGACCTCGAAGGGCACTTCAGTGAAAGGACCCAATCACAACTCGTAAAATGAGCCTTCTCGCCCCTTCTTTAGTTCTTTCTTCTTTTTTCTCTCTTGACAAAAACCCCTTTCTCCACTTCTTATGTATGCGCAGAGCGTGATGAAATCACATATTTCATGGGAGTTAGTAGTGGCAGCATACAGGGGTCTCTCGGATTTTCAGAAGGCCAGGCTAGACGTGATGGGACTTGGTGCCTTTCTCCGGATCGAGTCAATCAAGCTCGATCTCGCCCTCGTCCAAGCATTGCGTGAAAGGTGGGATCCAATGAGCCGCGCCTTCTTGATGCCTTGGGGGCACATGGTGCCCAGCCTGGAAGATGTGGTCCGAATCACGGGCCTCAAAGTGGATGGCAAAGCGCTGACTAGTGTCACATACTCCGATTATAGAGAGGCTGCTCAGAGGCTACTAGGAGTGGACCTAGATGATCGTAAGAACAGGTCCATAGCCAAGACGCCTATCATGGAGACGTTGGGGCTTACTGACGCTTGTCCCCGTGATGATGAGCCCTTGGAAGAGTTCACGGAAAGGACTGAAAGAGGATGCCGCGCCGTCTACTGTGTAGATGTGAGCAATTGGGAGAGAGCCAACATGGATTTGAGGAGGTTCCTCTTCTTCTTGTTGGGGAGATTGCTACTGGGCTCGAAAGGAGACAGCATCCATTGCCGCTTCTTAGAATTCCTGGTAGACCCTGAGAAAGTGAGGCGATATGCCTGGGGAGTAGCCATGCTGGCGCATCTATTTGCGGGTCTGTCTGAAAGGGAAGATCGAGAGGTAACAGTGAGTGGTTTTACACCGTTCATCCAGGTACCCCCCTTCTTTTTTTTATTATCGTTATTATTATTTTGACACATGATGGTGCAGTTGTGGAGTTATTATTATCTCCCAATGGGAAAGGCCCGTCATTGGTGCCCAGTGGTGGTGCCGCTGGCAAGGCAGTGGCCGCCCATCATGAGCACAACCCCTCTATCCTACCAGCTGATGGTGTTAAGACGTGAGTTGCAAGAGTTCCCCGCAGCCATGGTGGTTATTATTTTGTCATTTGTTCATTATATATATATATATATATATATATATATATATATATGTTTTTTATTTTGTTTTGTCTCCCCCCTTTTTATGAATAAGAAGATATGTGTGACTTGACCTAGGTGATCTGGAGACCTTATGCGGGCATGATTGACACCAATCAGCCATGGGTCATAACGAGTCGTGCCCGGTTCGGGCGTGACCTCTGGATGCACTGTGTGAATGAAATCGAGCCACTTTGGCTACGATTGGCCATGAGGACCTTAGGGCTCGCCCAGGAATGGGTGGACATGACTACAACACCACGTGTGGGGAGGTAGACGCGTGGGCCGACGACCTCCGTTGATTGGCGAGTGTGATTCCCCGAGCAATATAAAGACTGGTAACGGGGTGGCACACTCGTAGAGTCATATGCTTAAGACAGCGAGGATTATCTACGCCTCTATAAGGCGATGTACGTAGAGCGACTCCATCCCGAGGGGACTGTGGAGGTGAACAATTTTTTTGTTTCATTTTTTTTTGTATATATTTTTTGGCTTCTTTTTTTGTTTTATTTTGTTTTATTTTTTTGTTATTGTATGTGTTAACCCATGCCATGGCCACATGATGCTCACGACACCAAGATAGCGAACTTGTAAGCTCGCCTGATAGGCACGGAGCGGCAGTTGCGTGATACCCGCGCCGCCTTGAGTTATTCGGTAAGCCTGCATGCACATGATCATAGACCAAGATTCCTGGTGCTAGTCCCTTAGTGCCACCTTATGTGTGTTGCAGCGTGCCCAGCTCGACGCAGCTTCTTCAGCAATGGGGGCGGATTATGTCTCTTCCGGTTTATAGATCCCCATTTCCGAGCTTGACTTGCTTCATGAGCAACTTGCTCACACTACGCAGCGAGCCGCGAAGGCAGAAGGAATGCTTTCCACACAGGTGAGAGTCTCACCATTGAATTTCACTTATTCGTGCCTCCACATATCTGAAATGGTGGTCATGGCAGACGAAAGAGGTGCAAGATGCACTTGCCTGTACGGCGTAGGGGGAAGCCAGAATAGCGGAACTGAAGGAAGAAATACGGCGTCGCCCAGACGATGGCTCTTCTCGGGATGCCATGGAGCTGGGGATCACCCTTCAGATGGAAAGGGAGGACAGAGAGAGAGAACGTGCGAAGAGGGAAAAAGTCACCGAAAGAGAGAGAGGCGACAGATTGGCTGAGAGGGAGGAGCGGAGGGCCATGGAGGCCCAACTCTTTGAGCTCCGAACTAGCCTTGGTCTTGCTGAACAATGGCTAAGAGATGGTGAAGAGCGCTACCGAAGGGCACGAGAGCGTGACTTTCGTGTTAGTAGCTTCTTTGCTGCCCCTGTCGATCGACGGGGAGCATAGACGGGAAGAGGGGTACAGAGCAGTAGAGGGACCGCCTCGCATGGTTTAACAACACCCTCCAAGGTTCCTCACCTGGAGGGTGGAGAGAGGGGTAACGCTGAGAGAGAGGAGGGAACGTAATGTATAGTTTCTGGAAGGAAATAAAAGAATGTTTGATTTCTGTTCTCTGCCCTCTTTCCAGCATTGCTTTTTTGAACCCTGCACACATCGCTCAATAAGAACAAGTTAGTTTCTCTATTCTGACTTGGCCCCTTGCTCAATGAGTGGGTGACTGTTTTGAGACTAACCTTGATAACGAGTCAAGGGGCCAAGCCTTTATCAATTAAGGCAAAAGCAAAGACGATGAATGCAACACACGGGCACACAAATGAGAACGAGAATTAAAAATGTGGCACACAAATGAGATCACACGGATGCAAATTTTTTTATTTTTCTATTTGCCCTTCCTTTTTTATTATATATTTTTTATTTGTTTATTATTATTTATATTATTTATTTTTAGTGAAATCCCTTTTTTATTATTATTGGACTCTTTTTCTTTTTTTTTATTTTCTTTTTTTTTGTTTTTTGACACGAAGGACACTTGTTATCACAACCGACATGGTTCTTGGATTAGGGGTGTTTGAATCATTCTTAAGTAGCTTAATGTAGGGTTAACGCGCTCCAAGAGAATTCCCACTTGGGAGCTCATCCGATGGCGTCTTCCTAGGGCCACTTTATCACACCGCTACCATTTGTGGATTCAGCCTACACCTTTTCTAATGCTTGGTGACCATTCTTATGGCACCTGACCTCTATGAAAATAGGGTTTCTTACTAACCTCCCGGGTATTCTGTGCGCACATCCAAATTGATTTGGGCCCCTTGACTCCTCAAATGATAATCCTGTCGGTTAAGACTTAACTTGATGATAAAATCGTCATGCCATGCTTAGGCTCCCAGTCGCTTCCGACCGCAAGGATACACCGAAAGAGCGTTCAAGGTAAAAGATTTGCCCGACCCGGGTCTATTTCCTCACAACTCTAGACGGTATAGGATGGAACACCTTGGAACCCTAACAACCAACCACGCGACGCTGACCCGGAATCAGACGCCGTCGTACCTATTGGTGACGCGCTTGCATTGACCTAAGCCCGATGTTGAAGTAAGAAGCCACCGAGGTTGTAGATAGAGGTCTTGACTGGCCAGAAACACCGAGACTCCTTCGCGGCGATGGCTTTTACTTTTTGAAGTAGACAATTATATGTGTGTTTTACTCAAACGAGGTCGCTTGCCTTAGCGGGGCGCGCCTTTTGAGATTTCCATTGAGCTTCATATTTGAGGGGCGAAAGAAGAGTGTGGTGGGGTAAACCTTCCGAGAGGACCGACAAAACCGTTAACCCGACGAGCTAACCGGGACCTATTCGACCTTCCCCTTTTGGGCGACTTTGGACCAAACCTCGAACAGATTCACGTTGCCCCTTTGTGGAATTTAGCCTTTGGTTTGAGGGGTTTCGCTTGTTGCAATCAGGCACGGCCACGACCAGGCTTTTATTTGACTTTGATTTATCCATTTTTTTATTTTTTTTATTTTTTTATTTTTGAGGGAGACATGATAATTTGATATGTCGAAGTCCCTCTTGTATGCATGCGGGGATACTACCCTCTTCTCGTGCTCTGACTCGGGTTCGAGGAGATGAATCCTACTCTGCCTTCAGGGTATGGTATTTTGGTTCCCTTATGCTCAGCGTTTTAAGGGCGCCGACTGTCTCATTGGGTCGAGAAAGAAGAGAACAAAGATTACGGCTTTCCTGGAGACCTTCGGGTACAGCCCCACAATAAGCAATACTACTAACTTTCTTTGCTAAAACAGCTGCGTGTGTGCGTGTTGCCTTCTTTTAGTGGGGTAAACCGACATGACCGGACAAGAATCTCCATGGTTTTGGCGGACCAAGACCCGAGACCTACCGAATCTTAATGGGTCCTATCCTAATATGGGGGATAGATGCCAAGCCTTGACTACATGATGAACACCAGTCATTAGTTTGTTTGTTTGTTTGTTTTTTATAGGCTTCTCTCGAGTTCCGCTTCGTCTGATCCCAAAAGCGGGGTGTGGGAGTGCGTGGAGGTCAACCCTGAGTTAGACTACAAAGACTGAAGAGTGAATTTTAGCTCCGATGGTCCTTGTGCCATGCCGGTTATACCTATCTAAGGGTAGTATTTTTTAAGGTAAAGCTCGTTCCAAGGGTGGGATAACTCGGTCCGCTCGGCATTGACTAGCTTGTAGGCGTTGCCAGGGTACGCAGCCTGAACCACATATGGTCCTTCCCAATTGGGTTGAAGTTTAGAACGCGGCCCTCCAGGTTTGACAAAAATTCTTTTTACGGCCATCTCAATGACTTTGAATTTTCTCTCAATGACTTTCTTTTGGTAAAAACAGGCGAGTCTATTTTGATAAACACGTGCATGCTCGGCAGCGGCCAGCTGCTTCTCGTCTAAGAGTTCCAACTGGGCAAGGAGCGAATTATGACGTTCGTCGAGGGGAAATTCCTTATCAAATTGTACCCGGAGAGAAGGAATCAGAGTCTTATATGGGACTACCGCTTCCATCCCATAAGTAAGGGCAAACAGAGTTTACCCGGTGGGGGTATGGATTGAAGTGCGATAGGCTTATAAAGCTTCGATAAGCTTTTTTGGCCAGTCTGAGAACTTACTAGACTCGCAGATTTTCTTTATGATTTTGATCAATGTTTTGTTGGTGGCCTCCACCTGGCCATTACCTTGTGGATAATAAGGTGATGAATGATGCAATGCGATTGCATACTTTTTGCAGAGGTCTTGAAGGTCCTGAGAAATGAACTGCGGCCCATTATCGGTGATGATTGTGCTTGGAATGTCGAACCTAGTGAGGATGTTCTTCATGATGAACTTGCAGACTGTTGACGCCTTGATTTCCACGTAAGCTTCTGCTTCGGCCCATTTGGTGAAGTACTCCGTTGCAGTGAGGATGAAGGATTTCTGCTTGATGAGGGAGTTGGGATCGCCTAGGGGACCAATGATGTCAAACGCCGACATGGAGAAAGGCCATGGGGAGAATATTGGATTAAGTGAGAAAGATGAGGAATGAATTTTATCGGCGTGAAGTTGACACTTGACGCACCGACGGACATAGACAGCACAATCCTCTTCCATAGTGGGCCAGTAAAAGCCCTGCCGAACGAACTTCTTAGCAAGCATTTGGCTATTTACATGGCCACCGCACACACCAGAGTGTGCTTCCTCTATGCATTTCTAGACCTCATTGTCATCAAGGCATCTTAAAAGAACACCATTAAGGCTTCTCTTATACCACAGACCTCCAACCAACGTGTATTTTTGGGCCACCCTCCTTATGACTTTCTTATCTTCTGCGGTGGCTTCTTCAGGGTAAGACTGATCTTTACAATAGTTGACAATTTCATAGAACTATGGTTTCTCCTCATCTGCCAGTTCTTCTTCAAGTTCTGCCAACATGATTTCCCTCTTTTCAAGAATTTCCCCTTCCCGAACCTTCCGTAGGACTCTTTCTTTGATTTTTAAAAGGTAAGGGTCTTGAACAGCAGGGACGAGACGCTTGTAGATGGTGATGGATTCAGACCAAACACCTAAAGAGAATCTAAAAGATGACGTCAAGGAGGCGAGGGCATCGGCCAGAATGTTCTGTTTGCGAGGAACATGGACAAAAATCAGCTTGGTGAACAATTTGGCATAAGCAGAGACCAGCTCCTGATAGGGCTTGAGCTTGGGATCAAGGGTGCGATATTTGGTAAGCACCTGGTGGAGAACAAGTTGACTATCTCCCACGACTCGCAATTCGGTGATATAAAAAGAATGGGCTAGTTCTAGGCCAGCTAGAAGAGCCTCATATTCGGCAATGTTGTTGGTGACTGGGAATGAGAGATGAAACGCCCCCGGGATGGTAACGCATTTAGGCGTCAGAAGGACAATGCCAATACTCTTCCCTTGAGAATTCAGAGCTCCATTAAAATATAATGTCCACATTGGCTCGTCGGATTGGGTGATGGACATTAGTTCCTCATCTGAAAACTCTGATTAGACAGGATCGAACTTGGGGAGAGGATAGTGAGCGAGATGCTCGACTATAGCATAGCCATTAATTGCCTTGTGCTAGATATATGTGATGTCGAACTGAGATAGGAAACTATGCCAGCGTGCTAGCCTATCAGTGAGGATAGATTTCTCCAGGAGGAACTTGATAGGGTTCGTGCGGGCAATCAAATGGACCTCATGAGCTAGGAAGTAGTGCTTCAATTTCTGCACTACCTAGACGAGGGCAGCACATGTTTTCTCCATGGCCGTGTACTTCTGCTCATAGGGATTGAGGAGTTTGGACAAGTAATAGGTTACCCGTTCCTTGCCTTCTTCATCGACTTGTGCGAGGATGACCCCCACGGAGTCATCCAAGACTGAGATATAAAGGATCAGAGGTTTCCCTGGCTTGGGTGGAATGAGAACGGGTGAATTAGCCAGATATTCCTTTAACCCTTCAAAAGCTTTCTGGCATTTAGAATCCCAATGAAATTCTACTCCTAGCTTGGTCAACTCGTAGAAAGGTCTACACCTTTGTGAGTGCTGAGACACAAACCGACGGATAAATTGTAACCTCCCAATTAAATCTCGAACTTCCCTCAAATTTTTGGGAGGCCGCATATCCCTGATGGCCTTAGCTTTGTTCGGATCTATCTCAATCCCCTTTTTACTCATAATGAAACCCAGTAATTTACCCGATGATACGCCGAACACACACTTCTTCGGATTCATTTTCAATTGGAACTCCCTTGATCTCTGTAATACCTTGGCCAAGACTCTCGGATGTTCCGCCCTAGTTCTGTATTTCACCAATAAATCATCCACATACACCTCCAGATATATATGCATCATATCATGAAATATGGCCATCATAGCTCTTTAGTAAGTAGCTCCAGCATTCTTTAACCCAAATGACATGACCACATAACAATACGTTCCCCAAGGTGTAGTGAATGACGTCTTCTTTTGATCCTCTTCTGCCAAACGAATTTGATTATATCCCAAAAACCCATCCATAACTGAGAGGGTTTCATAGCCTGCCGTGTTATCGATTAACACATCAATGTGAGGCAGGGGAAAATCGTCCATTGGACACGCGCGATTAAGGTCCCGAAAGTCGATGCAAATCCTAACTTTCCTATCCTTCTTCATGATCGAGACAATGTTCGTCACCCATTGAGAAAAAAGGATGACTCTAATAAACCTAGCTTTATGGAGCTTGTCGACCTCTTCTTTCATTTTCAAAGCCATCTGAGGGTGGAAACACCTTAACCTTTATTTTACCGAGACGGACCCTGGTTTTAAAGTTAAGCAGTGTTCGACCAAGGTGGAATCCAAACCCGGCATATCCTCATAGCTCCATGCAAACGTGTCCTTATACTCCTTGAGAACTTCAATTAATGCCTTTTCCTCAGATGATAGCAAACTATTACTTATGAGGACAATCCTAGGGTCTTCCTTAGTTCCCAAGTTGACTTCTTTGGTGGACTCTTCTACGACGGCTGACGGATCGTCGAATCTCCTCATCCCACTAGCATATGCGCCGGCCGCGTCCTCATATTCTTCATCCTCTTCTTCATTAGGGCATTCTTCATCTGTAATCTCGTAGACTCTATACCCTTCATCAATTGTGCAATTCTCCTCACAATCTATCTCTGACAGTTGGATGGGATCTTCTAGCAATTGAGGAATGGATAGGCACGCTCGACACCTACTGGCTAGATCTAGAAGGAATCGACGAGGGATCTGCTTACCCTTGGATTTCCTTTTGGGTCCTACCCTTGACCCATTATTCCTAGGTTGACTGAGCTGTCCTACGGACGAAGAAGAAGCTAAAGAAGATGCCAAAGAATGTACAAGGAAGGACCCCTAAGAGGAAGGGTAGAAAATGTCGCTTATAGGACCTTGGATGAGTGGTCCGTAGGTCGGGACGCACTCGTGGAAGATGTAGGAGGTTTCCTCAACGAAGATGTGTTATTGAGGAGTTTGAAAATCGACATGTTTTTTTCGCTTTCATTTTTGATGACAAAGCAATGAAAAGAAATCGGAGGAGGGGAAAAAGTGATTATGGCTAAAGGGTTGGGAGGCTCATAGAGCAGATCATGATTGAAAACCTGGCGCGGGTTGAGAAACCTGCGTAGATTTGTAAGTAGAGAAGGGGACCTAGGAAGATCATCAGACAACTGTCTGGCCCAGGAAGAAGACAGCAACAAGGGCTGAGATGAGTGAATGGAGAAGATGATGGCTAATGGGCCATCGGGGGTAAAGTGGATGACGGATGAAGATCCGTTGATGACACAGTCCTCAAGGCGAGGGTGGTTCGGAACTCTGGCAACAATAATGATATCCCCTGGCATTTCAGAGATCAATGGCGGCCCTTCCAACTGTGGAGGCGAGAACATTCTTCCTAGTGTGATGGAAATATCTTGTATGTCAAACCATTTGCTCCACTCGCATTTTGGATCTTCAATCTTGCCTCTCTTAGTAGCCCTTGAACATTTCTCAGCCAAGTATACGACATGCGATCCCCCATGTGTTTTTGCGGGTAATCCCCCATCTGAACAACCGGTCCCTTCTTGAAGTGAGAGGATAGGGTCCACGTGAGGGGTTTCCCATCTATCTCGAGCAGTCCTTCAAAGCCTAGGCCTTATTTTCTTTGGTGGTTTCAGCCTACCTTGATGAGGGCATCCCTTGCCCCTCCACATTTTCTCCAGACTCGGATTGTTCATCGGCTAGCGCCATTATGTTAGTCATGTATTTTTGAGTCTAGTTATGTAATCTTCACATTTTCTTTGAGTCAATATCATGTAATTTTCCCCTTATTTGAGTCATGTACCTAGGTTAGTGAGTCATTTTCCTAAGTCTTGAAGTCATTATGTTGGTATGATTAGTTAATGGGCCCAAACCATTGGGCTAGGCCCAGGGGCGCCCCTCCCTTGGACTGTTTGGTCATTGGTTAGCTTGTCAGGGTCAGTTTGGTCTTAGGAAAAGTGTGGAGTCTATAAATAGCCCCACCCCTCTCTCATTTGTAACAACTTATGCATGAATATTGAATTCCAGATATACTCCAAATCCCTCTAGCCTTCTCTCTCAATATCTCTCTCTCTCTCTTTATCTCTCTCTCTCTCTCTCAAGGGAAGAATTCGCCCCATTCTCTCTCTCCTCCCCCCTCTCAATCACTTCCAACCCCACCTACCTCCAATAACTCCCCACAACTTCCCACAACCCTCCTTTACTCTCCATCTAGTCCCAACAACCCTCCACCAATCTAAACCCTACTTCCCAACCACCACCACTTCCCTAGGCACCTCTCCACCTTCCCAAGGCTGAATTAACCCCTCCCAAAGCCCAAATTCGAATTTCCCTCCCCTCTCCCATCCCTCCCACACCCTAGGTCGACCCAAACCAGACCCCCCTTGGTCTGGTCGCCCTCCTCCCCCTCCTCTCTCTCACCCTCTCTCTTGTGCACACCCACTCCCCCATCTCCACCTCTAGCAGTTCCATCCCCCCTCTCCTTCCACCACTGCCACTCCTGACCTCCTGGAGCCCTAGCCACGTCCTCCCCCTCTCCCTAAACCTCAGCCATCATTCACAAGCCTAGCTAACCCCCTTCCACTCCCTTTATTCTTGCTAGTTTGCAGTTTCAGATAGCAGGTCGCAGGCAGCAGAGTTGGGTCCTAAGATTGCATCGGATCCGGCCGCTCCCTGGTCCTCCAGGTGTCAAGGCCTACATCTCTGGAAAGGTCATCCAGAGAGCTTTCAAGGAGAGGTGGTTTCGTCGACATCCGAGGTCGGAGCTGTCCACAGGAGCCGATCTCCCTCGACTGCGCAGAAGACCCCAGGCAGAGAACCAGAGCGAGAGTGGGAGCTCGCCACGGCGAACCTTTTGGGATTCAGATCAAGTGTTCTTCAGAAGAATTCTTCCCTCTCAAGTCCTATTTCATCCTCAAGAAGCAGAGCTGCATTTGGACATCGGCATCTAAAGTTACGAATTTTCTACTCCAAGTGTGTCAGGTCAGTTTACAGAAGCCAGAACCGACACCCCTCTACTCATCTGATTGTCCCGATCTTCTCCGACATCTGCCGACCACGCCGTTGGTGCCGACAGAAAGAAGACTCGACCACGGTTCCAACGGTTCAGTCTCGTCTCAATCAGAGCTTGGTAGAGATCGTGGCACCCTCTGCAACCAGCCACATTGTTCTGCACCAGACAGAGGCAGAACCAGTCAGTCCGGTTCCAGACTCTGCCCCGGCCAGCAACGACTTTACCAAGCACAGAAAAAATTCAGAGGTCATCCTTGGTCCGTTGGCAAGCTTTTGGTGCAAGTCTCATCAAGTTCTGAGCTCTGTGAATTTTTGGCAGCATCATCACCGCCCTACTATCCAGCAACTCTGAAGATTGGCAGAACCGGCAATGATCCGAACGTCGGGTTTTCTTCATAACTCCCCACCCCGCTTGGCCGGCTGAAGGCCCCTCCCTGCGCGGAGGTAGTTTTGGCTGTAATCACATAACCCCCACCCGAGATCCCCCCCCCCTTGCATGGGGTGTAGTTCATGTCATTATTAAGTCGCAGGTTTGAAGCTTCAATCGACGTGGCGTGCGGGTGTATACCCTCGCCTCCCCGCTCGCCCTCGTCTCCGGCCGGAGTCGGCATCTTCACGCCGGCTAGGTGAGCTCCTGAACATCTCTCATTACTGTAATGGACTTGCTTAGCTTAGTATTGCTATAGTTACTCTGTCGGCGGTAAGAGAGTGTCCGATCTTAAATTGCCACCAAATTGAGTGACCACCGCGGGCGAGTTGTGAGAGCATCCACTTAACCCACACCCTTGGTGTGTTGGCCGCTCATGATTTGGGCATCCTAGGTCCATTTGGGGTTCTCCCCAAGCTAGCCAACCATTGGAGTCTCAAGGTCCCGCCTCGGACCCTCTCCAACATCGCCTAGTCGCCATCGGGCACTAAGTGTGCGCCATACGGGTGAGCTCGCTAGTGTGAGTCCGCTGCTCAAAACTTGAATGCTTGCAAAATAGGTCCATAGGTCGGTTTTACATCAAGTGGTATCAGAGTAAGTTCACAACTTGTCTCTATCAAGTTGGTCCTAGGGCATGTCTATGCATTTAGAGTCTTCAAGTGCATCACTCTTGTCCCCTAGTATGGCCACCTCATACCAACCTTGCCCATCGTCCCTCTCCATGAGTCCAAAACCCCAAGAGAGACCCATCACCAACACACATGACCTCCACAGTCATGTTGAATACCTCATGGGAGCTATGAACAATACCTTTGATCGCCTAGATAGCATAAAAGGCCAACTTACCCGATTAGGTGACAATGAGCCCACCCCAAGGGTAGCTGATAGATTGGTCCCCCACCCACTTCCCGCCTTTGATGGAACCTCTCTTAGAGAATATTTAGATTGGGAAGCAGCATTAGACCAATACTTCACTTGGTATCCCATGTCCGAGGATAAAATGGCTTGGGTCGCCAAAATGCAACTAACCAAACAAGCTCAAACTTATTGGATGCAAATTGTCGGGCTAAGAATACTTAGAAGGGAAGCACCCATCACCACATGGAGGGACATGAAGGAGCAACTTAGGGCTAGATATGTTTCCCCCTCATACTCAAATCACCAAGACCTAAGGAGCACTTCAACTCCTTCATCCCCACCTAGCCAACCCATGACCCTAATCCCCCATTCCACATCACTTCCCACCTATCCTACCCCAACCACCACACCAGCACCCTACCTACAAACTCCCACCACAACCATATGTCCACAAACCCAATTGGACCCCGTGTCCACCCCTCCACCGAGGCCCATAATGGCCACCACCCCCAAACCCAAAACCCCTCACCAAACCCACCTCCCGCTTCCTACACCAATCTTTCCCCAACCTAGGCCTCCTCTACTTCACCTTCCTATCCCAACCCAAGCCCATGCTTGTTCACCACCCCGGGTGTGTCATACGCTAGCTATCACCAAACCACCCACCATAGATCCCCCTACTCCATTAGCAATAGAAGTTGCAACCCACACACCCACCCAAGTGGAGAAGGATGCCCATCCGAATCCACCTTCCAACATAGAGGAAATCCAAAGGCCAAACAACTCACACACCTCTAGCCTAGCTCCTCTAGAGACACCCAACCTCACCATAGATAAGTCCATACTCCAATGGCTCAAGAAAGGTCTCACCATTCCTAGTTCACAACCATGCCACCTACCCATGGGATATCAATCCCAAATCATTCCCATTCAGCCACATGTCACTTATCAAACTTCCTATTGTGTGGAAGATTTGGGAGACTTAGTGAACTACCTACATGGGCAAATTCACTTGACCAATATGCTAGCCATGAGGCCGTCCGAAGCTAACACCATTAGCCTAGCATATCCCACCATTGGCTCCATCACTTCCATCTACACTAATGGCCAAGTTACTAGTGAGATCATCCTCCTTCTTCCCATGGAGGAAGAACCTATCCTAGTCTACTCCCCAACCATTGAGATCCCAAGTGCTTTGATTGGCCAACCCATTAGCAACCTTGGCCCAATTATCTTGGAGGAGGATGACTCACCATTTGAGGACCTTGAGAACATGGAGTACCCCTACCTAGGTGACCCTTACCATGATCCCTTTGACCCTTTTCTATGGGAGCCTAAATCTCCATGTAACCCACTCCCCCTATTCACCACCCACCTCACCCTACCCATACCGCCCATGTTGACCCAAACTCCTCCCTTCCTAGAATTGGTTACACCATGAGAGCATTGACCTAAGCAACAAACACCTCGGGATTGAGGAAATGCCCCACCCCATAACCACCTTCCTAGACCCCTTTGACCCATTCCAATGGAAGTCCAAAAGCCCACACATAGGAGACATCTTTGTCACAAGAGTGCATAAGTCTTGGCATACAACACCACTTGGCATGATTCATAAGTCGGGAACATTCATTCACATCACCCACATGTCAAGTAGGAAGTATAAGTGGACCGTTTTTGGATATATTGGCCCACCTTCATTAATCATGAGTCTTAAACATGAGAAGAGCATACATGGACGTCCGGGTCCCCCGACATTTGTCTTACCCATACATAAAAGGTTCATCTCTGGATGTCCCGGGCCCCCTAAGTCTGTCACAGTCTTCATGGCATCAAAGCATGATCGAACTACATTTGGCTGCCCCGGACCACCTTTGCATACCATACATTGTCCACTCACACCGCATCATAAAGCATGGCATATGCATCCAAGCAAATATCAAGCAGCAAGCGGTGAGATTCATAGTAAGCAAGCAAAAACTCGTGTGCGCCACTTGAAATTCCAAGTTGGTAGCTTGACGATGATGACTTTGGAGTGGCTCTACCCTGTGGTCACCTCCAAATCGAGGGCACGGGGACTTGGACCTTGCCAAGTTCCGAGTGGCTTTGGCAACCCGGCTTATGGGTTGAACTTCCAAAAGGGTTTTTGGGATTCTCCCCATTTCTCATATAGCGGATCCAACACCCACTAAGGGCACCGCGGTGGATCCTAGTGAGTGCCTTGAGCTTACACCTATCCTTGCGAGGGACACCTTCGGAGTGCCACCACAAATTAGCCCGAGAGCCCGACGTGAGCACACGACAGCAATACTAGGCAAGCAAGACATCATAGCCAGCATGAGGGTGTGTCTGGGCCACTTCGAAAGGCTGAAGCACCGTTCCCCGACAATGGTCGCGGGTTGAGTATGGAGATCGTGGATCGCCCAGAGCCGCAGTTCGATGTACTACTTCCCTGGTGGACCCATACTCGACGGGGTCGAGTTTTCCCCACCCCGGGGGTATGATGAGGGCATCCCTTGCCCCTCCACATTTTCTCCAGACTCGGATTGCTCGTCGGCTAGCGCCATTATGTTAGTCATGTACTTTTGAGTCTAGTTATGTAATCTTCACATTTTCTTTGAGTCAATATCATGTAATTTTCCCTTTATTTGAGTCATGTACCTAGGTTGGTGAGTCATTTTCCTAAGTCTTGAAGTCATTATGTTGGTATGATTAGTTAATGGGCCCAAACCATTGGGCTAGGCCCAGGGGCGCCCCTCCCTTGGACTGTTTGGTCATTAGTTAGCTTGTCAGGGTCAGTTTGGTCTTAGGAAAAGTGTGGAGTCTATAAATAGCCCCACCCCTCTCTCATTTGTAACAACTTATGCATGAATATTGAATTCCAGATATACTCCAAATCCCTCTAGCCTTCTCTCTCAATATCTCTCTCTCTCTCTTTATCTCTCTCTCTCTCTCTCAAGGGAAGAATTCACCCCATTCTCTCTCTCCTCCCCCCTCTCAATCACTTCCAACCCCCACCTACCTCCAATAACTCCCCACAACTTCCCACAACCCTCCTTTACTCTCCATCTAGTCCCAACAACCCTCCACCAATCTAAACCCTACTTCCCAACCACCACCACTTCCCTAGGCACCTCTCCACCTTCCCAAGGCTGAATTAACCCCTCCCAAAGCCCAAATTCGAATTTCCCTCCCCTCTCCCATCCCTCCCACACCCTAGGTCGACCCAAACCAGACCCCCCTTGGTCTGGTCGCCCTCCTCCCCCTCCTCTCTTCTCACCCTCTCTCTTGTGCACACCCACTCCCCCATCTCCACCTCTAGCAGTTCCATCCCCCCTCTCCTTCCACCACTGCCACTCCTGACCTCCTGGAGCCCTAGCCACGTCCTCCCCCTCTCCCTAAACCTTCAGCCATCATTCACAAGCCTAGCTAACCCCCTTCCACTCCCTTTATTCTTGCTAGTTTGTAGTTTCAGATAGCAGGTCGCAGGCAGCAGAGTTGGGTCCTGAAGATTGCATCGGGTCCGGCCTCTCCCTGGTCCTCCAGGTGTCAAGGCCTACATATCTGGAAAGGTCATCCAGAGAGCTTTCAAGGCGAGGTGATTTCGTCAACATCCGAGGTCGGAGCTGTCCACAGGAGCCGATCTCCCTCGACTGCGCAGAAGACCCCAGGTAGAGAACCAGAGTGAGAGTGGAAGCTCGACCACGACGAACCTTTTTGGATTCAGATCAAGTATTCTTCATCAAAAAATTTCTCTCTCAAGTCCTCTTTCATCCTCAAGAAGCAGATCTGCATTTGGACATCGGCATCTAAAGTTACGAATTTTCTACTCCAAGTGTGTCAGGTCAGTTTACAGGATCCAGAACCGACACCCCTCTACTCATCTCATCGCCCCGGTCTTCTCCGACATCTGCCGACCCCGCCATTGGCGCCGACAGAAAGAAGACTCGACAACAGTTCCAACGGTTCAAGTCTTGTCTCAATCAGAGTTTGGTAGAGATCGTGGCACCTTCTGCAACAGGCCACATTGTTCTGCACCAGACAGAGGCAGAACCAGTCAGTCCGGTTCCAGACTCTGCCCCGGCCAGCAACGATTTTACCAAGCTCAGCAAAAATTCAGAATCATCCTTGGTCCGTTGGGAAGCTTTTGGCGTAAGTCTCATCAAGTTCTGAGCTCTGTGAAAATTTGTGGCGGCATCATCACCGCACCCTTGTCCAGTCATTCTGAAGATTGGCAGAACCGGCATCAATCCGAACGTCGAGTTTTCTTCATAATTCCCCACCCCGCTTGGCCGGCTGAAGGCCCCTCCCTGCGCGGAGGTAGTTTTGGCTGTAATTCACATAACCCCCACCCCGATATCCCCCCCCCCCTTGCATGGGGTGTAGTTCATGTCATTATTAAGTCGCAGGTTTGAAGCTTCAATCGACGCAGCGTGCGGGTGTATACCCTCGCCTCCCCGCTCGCCCCCGTCTCCGGCCGGAGTCGGCGTCTTCACGCCGGCTAGGTGAGCTCCTGAACATCTCTCATTGCTGTAATAGACTTGCTTAGCTTAGTATTGCTATAGTTACTCCGTCGGCGGTAAGAGAGTGTCCGATCTTAAATTGCCACCAAATTGAGTGACCACCGCGGGCGAGTTGTGAGAGCATCCACTTAACCCACACCCTTGGTGTGTTGGCCGCTCATGATTTGGGCATCCTAAAGTCCATTTGGGGTTCTCCCCAAGTTAGCCAACCATTGTAGTCTCAAGATCCCGCCTCGGACCCTCTCCAACATGGCCTAGTCGCCATCGGGCACTAAGTGTGCGCCATACGGGTGAGCTCGCTAGTGTGAGTCCGCTGCTCAAAACTTGAATGCTTGCAAAATAGGTCCAAGGTTGGTTTTACATCATACCTTGCAGCTGCGCGCCCAGGCCTTTGCCATGTTGAGAGCTGATATTCCTCATTATCTCTCATCCTTTAGAATGAAGAGGGAGACGTGACGTTGGTACTAAAAATGGCTTTTTGGTGTTAGTGGAATGCGGGATGGGTCATATACATCCAGCAATGACAATATGGGCCGGTGAGACGGCCAAACAGATGGCAGAGAGGTATTAATAGCATCCACTGTATAAAGGACAGGTGTACTGATCACTTTAATAATCCTCCCATTGTATGGAAACTTTAGGCATTGGTGGTTGGTGGAAGGCACAACGTCCATGACTTTAATATAGGGGCGGCCCAGTATAGCCTTGAATGTGGGATCCATATCGAGGACATGGAATTCTGTAGAGACTGACGCATGGCCTAATTCTGCCTTCAAGATAATCATTCCCTGTGGTGGCATTTTGCTATTGTCATAAGCTGTGACTATGATCGAGGAAGGTCTTATCTGTTCCTCACCGACCCCACATAACTGAAGGGTGCTCATGGAGATCACATTTATAGATGCACCCGTGTCCACCAAGCACGGGTGTATGGACACTCCATTGATTCTTATTGAGACACACAATGCATATTTTTGGGCTTCCTTGGGGGCGAGCTCGTGGTTGTGGAACATAATGGCCAGATGTGTGTCCGTCGGCGTCAGAACGGCTGAAATCTTCTCTACAGGGAGGTCCTCATTCACCATGACCCTTTGAAGATATTCCATTAAGGCTGTCTGATGGGACGTGGATATCTGAAGCAGCTCAAGGATGGAGATCCGAGCAGGCGTCTTGTCCAGGTGTTTTAACAAATCATACTGTGTCTCAGGGATGGATTTTTCTGACTGCTCTCCATTGTCCTTCTCTGGCTGAGACTGCTCGGTGTCTTGACTATTCTGAGGAAAAACTCGGTGGAAAATCCTTCCACTCCGGAGCACCATTGCCTGCGGCTTTTGCACCTCTATGGGGTTAGGTGTGGATTTTAGCAGGGGTTTAAGGGGTAGTGGCGGAGGAATGGTTGGTGAAGTAGGGGTGACGATGGGAGCGGGGACTCTGATGAGGGGTTTGTTAGGTGGAGGCATGGTGGAGGTTGAGGGGATCTCATGTGGGCTATAGAGGGTAAGGGGCTTGGAAGGTGAAGGCATGGTGGAGGTAGAGGGGGTCTCATGTGGGCAATGGAGGGTAAGGGGCTTGGAAGGCGGAGGCAGAGGCAAAGTGGAAATGGATAAGGCCTGAGATGGATAACCGTTCTGAGATGGATGGTGGGTGATGAGTGGTTTTGAGGGTGTTGGTGGAGGCATGGTGGAGGTAGGTGGGGCCTCGTACGGATGGCAGATGATGAGAGGTTTGGAAGGCATAGGTGTAGATGTAGTAGGGGTGGATGGCAGAATGGAGGGATGAGAGAGGATGAGAGGTTGTGAGGGCATAGTGGAGGGCGTTGGCTGATAGGTCATTGGTGAGTTAGTGGGAGGGGTGTGGATGAGAGGGCGTGATAGCTGTGGAAATGGCGATGGCCGTGCTATAAGTTGTGATGCGGGTTGATGAGAGAGAGGTGCTACTCGGGCAAGGCGAGGGGGTTGTCTGGTGATATGGTTGGTGGTGGCAAGAACGGAGGTACTTTTTGAGTGCCAACCCTACTCTCTCCCGACTTCCTGGAAGGAGGAGATGGGGTTGATCTGGTGATTAGGTTGTTGGTGCTCCGGTAATGGATTTTGGATTATGCCCATGTTGGGCTATTACTGTTGGACCTGCTGAGGTTGTTGTTGTTGTTGTGGTTGTTGCTATGGTTGATGTTGTAGCTGTTGTTGTTGTTGGAATTGTGGTCTAGAAGGAGGTCTCCTGGCTTTGAGAGTGGCGATGTATCGCCTCATTTCATCCCAGTCAATTCCGCCTTCATCATTCATATCATAGATGTAGTCTTTAAAATGGAAACAGTTCTCTACTGTGTGTCCTGGCTGCCTGTGGTAGACACAGTATCTAGAGGTATCAACATTCGGGGGCCATGCGAGCTTCTCCCTGGGTAAGATGAGTGTATTTGAGGCCATGAGGGCGCTGAAAATATCTGCCAAAGTTTCTGGCAATGGTGGGTAATGGGCTCTCTTGGGGCCAATCGGCCTCCTTTGTTGTTGTGGGGGGTTGTAATTTCTTGGGGATGGAACCTGGTGGTACTAAGGTGGTGGTTGTTGTTGCTGGGGTCGGGGTTGTTGCTGGGGTTGAAATGGTTGAGGCATATTGTTCTGGGGTGGATTATTTTGGGGCAGAGGACGAGAGGGGAAAGGACCTTGTTGGAGGGGAAGATGAGGCATTTGTGGATGCCTTGGGTTGGCTGCATAGTTGGCGTTGTTGACTGCACTCGCCTACTCATTTGTTACGACCCCTTTTGTTGCTCCATTGGGGACACCAGTGCATGTCTTTCTGACCATCTTGGGCTTTGACGGCTCAAACATGTGCATGATGGGGGAATCTTTTAACTGGGTCTGGATATACCGGGCCCTCTCATAGAGTTCTTCCATTGTAGTAAGCTTGTTCATAGCCAGGACGTGCCTGAACTATGGGGTGGCATTGGACACAATCATTTTCACTTGTTCGGGCTCTGAGAGGGTATCTCTTATCCTTTCTGTCAGAGACCTCCATCTATCGGCATAGCGGACAAAGTCTTCGTCGGGCCTCATTTTCTCGGCCACTAGGTCTGTAATGGAAAGAGAGGGCTCAACCCTATCCTGATACTTTTGCAAGAATTTTCTTTGCACTGTATCAAAATTTTCAGCCTCGTCCGGCTCAAGAGAATAGAACCATTCCAGCGTAGGACTGTCCAATGATCTCCGAAAGAGATATGCCAGGGATCTCTGGTCATTTTGCCAATAGGAGGATTCATACATGAAGTCCTTGAGGTGAATAAAGGGGTTGCTAGTGCCATTGTACCTATGGTACGTAGGCATTTCGGAGGGAGGAAGATGGATCACCGGAAGGATTGGCAAAGAGACCTCCGGGGTGGATTTTATGTCCACTATTTTCTTTAAATTCTGAAACTGTTCGTCCATTTTATTAAATTTGTTGAGGAGTGATTGGGCGAGCTCCTTGGGATGTGAAGGTGGCACCTGCCATTGGGGAGGAAGATGTCTCCTGGAGACTTGAGGAGGGAACCCCGAATGGGAGGGATATGGCGGCCTGCCGGCAGCTGGCCCTGGCTGGAGTGGTGTGGGGGGAACGACAGGGGTTTGAGACCGTGAAGGGAACTGGAATGAGGGAGGTTGTTGGCTTGCCTGCCCTTGAAGTGAGGGAGAAGGAATGACTTGTACCGATGAAGGAGATGGGATGGCCTACACCGACTCTTGGAGGGGTGCGATGGCTGGAGTTGACTCCTGGGGAGCGGGAGAAATAGATTTCCCCTTTAGAATGGCCTGGAAGGCTTGGAGTTGCTCAGAGGTGAGCTCTGTGTTGGCGAGGACACCCAACAAGGAGGAGATGTCCTGTGGGGGGGATGTGTCCCCTGTGGTAACCTGCAGCTCGCGTGAGGGCTCGTAGGAAGGGCCCGAGTCCATAGCATGGACACGTGGCTCAACTGACTGACCACGACCAGGGTGGTTCTCCTCAAAAGACTCGTGGGCCATTTTCAAAGTTCTTCCGGAATGCAAAAACATGCACCAACAAACAGACAACAGAGATTATCAAACAAGTAGATGCCTTTACGCCCCTTTTTTATTTTTATTTTGATAATACATTTTTTTATGTTTTTAACTAGATCTGAAGTTCACAGAAAAATAGGAAGGACCCTAGTTAACTTTGTTTCACCTCCGTGTCAACTAGGGTCACTCGTCTCACAACGAATGGGTCAACTAACTCCGGAGAACTTCAATGGTACAACCAGCCCAATGAACGAAGAGGGAATCCTTCGCTGTCGGGGACTTACGGAGGTCCCGGTGGAGGAGATCCTAATCCGTCGAGAGGAATTCCCGAACGGAGAGTCCTTCCTTCACCGAGAGAGGGTGATCCTTAAAAAAAAATAAAAAAGGGGTGGATGTATGGAATGAAGTGCTGAACAGATATATGGAACATAACAAAACAACAGAGATAATAGAGGTATAATCAACACCCAAGAGAGATAACAATGCAAACCTCAAGGAATCACAAGGGATTATGGATGAAGTGCACGTGGTGCACGAGGGATAAGAATAGAAAGTGCTATTGTGAGCACGACTGTAGCGCGCAAGGGCGCAATAAGGAGAGGCACAGGTGGGTGCCGGGTGGAGAAGCACACGGCGGTGCCGAAATCGCAAGGGTAACCAAGAGAAAGCGAAAGAAGTCCCACCGTGATCGCCAAGATGTGAGCGTAGTCACGCGAATGTTGCTGGAGAGCGGAGCGCGGGTTCATTTTGATACGACACAAAAAGAGGGAGGGAAGCAGAGAAACCACCACGGGAGATTGCTCCGGCGGGGTATGTAAAATAGATACAGCGTAATAAAATGCAGGGATTAAACGGCCATAGCGGGAAATGACTCTCCGCGACCTCGGGGGATGGGAATGGTGCAGAATTTAAATGACAAAAATTTAAACGGCCATAGCGGGAAGTGACTCGTCGCGACCTCGAAGAGATGGTGATAGTGCAGTATTTAAATGGCAAAAATTTAAATGGCCATAGCGGGAAGTGACTCGACGCGGCCTCGAGGAGATGAAAATGGCACAGTATTTAAATGACAGAAATTTAAACGGCCATAGCGGGAAGTGACTCTCCGCGGCCTCGAATATATGAGAATGGCATAGGATTTAAATGACAGAAATTTAAACGGCCATAGCGAGAAGTGACTCGCCGCGGCCTCGAAGATATGATGTGATCGCCAGGGGGCGGAGACCCTAAAAAGAAGAAGAGTGATCGCGTTTCCCTCAAAAGCAGGAAATGGCGGGTTGCTTCTTCCTCTCCCTTTGGCTGGCCGACAGAGAGGGCCTTCTTTGGTTACTATTGCAAAAGAGGAAACAGATAGATAGCAAATGAATTAGAAAAATGGCACTGTAGTATTAGTCCCTTGTGATGAAAATGGTGAAATCATGGCGAGACACACACCTGGTTGGTGTTATTTTTAAACCCCTCTTGGACACGAGTAGGAGAAAAATGCTATGATGGATGGAGGATCATGCAAACGTGCATAAAAATAGAACTCTCTTATGGAGTGAGATGACGGAATGATGCATGCAACAGAAATGACAAAAGAGAGTGGGAGAGAATGGCTTATTGAAGATGCCAATGGCGGGATCCAGTGGAGCTTCGATGGTGTGGGGATGACGCGGAAGCACGGTAGACGAAGATAGCCTTCCTCTCACGAGCGCGGGCACCCGGGAATCCGGCAGAACCTCCTTCTACAAAACCCACGGGTTAGAAAGGGGATCCGATAGAGTCTCCCTCTCCTCTGTCGGATCTGAAGCTCCTCCACTTCGAGGGAGGGGGTCCTTTATTTATAGTGGAATTTTTATGGGCACGTCATGCGTCCGGGACGCGTGCATGTTGAGGCGTCCTGGTTCCCAGACGCGTCAACCAATTTTTTTATAGTTTTCACATTATTGGCGCGTCTAGGCTCCTGGATGCCTCAACTTGAGACGTCCAAGACCCCAGACGTGCCCATGTCTGCCCACCGAATCGGTGCCGAAAATCGTCGACAGCGGAGAAAGCGAGTGGTTTCGGCGCGCAACCGTGACTCTCGAAAGGCATGTCTGATCGGCAAGACTTTGTTACGTTTGGATTCTTTCGAAACGTCAAACTGAGCGGTGGAGCGGCGCTGCCCGGGTGCTAAAAAAGGAGGTGTCCTGGGTCCCAGACGCCTCAAATTAAGGCGTCCCTTTTCCCAAACGCGCCGAAGAATCCCGCTAGATCGGCACTGAAAGTCGTCGACGACGGAGAAAGTGAGTAATCTTGACGCCTAATTGTTACTTCAGCAAGACATCCTCATGTTCGGATTTTTTTATCGGAATGGCAGGTTGAGAGCGGCGCCATCCGCGTGCTGCACGATTTCCTTAGTGAGGCAGCTTTCCTCTCGGACCCCGTTAAAAGAGGCGTCACCCTCCCCCGCTAAAAAGAAAAATCTAAAAATGGTGAAAAAGAAAAAAAAAGTAAATCACTCAAGTAATTCGAAAATGTGGAAGCTACTTCGGGGCGTCATATTGTAATATGAGTTTTACCTAAGGTAATGTCAGAAACGACATGTCTACAGTAGGGGGATGGTTCCCTAGCTCGTGTACTTTCTTTCCCGTGAGTTTAGTAGCCCGAGGCGAGCCGAGTGGGTTTATTTCTCCGTCGGGGTGAAAATGCATGATTTTGGGGTGTGAGCCGGATTTCGCGTTTGGATAACATTTTTGGGGTTTAAATGGGTCCTCTCGGTGCTAGAGAGGTTGGGGAATGGTTTCCCCTTGTCTTCCCCTTCACATGGGTGTGAACAGGGCGTGGAATGGGGTTTTTTCGCGGATTTGCCATTTTCGATTTCGGGTCGAGAACGCGCCCATTACAGCGCCCGCGTTCTTCACTAAGGCGACGTATCGCGCCACCGTGTTCATCGGGGAAGATGAACAGTAAGGAAGTTTGGGTCGCGGTCGTCGTCCCGACCCAGTCGTGTTCAATCGTTGACGCAACCGGGGGACCCGCCACGTTATTCCGTAGTCGCGCCTTAGGCTGTGGTCACGGTCATGGTAAACGTAACCAAGGCTCGGTTCGCGTTAATGCAAGGTCACGCCCAGGGCGGTGGTCGCGTTCATGGATGATCGCGACCAAGGCTCGGGTCGCGTTAATGAACGTGCCCATGGTGGGCCCGGGGGTGTTGAACACGGCTGGTTGTGTTCCCATTGGCCGTGAGTGTCCCCGACGCCCCGTGAGTTTTGTGTCCGTGTTTTTGGGTGTCCGGAGATACTACTTTATCTCGATTAGCGTGCCCAAGGGTTTTAAGGGTTCAGGTGACCCTTTTGTGTTCTGGGCTTCCGTGCTTTACCTAGATCGAGTTGCCGTGAGTCGGCATGTGTGCGGTGGGCTATTCCCGCACGTCATTGGCTTTCTGAAAAGTGTTTTTCGTGTGGGCCATGAGTTAGGCCCTTGGACTGTGAGTCCAGTCACCCAGCCTGGGGCTAGAGGTATGTTGAGTTCCCCCTTCGAGGGAAGGGTCTCGGTAATTGTGAACTGTCTCGTGAGTCATCGTGCCGAAGTTTTTAGACCTAGGGATTAGGCTAGATTAACGGCGATGTGCCATTGTGTACGACGGTCTCGTCCCTGAGTCTTGTGACTCAAGGACCGTCGGATTTAGTAGGTCTAGTGGGCCGTCCAGAGTCTGGTGGCGTCGTGCCACCTGTTACTCCATGTTACTCGCGATGGGTGTGTGAGTGGCTTTCCGTGTTCACGTCTAGTGACCTCCCACTGGTCGTACCCTTCTTACGGCACGCGTGTGCTGACACACCCAGGAGTGGTGGAGCGACTTAGCCGAGAGAGACAGTTGTTACGCTGGTTACCGTAGGGCCCCTTCGCGCGGCCTGAGTCTGGGCTTTGGGGAAGAACCAGCTAGAGGATCTGACCTAGGGCGCATGGTCTGTGTGTGCACACTTAGTTGGGGGCTGTCGGACCCGCGCTGACGAGCGCGACCCCAGCTAGTCCTTGTTCATGGTACTGGTTACTGTGTGTGTCTTATTCTCCGCCTGGGATGTGGTAGCGAGACACCTGAGCCTATGGACTAAGTCGTCAGTGGACGCATCCGAGCTTACTTCTGGTGGGCAGTACTCCCGTCACGTGACCTGAGTTTCTCGTGAGTCAAGTTCCGCTTCACGTCTGCGAGACGTGGTTTTGCATGGAGTTTCGGGTGTTTTCCAGATACCGAGGTGTAGGGGTTCCGGTGAGCGTCACCGAGGGCTTTCCCCTAGACAGCGTTGAGTTCTCGATGGCGTGGTCGCTTTCCTAGTAGCGTGACTAGGGTGGTTTGTTGTCTGGTGGTCCCCCGACTGTGAGATCGGGGTGCGTGTCTTCTGGTACAGTAGGAGTAGCTGTAGAGCCAAGGTTTTACCGGTCACCGTGTTTATTGTTCCTGCTATTACTGTTGTTCTTGCTGTTGTTACTTTCCGTGCCACCGTTGTTTACGGTTGGGGTTCTATGGGACCTATACTGAGCCAGTGATAGGAGGCTCACCACTAATTTTCAGGTGCAACGGTTCTTCCTTGAGGTTTGAGGGTGTCGTGCGGAGGTTCTTAGTCGCCAGCTCGTCAAGCCGAGTGTTCACTCGGTGTTCGGTGCATTCTCTGCCTTAGACTGTACTTTCTATTGGACTAGACTCTGTTGTAGTTGTTTATTTATTTCAATTAATTATTGAATTATCCTATTTTATTTCCTATTTCTGTGTACACCACACCTATCCTTTTAGCCCTTCCGAGCCCTCCAGCTCGTGGGCGGCGGGCCAGGATTCGAATGGTATCGGGTCTTCCCGATATCGGGATCTTGGATCATTACATATTAGCTACATTTATGCTTAAGGACCGTGCGGATGAGTGGTGGAGGTCTGTACTTAGGACTAGGGATGTCAACGGGTCGGATACGGTGCGGATAGTAGACTATATGTATCCATATCCGATAAGGAAGAGATGTATCCGTTTGATGTTCGTTAAATATTCGAAAAGTGGTGTATCCGAAACCGTTATCAAGTATCTAAAAAATACGGTTAATAGACGGTTAGCGGATAGTTACCGGACATAAAAGTACATATGAGATTAAAATTTAAGATGTATATTAACTCAATTAGAAAAAATTTTAAATTGAAAAGAACAATCCATATGATAAACAAACACATTTCAATTTAATTCTCGTATCATCATTATTCATGAGTCAACATATAATGCAATTAAAAGTATACAAATATATAATATTACAATATCCCCAAAGATAATATGAAACATATAAAGTTTAAATAATAAAATAAACTAACTCTTTTGGACTTTAATCTCCATCGTATTCTCATTCTTTACATACCTTTCATACAAATAAAAAATATATTAAGTTGATAATTTAAAAAAATATAAAAAATCCTATAATTATAAATATTTTACTATCATGAAAATATAAATGACTTAAATTTTACACATATCTCATCTTCAATATCATTTTCTTCAAGACACTAAATTATTTGAGTTAAATACAAACTTGTTTAACGATAACAGACGGATACGGATTCGGAATGAGATGTATCCGTATTTGTATCCGCTAAGAAACCAGATATATCCATATTCATATCCGTTAATTTATCGGAAAGAAAAATACTATCTATTTACTGTTCGTTAAGCTAATGAAACGGGCGGTTATCGGATTATCGGTTACCATTGACATCCCTACTTAGGACCACTTTCAGAGATAGAGAGATTGAGATTGGCTGGAACTAATTTCTTGATGTCTTCCATGCAAAATTTCTCCCTCAGCATGTGAAGGATAAGAAAGAAGTAGAATTTTTAAATCTGATTCAATGAGGTATGTCAGTTGCCGACTATGAAGTGAAATTTACTGAATTGGAAAAGTATGCCCCTCATATTTGTTCAAATGAGCTTAGAAGAGTGAAGAAATTTGTTTGAGACTTGAGGAGTAATATTAGAAGTGGAGTTACGATTCTTGACCATCAGACTATGGTAGCTGCTTTGAGGACCGCTTTTGTTGTGGAAGCCGAATATGAGGAATTCTTAGAAAAAAAGGCAAAGGGATAATGCAAAAAGGGGCAATCTTGGTTCAGCCGTGAAGAAAGATAAGAAGCCAAAGATGACATTTTCAGATAGAGTTCAGCCAGTGAAAAGAGATAATATGCCAGTTTGTCAGCAGTGCGGGATGCAGCATAGAGGTAAAGAATGTTGGCGGGCCAGTGGAAAATATTTTTTATGTGGTGAGACTGGGCATATGATAAAAAATTGTCCAAAAAGACCAAGGCAAGAGCAGCAACCACAACAACAGCAGAGAGTTCAAGCTAGAGTTTATGCATTAACAAAGGAAGATACCCGAGATGCCAATACAGTAGCTGAAGGTATTATTCTTATCGATGATATGCATGCTAGAGTTTTATTTGATCTGGGTGATACACATTCCTTTATTTCTCTGAGATTTGCTGAATTAATGAAAGATAAACAAATTGTGAAAACTGATGAGATGTCTATTAACACACCAACTAGCGAGATAGCTAAAATCACTTATGTTATTCCTAGCATTGATGTGATGATTCAAGGGAGGATTATGACAGTACGTGTATATCTGTCAGAAATGACTGATTTTGATGTCATCTTGGGAATTGATTGGTTAAATAGGAATTTTACCCTTCTAGATTATCGTGGAAAGAAAGTGATTTTTCAGAAACCTGGGGAGCAGATATTTCACTATCAATGTCCAAGGCACTGTTCTAGTAGAACACTAGTTTCAGCCCTTAAGGCTTTGAAATAGATCAGAAGTAGGTGTTAAGGTTATATGGCTAGTGTAGTGATTATTCCTTCTGATAAAAATAAGAAAATCACCTCAGATATTGATGTTGCCAGAGAATTTTTGGATGTATTCCATGATGAACTTTCAGGTTTGCCACCACACCGAGAGGTAGAGTTCACTATTGAACTCTCACCAGGTACTTTACCCATTTCCATTGCTCCCTACAGAATGACACCAGCTGAATTGATTTATTAAAAAAATAATTACAAGAACTGCTAGATAAGTGGTTTATTCGACCAAGTGTATCCCATTGGGGTGCACATGTTCTGTTTGTTAGAAAGAAAGATGGGTCGCTTAGACTATACATTGACTATAGGAAGTTGGATCAAGTGACCATTAAGAATAAGCACCATTTGTCGAGAATTAATGATTTATTTGATCAGCTCCGAACTGCCATAGTGTTTTCAAAGATTGATCTTATATCTGGATACCACCAACTAAGGATAAAGGAAAAAGATATCTCAAAAACTACTTTCAGAACACGATATGGGCATTATGAATTTCTGGTTATGTCATTTGGGTTAACTAATGCACCAGCAACATTTATGGATTTGATGAACATAATTTTTCAACCATATCTAAATACATTTGTAGTTGTGTTTATTGATGATGTGTTAATCTATTCTCCTATTGTTGAAACTCATCAAGAACATTTGAGAATTTTGTTGGAAACTTTAAGGAATCATCAACTCTATGCGAAATTTAGTAAATGTGAATTTTGGTTGGATCGAGTTCAATTTCTAGGACATATCATTTCTGGAGATGGAGTGTCTATTGATCCAGCTAAGGTTAAGACAGTTTTGCATTGGCAAAGGCCGAAGAATGCCAGTGAGATTAGGAGCTTTTTGGGTCTTACAGGTTACTATCGCAAGTTTATTGAAGATTTTTCTTCTATTGCAACTCCTATGACCAAACTGACTAGGAAAGGAGTTCCTTTTGAATGGTCAGATGAATGTGAAATGAGTTTTCAAGAATTAAAAACAAGATTAACTACAGCCCCCGTACTTACTTTATCTTGTGGATCAGGAGGATTTGTGGTATATACAGATGCCTCTAGAAAAGGACTAGGGTGTGTACTGATGCAGAATGACAAAGTAGTAGCATATTCATCCAGATAATTAAAGAACTATGAGATGAATTATCCAACACATGATTTAGAGTTGACAACAATGGTATATGCTTTGAAAATTTGGCGACATTATTTGTATGGTGAGCAGTTTGAAGTATTTACAGACTATCAGAGTTTAAAATATATTTTCTCTTAGAAAGAATTAAATTTAAGGCAGAGAAGGTGGATTGAATTTTTGAAGGATTATGATTTCACATTGAATTATCACCCAGAAAAAGTAAATGTGGTAGCAGATGCACTCAGTAGAAAAAGACTAATGGCAATCTAGTTACGCCAAATTTGAAAAATGACTTCTGATGTAGTGGAGTATTCTCCGGTATGCAAAGAGAAAAACTTATTTCTGGCCCAACTAACTATTCAGTCTGCAATGGTTGAACGAATTGTGTAAGCACAACTAAATGATCAGCAGTTACAGGGATTTATTGGTACACCGAGATTTACTCAAAGTACAGATGGAGCACTCAGATTTCAGGGAAGATTATGTGTGCCTCGAAATGAGGAAATAAAGAAAGATCTATTGACTGAGGCACATAAATCATAATATTCTATTCACCCAGGTGGTACAAAAATGTACAGAAATATGAAGAGACATTTTTGGTGGATTGACATGAAAAGGATATAATAGAATTTGTCAGCAAGTGTCTTACTTGTCAACAAATAAAGATAGAACATCAAAGGCCAGCGGGACCACTACAGTTGATAAAAATTTCACAGTGGAAATGGGAGCATATCACTATGGATTTTGTGATGGGATTGCCAATGACCAGGAGAAAGCATGACTCTATATAGGTAATCATTGACATACTTACTAAGTCAGCTCATTTTATGGCAATTACAAAGACACAATCATTAAAGGATTTAGCTCATTTGTATATCAGAGAGATTGTGAGACTTCATGGTGTGCCAATGTCTATTATTTCAGATCAGGATGCAAAGTTTACAGTAAAATTTTAGAGGTGTTTACAGAAAGTGCTTGGTACACAATTAAAATTTAGCTCAACTTTTCACCCTCAAATAGATGGACAATCAGAGAGAACCATTCAAACACTAGAAGATATGTTGAGGGCATGCAGTTTGGATTGGGAAGGTAGTTGGGATGAGTATTTGGCTTTAATTGAGTTTGCATATAACAACAGCCATCATGCAAGTATAGGAATGGCACCATATGAAGCATTATATGGTAGACCATGTAGATCACCTGTTTGTTGGGATGAGGTTGGTGAGCGAAAATTGATTCGGCTATAGATTGTATAGAATTGTGTAGAAAATGTCGATTTGATTAGAAAAAGATTACTTAGAGCTCATAGTAGGCAGAAAAGTTATGCTAATCATAGAAGGAGAGATTTATAATTTGCTGTCGGGGATCACGTATTTTTGAAGGTTTCGCCTACTAGAGGAGCAATGAGATTTGACAAGAAAGGCAAACTCAGTCCAAGGTAGGTTGGACCATTTGAAATCTTAAGAAGGGCTGGTGAAGTGGCATATCAACTGGCTTTACCACCATCATTGTCAAGAGTTCATGATGTCTTCCATGTGTCTATGTTAAGAAAATACATGCCAGACTCGTCACACATTATAGATCATGAGCATTTGAGAATTCAACCAGATCTTATATATGAAGAGAAGTCAGTTCGCATTCTCGATCGAAAAGAACAAGTGCTCAGAACGAAAATAATTTTATTGGTGAAGGTATTGTGGAAAAGTATCTCAGCAGAAGAAGTCACTTGGGAGATGGAAGATGAAACGAGGAAAAGATATCCACAACTATTCGGTACGTATTGTGCAAATTTTTAAATTTTGAGGACAAAATTTGTTTAAGGGGGAGGATTGTTACACCCCAATCTATCCGAAACTTAAAAATAATTAAATTTAGAGTCCATATAAATTTTAAGTTCTCTTAACCAAAGCCCAATACCTTGAATTGTACAGTGAATATGAGTTTAACGAGCTTTATTAAATAAGTTAAATAGATATCTCACTTTATTAATATGTAACTATTCATAGGAATATTAGAATATGGTCAATATTAGACCCATTAGTAAGAGAATTTAAAGATCTACAAATTTTATGTTGAGCATATTTTTAAATTTTAACATTTGGTTAATCAAAAATAAGATAAAATGAATTAGTTCTTTGAAACCCTATTATTATTAGATTTTATAGTCTTTTGTGAAAAAAAACCCCTCACTTCTCTCATCCCTCTCATCTTAATCCCATGTAAATTAACAAAAAAAATCACAAAAACCCACGTTTCTCTCTTCTCCCCCCTCCCAAACCTTATCTCCTCTTTCTTATCCTCTCCTGCCCTCCCCCTTCTTCTTATTATCTCCCCTCCTCCCCTATATAATCCCCCTCTCCCCCCCCTCTTCTTCTCCCACGTTCTCACCCCCTTCCCATCCTCCTCTCTTCATTCTTTCATTCCCCCCTCCCAACTCTTCCTTCTCTCATCTCTCTCTCTCTCACACACACATTCTCTCACCTCTATGTCTCTCTTTTTCTCATTTTTTCTTTCATCTCTCTCTCCCTAATCTTTCTCTCTTTCTCTCATCTCTTTTCTCACGCTCTCGTAAATAAGTGGAGAAGATAAGATGGAGTTGAAATAAGAAAAATATTTGACAGAAAATTATACGGAGAATTTGGGAGCTTATTTGAAACATTTCGCCCTTCTTTACGTAGAAAATCGTCCTTACGGGTAAGTTGCATGTTTTTTAAATTTTATTATTTGGGGAAGATATAATAAGATAAAAATTATTTTTAGGACATAAAAATTATCTTTCCCTACGTAAGGATTATCACGAGAGCTCGGGTGGGATATTAAATTTAATTTGAGGAGTCCACCCTAAAGGTAGGCACATGATAAACCGACTGCATGTTATTGAGTATTTATATTTCTTTGATTTGGAATGTAATTATTCAGGTTTAAATCAGTGATTTATTTAACATATTTGACCCGATGATCTATGCTTAAAATTGGTTATTTATTTAGTTACTAGTATGTTAATTTTATTTTAATAATTAGAAGTATAATTTTATATAGTTAAACAACGATGATTTATTTAGATTTGACCTACTATCCTATGACTAAAATTTGATTCATAATATTAAAATATGAATCACATATAATCAGTTGTTTTAGTAATTTTACTGACATGTTTTATGTATTGAGATGACTATGTAATAAGAATAATAATTTAATTAAGTATATGGACTGTGTCACTTTAAGGAGGTGTGGAGTGACAAACCGTAGCTAGCATCTGTGTAATGTCCCGGGTTTTTCAGACATTTTTCAGATTTGGATCCGTGGGTTTCGGATCATTTTCGGGGTCCCGGAGGGTGTTTTGTGGTTTACGCGTGTTTTTCCCTGACGGACCTACAGAACCCCTTATCGGGTGAACAGTTGCGTTCTCCTACTCCGGGACGGTACCAGTGCGTCGAGCGTATTCTGAGGATCGAGGAAATGCTTTTTTCTAATTTTTCATATATTTGATATTTTCTGAATTTTCTATAAATAATCATTTCTTTTTCCTTTTTCTTATTTTCTTCTTCTTCCTTCTTCTTCTCCTTCCCCGTGAGCGCGACCGTGGCCCCTTCTCTCCCATTGAACTTTATGGCGCCCCTTCCTCCTCTGGCGATGGACGGCGGACGACAGCGGCGGCACGGTGACGGCAGCGGCGGCGAGAGGAACGCGGTGGTGCCTCCTTTGAGGCGTGGGTGAGGAGATCGTGTTCGGCCAAGTTTTGGAGATCGGCGGCGATCCGGCAGTTTTCGAGCTTCTTTGAGGTAGGGAGATGGATCCTTACCCTCTTTACTGCATTCCCCGAGATTTCTAGGCCGAGGGGAGGCCGAGTGGGGGTGTTTTGAGTCGGGAGGATAAAATTCCATGATTTGGGGTTGAGCGCTGGATCTCCCGTTTTACGGAGTTTTTGATCGATCTATAAGAGCGTAGATGCATGCTAGGGTGCTTGGGGATGGATCCCCCTTTATTTTCCCCTCACCGGGCGATGCTCGGGGCGTGGAAGGGCGTTTGGGGGCCATTCCCGCCGTTCTCAATTTTCCAGAATGAAAACGGTCCTTCCAGGAACCGTTTTTATTAAAGGCGGCCCTAGGTGGGCCGTTTTCTAACCCAGAGTGTCGACAAGGTATACGGTTGAACGATTGACTGCTACCACCCAAAGGCGTCCAAGCGGTCGACTGTTTCCCTCATGGGGCCAGAGTGACTCCCGAGGCATTTCTGACCATTGCATTTCGACCGTTGAACAGTTTTTGGGAATGGCGGTCATGGGGTGACCGTTTAACCCTTCCCGGGGGAGACCGTTTTAAACTCAAACGGTCACAAGGTGACCGTTTTGCCTTTCTCGCAGTTCCATGGCGTGGCGGCCGCAAGGGGGACCGTTTCACACCAAAGCGGCCCAGGGGTGGACCGTTTTTGTTTCAAACGGTCTGCAGGAGACTGTTTCTCTCCTTTGAGCGGTGGCCTGTGGGTGACCGCCTCTCTTCGTCACGCGGTCTAGCATTTGACCATTTTTACCCTGGGATGGTCCAGAGTGGACCGCCACCTGGGTTCTGTCCGACTGAAGTTCAGTTCTTGCCGATTCAAATCTCGGGTGAGTGGACCTCAATCCACATGCTGACTTGCGGTCTGACTGATGCTGGGCATCGTGTGGGGGCCATGTGTGTGGGTGCCGTGGGGTCCCAAGAGGTAGCGTGATCTCGGCTAGTGTCACCGTGAGTTGGTGTCGGTACGAGAAGCCGTCCTCGTGCTTTGCCCGGTTCAGGCATTATTTTTCGTTGGTTCGAGAGTCTACTCCTCCAGTGACCTGTCCACTAGACGTAACTATCCTACGCACCCGTGTGCGAACCCACTTGGGAGTGGTGGAGAGCGTGACCCAAGAGAGACGGTTTTTAAGTTGGTTACCATAGGGACCCCACGCGTAGTCGAGTCCGGACTTCGGGGGAAGAACCAGCTAGAGGATCCGACCTAGGGAGCATGGTCTGTGTGTGCACACTTAGTTGGGGGCGTTGGACCCGCGCTAACGAGCACGACCCCAACTAATCCTTGTTCTGTGTTCCTGGTTACTAGTACGGTGTCTCAGTCTCTGCCTGGGGCGTGGTAGCGAGATACCTGAGGCTGTGGACTAAGTCGTCAGTGGACGCATCCGGCCTTACTTCTAGTGGGTGGTACTCCTGTCTCCTGACATGTATGGACTCGTGTTTTATCGGACCGAGGTTGATTTGTACGGTAAAATTAGTTGTAGAGCGCTTTTCCCATTTATTTATTATCACTTGTTGATCCTACCGTACTTTTGTTAGGTAGTGTTACCTTTCGCGCTTGTGCGTGCCTTTCCGCCTTGTTTCTCTCGTGCGAGGTGGGGGCCTGCGGGATCCCTACTAAGCCTATGAAATGAGGCTTACCCTTGTGTTTTCAGGTGACGCGGGGTCGTCGAGAGGCGTGACGGAGTTTCAACGTGGTTCTAATAGCCAGGGTTAGTCGCTAGTTGCTAGAGCCGAGGTATGCCCCATGTACTTGTACTTTTCTTTCTGTTGACTGTACTTATTTTGGACATGAGATACACTGGACCTTGTAACATGTTAGTTATTTATTTATTTTCCTACATTATTACTTAGTTGTTTATTGTGCTATCACTGCAGTTATTTCAGCTTCTCTCGTATCCCCACACTATCCTTTAACCCTTCCGAGTCTTTGGGCTCGTGGGTGGCGGGCCGGGGTTCAGGTCGCGCCGGTTCCTTTCCGGTACTCGAATCCCGGGTCGTTATAGTCCGCTACGGGATTAGACCCATTTCCGAGGACAAACGGACTTCTGTAAAATCTGGAACCCAGAATACGAAAATTATATGGGGAATGGTGGAATATTAACTCTCGATCCTGCGCGGTTGATCAAAGCCAATAGGCTCTAGCGTTTAGACCATTTATCTTTAAGTCGACGTATAGAAACCTAGGTATATGTTTACTACTACTTATAGTGACGGGATGTCTGTCCAATATGTGATAACTAACTAATGCAATATGTGATTTTGTAAACAAGCATGGCTTAATATGAAGTTCAGATTTGATATATGACTCTGATATGATCTGAAAATAAGTTTACCTGTATAAGTTTTGATTTAATTAAGATATGTACCACGTCATGTATAAGTCAGATAAGTTTTGCTATATGCATTTTCTTATAACATGAAAAATTATTCTGTTCTATTAGATTTCCTTTGCATTCATAGTATATGTACAATCTAATGAAATTGTGATTAGCGTTATATATATCATGGATTTGCATATGTTAGTATATGATAAGCATGTGATTAGTTTTAAAGCATACTGAATTTTTAGACTCTTATCTATCACCTAACCATTTCAGGAAACTGAAAAGTGTACGCTTTGACTCCGACGGGCAGTAGGTCGGAGGGTGATCCCGAGTGTAGTCTGGATTCCGCTGCCTAGAATAAGTAGGTTTAGTTTTCATTTGAATAATGAATGTAAATACGACTTTTGGGTAGAGATATGTAGAATATTGTGTACGATGTAAATTACATGTACATGTTCATATTATGAAAATTGTATGGTTGTATTTTCGGAATATGTGATGGTTTGACCTTTAACGTTTTGTAAATATCTCGGCCCACAACAATCCGTCTATACGCTATGACGTCCTCGGACTAGATACGAGATCGCGGGAAGGGGGTGCCACAGGAGGTGAGGAGGAGTGGCCGTCAGGACGCGTTTTGTTTGGACCCCTAGAAGACATGGACTAGGGAGCTTGGTGCTGACTTTTTAGGCTTATAACATTGGGATATGGTTACATATGAACGATGATGGAGGTGGTTCTCTCTCTCTCTCTCTCTCTCTCTCTCTTATTGACCCCGATGCCCTTTTGGTTTCATCGAGACCCATTTCCCCCAACTTTTGCATGTGCGTCTTTGCGGGTTTTCACACAGTGGAGATTCTCATTTTTATCTGAGATGCCTTTTTTGATTTTCATCTTAGTCGAGATTTTTTGACATTATTACCATTAAGTAGGTTTGTCAATGGACCGGACAGACGCGACAGACCCATAAGCTTGGCTCGATTCAGGGGGGAGGGGATCCCCCAATTGACACTCAAAGTGGAATGGTGTGGTCACACTCCAGTTTATATATTTTTTAAATTTATTTAGGTTCAACACTCCTTATCTCTAATTTAAGTCACAAATGAGGATGCCATTAAGTTAGGATATTCTTTACTTTTTTCCGAATATAACAACTAGAAATTAGGAGGTAAGTCAGTATTATCCCTTCTCATCTCAATACTAAATGGAGCTAACCAGATGAATAGTTGCATTTATATTTCATGAAACTAAAGTTTGCTCTTGCCCTACGAATAAAACCCAAGTTTTGAGATGACCATATTCCTAAGTGATGTGTTTTACATATTTAACTACTTAGCTATATTCACCGCACGAAGCCTTCTCTCCATTTGCTTGATTTTTGTTGAACCATTGTTTCTCATATTGTCACTGTACATGTTATCTATCCATTTTCCTCCCTTATCTCGCTGAGAGCAATTATTTTAGGGTTATATATATATATATCCCTCTAAAATTCTTTATTGTCAAACATATCTCGCATTTAGGCATATTATCATGAATACCTTCAAATAGACATAAATATTGTAGTTATGTCTATGTGATTTATTATCATCGATGGAGGTGAATATTATGTAGAATATGCCATCTAATATCGTTAGGATATGTGAAATACAGAAAATATCTTTAATGATTTTTTACATATATATCTTTATAAAAAATTTTATTGTCAAATATACATCTCATTTAGACATATTATCATGAATACCCTCCAAATATCCTGAATGATTGTGATTATGCCCTCGTTGTAACCGTCGCATGTTTAAGTGGAATTAAATATGAGTTATAGAGTAAAACACTTAACTTATCTCTAGTTAACAAAATAAAAAAAAGAAACGGTTATAGAGTAAAATACCTAATTTACCTCTAGTTAACAAAATAAAAAAAGAAACCCCTCTCTCTCTCTCTCTCTCTCTCTCTCTCTCTCTCTCTCTCTCTCTCTCTCTCTCTCTCTCTCTCTCTCTCTCTCTCTCTCTCTCTCTCTCTCTCTCTCTCTCTCTCTCTCTCTCTCTCTCTCTCTCTCTCTCTCTCTCTCTCTCTCTCTCTCTCTCTCTCTCTCTCTCTCTCTCTCTCTGTGTGTGTGTGTGTGTGTGTGTGTTGAAACCCTAGTCAACCGTGTGGGGGGGGGGGGGTTAGGGCTGTACATGGTTTGATTTGAGACCATTTTTTTCAAGCCGAATCAAATTTGTCCATCAAAACGAATCAAATCAAATCGAAAAAATTCGGTTTGCTTCTATTTCAAATCGAATTTTCATATGTTATTATAATATATATAAATTTAATGACTTATATGTATATAAAATAAAAATACTTATATTATATATATATAAATTAAAATTTAAATATTTATATATATTTATATTATATAATATTAATAAAAATATATAAATAATAAATTTAATTTATTCGATTGGGTTCAATTTCACACATTATGAAACCGAATTCGACTTCAAACTGAATTGAACAGTTCAATTTGATTTTTTGATTTAAACTGAATTATGAACAACTCTAAGAGGGGGGCAGAGTACGAGGTGGAGGGGGCCTTGCTAGTGGTGGGGGGGTGGGAGAGTAGTAGGAAGAGGGGGGGCCTCATCGGTGGTGGGAGGGGGGTGGGGGGGGGAGGAGCAAGAGGTGGAGGGGGGGCTTATTGGCGATGGGAGGGGGGCGACAGAGCTGGAGGTGGGACTTGTCAGCAGTGGGAGGGGTGGGGGGTGGAGTAGGAGGTGGAAGGGTCGCTAGCTCCCATCCATAGTTGATCCTGCCCATGGCGGAGCAAGAGGTGGAGGGGGGCTCGTTGGGGGTAGGAAGGGGGGGGGCGGCGAAGCAAGAGGTGGAGGGTGGAGGGGGCGGGGGGCTTCGCCGGAGTAACAGGGAGAGGGGGGGCTGGTCGAAGGTGGGAGGGCTCTCCCTCTCTCTCTCTCTCTCTCCCTCTCTCTCTCTCTCATAAATGGTATTTTGAATATTTCACGTACCCTAACGATGTTGGGTGACATATTCCATAGAATATTTACCTCCCATCAATAGTAGTAAACCATAGAGACATAATTGTAACATTTATGTCTATTTGGAGGGTATTCATGATAATATATCTAAATGAGAAGTATATTTGACAATAAAGAACTTTAGAGTTGTATATATGTAAAAAATCATATTTTATTTTATTAATCAAGGATAAGTTAGATATTTAACTCTTTAACCCATATTCAACTCGTGTTAAACACACGGGAGTTACGTAGAGGATGTAACTGCAACTATTCGGGTTTTTTGAAGGGTATTCATGATAATATGTCTGAATGGAGGAATATATTTGACAATAAGAAACTTTTTAGTAGCATATCTGCAAAAAAAACTCATTATTTTATCTGTGACTGCAAGTCGTTTACTTGCAAATAGGGAGGGATATCCTGGGGAGTTCTCAGCCATCAATCTTTGAGTCGTTGGCAAGCCATGTTCCTCATATATTATGAAATGCAATCTAAATGTTATATGTGCTGAAATTCCGAGATATGAACTATGAAATACCCTTCAGATTCAGTTTTGATAAGCAATTACTAAAATGAGATTTTGATGGGGGAAGAATGCACATTATTGAGAAAATAATGAAATTACTTCATTTAAATCTTATCGATAATATTTAAATGAAGTAATTTGATTATTTTTGTTATAATATAGATATTAATAATTATTAAAAAAATTATTTATGACTTGTGAATATTATTTAAATCTTATTAATCATTGGATATATTATATTTATTATAATATTATAACTAATAAAATTTATGTATATTAATTATATATATATATTATATGTTATTTACTATAACATATAATTAATTATGTATATTATACCTATTTATATTAAGTATGATTAATTATTTATCTTGAAATATATTTTATTATCCATTTTAAAGTACGAGTCGGAGTTATTTAATCTTATCCTCGAGAGTAGGTGTAAGACTTCTACCTGCTATAATTATGGACAGGGTGCGTCTTCAGTTGTCTACATGTCGCGATTCTCTCGTAGAGCTTTTACATTCTCTCTAACAAACATTCTCTCCTCGATCTTCCTCTGTGAACATCTTGCTTGCAATTTTTTCTGTCATTCACCTTTACCCTTGCGATTGAGTCTTATTAATTGTTAAGTCTCACATTATAATAATAATTATATTAAGTCTTATGAAAAATTATTAATATTTTTTATTATATAATCAAGAGATTGTTATACTTTCTAAAAAAATAAAATTATAGAAAATATAAAGTACAGCGAGATATATATAGAACATCCCTGATGACTAGGGCTGTCAATGGGCCTGGCCGGCCCGACAGGCCCGCGGGCCTGGTCAGATTTCGGGCCGGGTCGCAAGGTCTTTTTCGGCCCGCGGGCTTTTAGTCGGGCCTAAAAACCCGGCCCGACTAGACTCGCGGGCCGGGCTCGGGCTTTGAGTTCGGCCCGCGGGCCGGCCCGGCACGATCCCTTTTTTTTATTCTCACTTCAAATTTTAAAAACTATTTAGTCAAACTTACGTTATATTATTTAATTAGAAATTTTAAAATTCTCTTTTCACACAAATTATGTAATTAATGTCAAAATTTTAATTTATTTAGTAAGATTGTAAGTTTTATAGTATTAAATCTATTAATTTTTATTATTTTTATTATTTTATTTAAGTAGTCGGGCCGGGCCTTAGTCGGGCTTTGAAATTTTTACATAATGTCAGGCCCGGCCCGGCCCGACATAGGTCGGGCCCGGGCCGGGCTCGGGCCTTACGGCCCATTGACAGCCCTACTGATGACTTGCATTCAAAGAAAGTAGTATTGGGAAGAAATAAAATATTACCTATATATGAAGCCATGCCAATATTAATACTCAAATATTTATTAAATATTGTTATCACATCACATAGAATATGTCTCTATAATTTTTTCCCATAATTCTTATCTTTTGACATTTTTTTTATTTTTTTACTTATTTATTAACTCATTATTTAAACACTAACTACGGCAACCGCCGTCGCTATTAAGTACTACAGCCGTATAACGCAACGAGTGGAGCCGTCACTTTTGTATAAACACGACGGCTGTCAATGTCGCTAAAGATTAATATGTATTAGCGATGACATACAACCGTCGCTATTAATTAGAAGAGTATTAGTGACGGCGAACAAGACGTCGCTCTTAATCACAACTATTAACAGGGACGACTGGACAACATAAGAGATGTCGCTAATGATAAATTAGTAGCGACGACTATATTTAAGATGTTGCTAATTAATATATTTTTATTCACTATTAAAGTCGGATGTAAGTCAGCCATCGTTAACACTATTTTTTGATTTTCTTTTAAAAATTATATTTTTTTGCGATGGCATAATTGAGGCTGTCGCGATTAATATCTGCGAATATGTCCTTATTAGCGACGATTTTAAATAAACTGTCGCTAATGTTAATTTTTTTATTTTTTACAAATAATGATATATATTTTTGCGACAACATAATTGAGACTGTCGCGACTAATATCTTATTAGTGACAATTGTGAATTATTAGCGACGGCGTTTTTTATTGTCGCCTTTAAAATATATTAGGGACGACTATTATAAAGAATCGTCGCTAATAAGTAACAATTGTGACGGTTGATTTTACGCCGTCGCGAATTATTAGCGACGATTGATGACAACATTTTATATTCGTCGCCTTTAAACTTTATTAGCGACGGTTGATAACAACATTTTATATTCGTCGCCTTTAAATTTTATTAGCGACGGATGTTTTTGAAGCCGTCGTTAATAAATTTTAATAGCGACGGTTTGTAAAAGTCATCGCCAATAAGTTGTCGCCGGTACGTAATTTTCTTGTAGCATATCAATACGATCTTTATTCATGTGTCTTTGTATGGCTATAATATATAGCTCTCGATAGAGATCTGTACAAACTCTATAATCACGCATCTACTAATCCCAAATTTCTATGTTCAAGCAGCACCTTCATGACTCTATTATGTATGTTATATATTTGTTTATAACCAAATACAAATATGCATGTTATATTTGTTATATATTCCGTGTCGGGGGTTGCGAATTCTTATCAGGGTTTCGATAGTCTAACGCAGGCAAATCTACTGATTAAAAGAGTTCTATTTATATACTAGAAGTTAGAAAGTTATTATCTCTTGAGATTAAACACTGTTTGGATTGTCATAAAGGGTGAAATTTTGGACGGAATAAAACCAATCGGCTTCCAAATTAACAGCGATTTCTTAGCACTTGTCATATACATGAGCACTAACATTAGAATGAAATAACTATTTTTCTCTAGAGTTAACTATCGACATAAATATTCACGGTTACGCATTGGTCGGCTATGAGATCGATTCCAAGAAAATTTGATCCTTTTGGTCAGGATTCAACTCTCACCTTAAAAGTGTTTCCAAGATGTTCCTGACTTCCAGGGACATTAACTTGAACGCCATCGATCGATGTCAGATAAGAGAACTCCTCGTTGCAAAACAGGACCCTCCCCTTGTGCATGCCATCGTTAAAGCTGGAGCTACCATTAGAGGCCACTTTGTGCGACGTTTAACGTGGGATGATATTCGCGGGGGAGATGATGGATTTGTGTAGTGGGCTTGGGCTGATGAAGGGCCCAATTGCTTGCTGTTGCTGCATCGGCATCACGTTATCCGTAACTACTCTCAGAGATGACTTATATGTCTAATTGGGGGGAGGGGGGGGGGGTACGTATCAAGCAAAAGCCAACGTCGAAATCCTCATTACACGTGGAAGACCTCTGTTTATGGTGGCGCCCTTTGTTTGCATCCTATTTCAGTCTTTCTGGGCTTCGTGCAGCTTTGTTTGGTTTGCAATTAGTTTCACGGGCATCGTAATGCTCTCAGGTTTTTGTTAAGGCAAACCAATTTGAGTTCTGAAGTCTCACTTGTTTGGGCTCGTGGAATGGTGGCAAAAGCTTCACTTTATTTTAAACACTCATAAAATTAACAGAAGGCATGCTTCTGACCCAAATTCGTCGCAGAAATCTTGGCAAGATCTTCTCCAACATGAGGATAATGGGTATCTTATGGGGCAAATTATTGTACTGGAACCCAAACTTAACAGTGGTCTATCAGGTTCCAAACAAGCCCCCACTTCATCCCATACGAAGAAGATAGGATCCCAGTCTGCATCCAAAAATCTCAAACAATTTGTGTCTTTTAAGTATTAAAAACTGTAGGAAAAATTATCTATATACTCCTGAAAAAATTAAAATTACCACTATACCCTCACCTTTATGAAATTTACACAGTATACCCTCAAATTATTTTAACCCGAGTTATGATACCCTTGGGGTTACATTCGCAAGAGATGCCGATAATAATACCATGAAGTGACTATTTTACCCCCCTCAATTGAAGAGAGAGAGAGAGAAAGAGAGAGGATGATAGAGAGAGAGAGGACGGAGTGAGAGAGTGAACGCCTGAGGGGGACGCTCCCTCTGGCGTCGTCACCCCCTGTGGGTGCAAAAGAAAGAGAAGGAGAGAGAGAGAGAGAGAGGATAGGGTGAGGGAGAGTGTGAGAGAGAGAGGGAGAGGTGTAGAGAAAGAAAGAGAGGACAAGTGAGAGAGAGAGAGAGCGCGCGCGCGTGACGGGGAGGGCACTGGAGGGGTCTCCCCCTCCGGCAGCAGCGCTCTTGCGGGTGTAGACGACGTACAAAGAGAGGTGCAGAGATAGATAGAGAGGACTAGTGAGAAAGAGAAAGAGAGTGCGGGACCCTTGCGGGTGTAGACGACGTAGAGAGAGAGAGGTGAAGAGATAGAGAGAGAGGACAAGTGAGAGAGAGAAAGAGAGCGTAGGAGGCAGAGGCATCGAAGGGGTCTCCACCTTCGATGGTGGCATCTTGTCGATGTAGATGACGCATAGAGAGCGAGAGGACGAGGTGAGGGAGCATGAGAGAGAGAGAGAGCGCTAGAGGAGGTTGTCCCCTCTAGCATCGACATGACCTACGGGTGCAAGAGAGAGAGAAAGAAAGAGAGGACACAGTGAGAGAGAGAGTGTGTGTTAGTGGGGGTCGCCCCTCGGGCGTCGGCACCCACTATGGGTGTGAGAGAGAGAGAGATGGGAAAGTGATAGAGAGGATGAACTAAGAGAGAGAGAGAGAGAGAGAGAGAGAGAGCGAGAGCGAGAGCGACACGCGCGCATGCGAGAGAGAGAAGTCACTCCGTGTGGACGCGACTTCGATCTGAAATCTTTTCTACTCGGAGTGACTTTTGGTTTAAGAAATAAAAAAGTTAAAAAACTCAAAAATAGTTCCCACACAAGGAGAGTTCCACTCTCTCATCCTGTGCCCCCTCTCTCTGTCTCCCTACTCTCTCTCCTCATCTGCGCCCCCTCTCTCTATCTCCCTACTCTCTCTCTATCTCCCTACTCTCTCTCTCTCTCTCTCCGTCTGTGCCCCCTCTCTCTCACCCCTCTGCATGCCCTCTCTCTGTCTCCTTTCTCTCTCTCCTCGTTTGCATCCCCCTCTCTCTATCTCCCTACTCTCTCTCTCCTTGTCGCCCGAGAGGACTACCTCTCTATTCTTACTCTCTACTTACTCTCTCTCTCTCTTGCTCTATTTGGCCGACGCCAGAGAAGGCATTTGTGCCCCCCTCTCTCTCTCCCCCGTTCTCTCTCTATGAATGCCGAGCATCATCTCATCAACATCCTCCACCAACCTTAGATGCCCCCCAGCGATTAGGAGCAATTAGCTAGAGAGAAAGTAATGGGTGAGAGAGACGAGAGAGAGAGTACTAGTGATTAGTTGAGAGATAGAGTAACTATAGATAAGTTAGTCATTTGATTCACTTTGACTTAATCAAAATCAGTAGTCGTTGATGGTAGGGACACAATGAGAAGTTCTTTTGAGTTTTTAGGGATATACGAGTAGATTCTATAAATGTGAGAGTGTAACAGTAATTTAATTTTTTTTCATGGGTATACAAGTATTTTTCTCAAATTATTTGGATGCCTAATTAGTACGGAGGACATGGGCTCTACCTGTGCCCTACGATCTTTTAATACCTAATTTCACCGTAGACATGTTTGGAATTGCTGTTCAGCTTGGCATAGTTCCATTTCCAGACAGCTTTTGTTCGTACTGAAACCAGTACTTGGGCCCGGATGCACGTGTGCCCGAGACGCTGCTAACAATGGGGCTCATTCTGTGCTACGTATCGGCTCATTTTCGTGCCCGGCGAAACTACAAAAGCCCATCTCTAGCAAATAGCCCAAACGAACATGGGCCCGGATAGCCCCATCTTTATTCCCCAACCCACGATACGTGCTGCAGGATATGCAGGCGGTATCCTATATGACTCGTGCAGACGGATACAAACGGTAGCCAATAGTTTGTTTATTTGACCGATTATTAGTTTATAGGTCAGTTAACATGTAACAGACCATCTTCTTAAGACCATGTATATAACCCATCAGTAATCGATGCATTTTTGAAACTGAGATGCACGGTCGGATCAAGGAATGGGTGTATCGTTTGTCTAACTTGTTATGCAATATACCTGCCCAATGTCGTCAAAGTTGTCTAATAAATGTAATACTTCGTGCAACATTAGGATTTATTACACGACGAGACGTTGCAAATACAACACTGATTTTTTTTAAATTATGACTCATATTAAGTTAATTTGATATGTTAACTATGTCATCAAGTGACGTGATGTGAAGATCACGTAAAAAAAATTACTCTCATGTGAATAATAAAAATGAGTCATTTTCACCGTTCACGTGGTAGTGATTTTATTTTTACGTGATCTTCACGTAACATTACACGATGATATGATCAATATATCAAATTAATTTGACGTGAGACTCACTAAAAAAAATTAAAAAAATAAATGTTACACTTACACCACTACGGTGTGTAATTAATCAAAATGCTGCACAAATCATTACTCAACTTTGTATCTTACGTTCCCTTGATGTGTACTGGATTAATATATATCCTCAAGCTCGACCTGTTATGCTCGATAAGCTAGGTCAGCCCAAATAGCCTATTTCATGGAGGAACGTGGCACCTCTTTTGAAGGCTAATGAAAAGTCCCATATCAGATATCTAAAAGAATATATATAACTCCCAAGATATATATAAAAGTAGGGTCAGGTCTACGATACATGGTACTCTTCTTGGAGACTCTCTCTCCTCTCTAAACTTCACAGCTCAAACTACGTGTTGATTTAAGGATCGGAGTGTTTTCCATGAATCATCTCAAGAGAGCTCTCACCTCGTTTATGGGTGGGTGATGCATGCCCAACACTCGATCTTGTCCACGAAAGTTCGACTCGCTTCACCTCGACCATCTCTGCTCAATCCCTCTCCCTCGATCTAGCTCTTCCATGATATATATGGTTCGCCCAGGCCTGACCTGGCAGGTCCGTTCAAGTGGCATCCCTCGGTTGGACTCTTGCCCAAACGGACCTGGGCACCTCCAGCTATACGTCAACTCGCAGACTCTTTATTAGTGTCTCACTTAAACCAATCATCTCTTTAACTATCTCTTTCACCGGTGGATCTAGTGGGGGGGCTCCAAAGGGTAATTTTCCAGCTCCGGGTCATTATCTCCGAACTCATCTCCGGTGGATCTCGACTTCTCACCCCGATCACCCCACCTCGGCCAAGGTTGGCTACAAAGACCCGGACCACCAATGCAGGCGAGGGTAATTCGGTAAATGCAGAAGATCGCAGGTGCGTTTTTTTACAACTACCAGCTTGGGGGGAGGGGGTGTGTGCAAGCCGAGCTTTTTGTACGCCATACACACGCCAATACGCGCGGCCTCGTGGGAAACAGATGGGAGAGAGAGTGAGAAGAGAGAGAGAGAGAGAGAGAGTGTGGCAAAACTGAAATAAGAGACGACGCCTTTGTTTTGGGGAAGGGGCACGAAGAAGGGCTGCCTCTGCCGGACGCCACCGGCCTCCATCTCCCATCCCCATCCCCATCCCCGCCGACCTCTGCGCCTTCTTCCTCATCGCCATGAGGATTCGAAGGCGGGCCGCCGGCGACCCGCCGCAAGCGCAGGCCCCTTCCTCCCCGTCCCCCCTGCGCCGGTTTCCGCCTGCACCTCCTCCTCCTACCCCGGCTCCTCCTCCTGCGCCTGCTCCGCGTGCCGAGGCCGCCGCCACCGCCGCTCTCCGGGTGGAGCCGCCGCAGCGCGAGTTCGAGCCGGCGATGTGCGAGGCGGCTCTCTTCGACCCCGGCCGGCCGTTCCCCGGCGGAAATCGCCAGGTGAGGAGATCGATCTACCATACCTTTTACCTGCCCTGCATGTTTCTGTCGGAAGCTTCTCGAAGGCCTCGTCTCTGTTTTACGGCTTCCCCCCCTCTCTGCCGGAGCTATTGGAGCCCGTCTCCATGCCGTTCTCGGGCCCCTTTTTTTCTCGGTTCACATGGTCTGTTCCTCCCTTACGTGAGGCGAGGTTTTCCCTCCCGTCGTCGGGCGCCGCCGGCGAAATCTGATTCGGTCGGCTTCTGGGATTTTCTTGGAACCCTTTTGGCCACGCTTACGATGCGCCGCTGCTTACAGCTGCTTTCACGGGAATTCTGACCTGGAACCGGTCGGTGGGACTGTAAGATTCCTGTATTAGTAGGTTTACATTTCTGCGTATGTCCGATCGTGATCCATGCCGTGGTTATAAGCGCCGAAATTTCCCTGCAGGAAGAAAAGGCAAAGAGCGGTGAAGACACTGGGAGTGAGAAGAAGGGAGGAGGAGGAGGAGAAGAAGGGAGACCGGAGCGCGAGCACGGGCAGCGCCCTGTGCACGTTGTTTGCCTGTACGTAGAAGAACAGTGATGCCTTTTAATTTCTTTCGTGTTTTTTTGCCTCTTCGTCATCTCTTCCAGACCAAACCCATGATGGGGTGGGTGCCCCAGAGGGAAGGAAGAACACAGAAAAATGGAGGATGGCGGCCTGCATGGCCTGCTGTATTTGATCCTGCAGCTGCGGTTTCCTTGCAGCTTGCTGGCAGCACCCAAGGGAGGGGAGGAACAGCGACCCAGCGAAGTGATGAAGAAGAAGCGCGAGGATTCCTGGCGGGTCGATGAGGGCAAGAGTACTGCAGCAGCTGCCATGTGCAAGAAGGGGGACGGCAAAGGATGGCACTGCAAGAGGGCAGCGCAGTGCGGCTACTCGCTCTGCCCGCACCACCTCGACAAGCTCAGATCCTACAGCCACTCCCAGACGAAGAAGAAGAAGAAGAAGGAGACGAAGAAGAAGACGAAACCAAAGGCCCCGCCTGCAGCCGGGAAACCCACTGCTGCAGGAGCCCGCCACCAAGGAGCATCGCAGCAGGAGAAGAACGGGAACAAGAAGAGGGTGGAAGAGCATGTCCTGGGCACGGGGCCGGGCGCCGTCTCGGACTCGTTCTACTACTACTCGGGCTTCGGGCCTTGGTGGGGGAAGAGAAGGAGAGACGGCCGGTCGTCTGTGGACGCCGGCAAGGTGCACGACGGTGGCGCTTCCCAGGCTCAGCTCCCCCAGCATACGGACGACGATGCTACTGCTGCGGCTGGAGGAGGAGGAGAAGGAGAAGGAGAAGAAGGTGAAGAAGGTGAGTTACACGAGCGCGACAGTGGAGGAGGCAGAGACGGGAGGCCATGGAAGTCGCGGGCGCTGTCGTCCCTGCTCTAGCTAGCTAGGAAAGGTTTCCATTTTGCCGAGCCATGGTGTTCGTCTGTCAAGGAGAATTTGGCATATATGAATCATGATAAGATTTTACCACATAGGATCATCCACAGTTACAGGTTTGTGGTGTGGGAGGGAAAGATCATTTGATATACGCATTGCCCTTATTGCTTTCAACATGCCATGGTCCCTTTTCTTGCTTGTTAGTTCCTACGATTGGATTAACCACCACGCGGCATGGAGGCAATTTTGGCAGCGCTCCGTGGGCACCAAGTGCTCGCGCAGATCATGTTAACGAGGGGAGATAACAAGTTGAGCCGGTGGTTTCCGCCTTGTGGGTCAACTCGGTAATCAGTTGCCAAATGGGGCGGCCCGGCCCGCATTCCGGCCTTCTCAAATGAGGAAGCGTTTTTTACATTGAGGTCTACTTATTTTTTTTAATTATTTTGGTCGAATAGAGATTTTCAATCTTTATTCTTATTATTTTTTTCTACCATTCAATATTGATCAGACGATATGGACAAGTCAGTCAAATTGGGACTGCCCTGTTTGTTTGTTTTTCTTCTCTCTTCCCCCCCCCTCCCCCCATTATGGGGCAGTCAGCAAGTCGGAATCATCGTAATGTTGCACTTATGAGCGGATCAGAGGTCTTGGGAAGTAGGATAAAAGTATAATTTTAAAACATATTCTAACGATCAAAGTTATAAAAGAAAATAATGGTCAGATAAACTTATTTATCCCTCAACTCCTAAATACGACGACGAAAAATTTTCTACTACTACAATTACGATTCTTTCTGAAGGAGTAAAATGTCATTTGGGTGGTTGACGAAAGATGGCCGGTGGCCAGGAACTCTGTTTTGTTATTTTGTTTTAATTTCCCTACGGTTACTCTTTCCGAGGTGTAAAGAGTTTTGGGACAGGGGGGGTGTCGTTTTCGAAGACTTCTTGTGGTGCGTGCTCGTCCCCCAGTGGCAGAGCACAATTAGGTGCCGAATACTATGATTAAAAGAATATTAATCGGTCATTTTCAGATGTTTACACCAAAAGTAGGGATACGTTTTCCGTTTCAGTCTCAAAAGAAAATGTCACGACGGACCCGAATTAAAAGGGGGGAGAAACGGAGTATGGTGCAAGTGGGAGAGACGTGGCGTTTTTTGTTTTTTGTTTTTTGGTTGAGTTCTTTTAGATTCTAAAGCTTAAAAATTTAAAAAACAATTTATAGGCGGAGTATTAGAATTAATAGCTAAATAGAAAAACTCCTTAAAAAATTGATATATGACTATATAAAAGATAAGTACATATACTTGTTTTCAAGAAACCAGTTGATTTTGAAATTGCCTATGTCCTCTTAGGCCTCGTTTGTTGACCTAATGGGATTATAAATTTTTGTCGTAATCTTTTAGAGTGATAGTAATTCGGTAAAAAAGGGGTTTTGAGAGATTATAAAAAATGAGGACTTTTTATCTTATCTCTCTCTAAAAATTAAAATTATATCTTTTAAATAATTTGATATGACATTTATAAATTTGACGAAGATTTGAGAAAGTGAGAATTACGAGATCATAATCTATGACCCTGTTGAGTTGACAAACATAACCTTATAAGATGCCCCAAGAATGTTAGTAAGCAAGCAAGCGCTTTGTTTGGGGGGTTATTATCTCTATATTATCTTTGGTTTAAGTTGGTTTTTAATTTGATGGCCTAATTACTTGATTGGGTTTAAAAGTGGGTTAACCCAGTTAACCCGTGTTATGTATCCCAGCTAAAGAGGTGAGTTACAAAGCCCACTCGTTATCGTCAAAGAAAAAGTGAGTCTAAACATGCGACAATATGCCCCTTCTGGGTTAACTTTCTATAACCATAGCCCGCAAAGCAAGTAAAATTAGAAGAAAATTTTGCATATTAATCCCTACAAATATAATGAATTGTTGATTAGTCCCTCAAATCTAACTATTGTCTTAAAAATCCCTACAATCTTCATCATTATATATATAAATCTTTACCGTTCATTCTGTCGTACCAAAGTTAACTAAACTATAGTTAACTTATATTCAAGAAGAGTAAAATATCAAATTACCCCCGGTTAAGTGTGTGTGTGAGAGAGAGAGAGAGAGAGAGAGAGAGAGAGAGAGAGAGAGAGAGAGAGAGAGAGAGCACTACAGTGGCGGTGGGTAGCGCTCCCGGAGAGGAGACATCGGAGACGTCTCCCGCTCAGACAGTGGCAAAGGGAGGGAGGGGGAGAGAGAGAGAGAGAGGGGGAGGAGACGGGGTGAGAGAGAAAGAGATAGTGGAGGGAGGGGGGACGCATGAGTCATCTCCCCCTCCGACGGTGACAGACGGAGGGAGGGGGAGGGAGAGAGAGAGGGGGGGATGGTAGACAGAAAGAGGGAGATAGAGAAACAATGACAAAAAGAGGGAGGGGGAGGGGGGACTTCCCCTCCGACGGTGACAGAGAGGGAGAGGGAGAGAGGGAGGAGACATGGTGAGAGAGAAAGAGATAGTGGAGGGAGGGGGATGCAGGAGTCGTCTTCCCCTCCGATGATGACAGCTGGAGGGAGAGGGAGGGAGGGGACGGGGTGAGAGAGAGTGTGTACAGGGAGGGGAGACTTCCCCTCCGACGGTGACAAAGAGGGAGAGGGAGAGGGAGTGAGAAAGACGGTGGAGAGAGAGAGTGTGTAGGGAGGCATCCCCCTCTAATGGTGAGAGAGAGGGAGAGGGAGGGAGAGAGACGGTGGAGAGAAAGAGAGGGAGTGAGAGGGGGAGGGAGAGAGAGAGATGGTGGAGGGAGAGAGAGAATAGATGAAGTCAAAGTCGCTCCTACACAGAGCGACTTCATCTGCTCTCTCTACACCGTTGCTCCCCCTCCCCTTCCACCTCCGGTTCCCTCCCCCTCCTCCTCCGGTCCATCGTCTCCCCTCCCCTTCACCCCCCTCCGATCCCCCTCCCCCTCCGACCCCCCTTCGGGCCCATCCCCTTCCCCCTCCGATCCACCGTCTCCCACCCCCTCCACCTTTGGTGGACGCCCCCCCTCCACCCCCGATCCTCCTCCCCCTCTAATCTCACTCCTCTCCCCCTCCCCTTCCCGTCTCACTCTACCTTCCCCTTTGCCTCCGACGGTCTCCCTCCCCTTCCCGTGTCCCCCTCCACCTCTCCCCTCCCCCCTCGGAGGACCATCCCCCCTCCGGTCCCCTCCCCATTGACCTATGACCCTCAGGCGCCCACTAGAGAGAGAGAGAGAGAGAGAGAGAGAGAGAGAGAGAGAGAGAGAGAGAGATGTTTTTAGTCTTTTTTTCATATACTAGATAGAATATTTTACGAAATATTCTTTTTTATGGACGATAACAAATTATAAAGATTCATTTGTAAAATATTAAAGACGGTAAGAATTTTTAAGATAATAGTCATATTAATCGACGATTCACTAAATTTGTAAAGATTAGTATGTAAAAATCGCAAACTAAAAATGTAACCAGCACCCACCTCATCTCATGTGCTTGCTTGTGTGCGAATTCCAGTCCTCTAACATATGAAACGAGACGCTATCGACAACCAATTAAGAATCGGGATTCTTGTGCTCCTAAAACGAGATTGTATCATTAAAATGTATCACTATGCTTATCATTATCTTCATCAAGCAATCTAATTAGTCATCAATTGATGGTATCCATCTAAAATAAATTCGACTCCACCAACCCACAACTAATCAAAAGTCGAAAAAATGATCTCTCGATGAAATAATCAGATCCCGTTACTTGGTGGTTGCTAGAGACTCGGGTCCGGTTCATACTACGCCTAAGAGCGATGGCACGATAAAAGACAGAAAAGAGACCATCCAATGCGAACTAAGATGAGATCACCAACTAGTTCATCAACTAAAGAGGGTGGGGGGAGCGGGAATTACACAGGTGAAAGGGTTACAGTAGAGACTTGAGGGATCGAGCTTTGATGGGCTTCCTTCCCCGCCTCCTGCCCACGGCGACGTCATCCCCCTCGTACCTCCGGACTTCATCACGGCCGTCCATATCCTCTTCGTCATCGTCCAGATCGTCGGGCGCCTGATCGTGGGCCTTCGAGGAGGGCACACCATCACGGCCCCCATCGCGATCATCGTCGCCGTCGCTCGCATCGTCCACGTTGCCCGCCTCCTGTGCCCCGCGGTCCCCGTCGACGCCGCCGCTTCTGCGCTTCCCCCGCCAGGGCCCGAAGCCCGAATAATAGTAGTAGAAGTCCGACGCCGGCTTCCTCCCCGCCCTGCCTCCGGCGCCGTTTCCGCCGACGTCGCTCCTGTCGCCGCCGTTGCCGCCGGTGTCCTTCTTCTTGGTCGTCGACGACGTCGTCTTCTTGATGCTGTTCTTCTTCTTGTCTGGGATCAAGGCGGCGTTTTGCTTGGCGTCGATCCCGCCCCCGTGCGTCTTACGGGAAGGCTGCTGGTGCTGATGCTGCGGGAGGGCAAGGGCATGGGGGGTGCTGCCGCCGTTGCTGTAGTAGGAGCGGACCTGGGTGAGGTGGTATTCGCAGAGGGAATGGGGGCGCAGGGCTGCCCGTTTGCAGTGCCATCCCTTCCCGTCACTCTTCTTACATGTCGTCGCTGCAGTGGCAGCAGAGGCAGATTCCAGCTCCATCTTCACCTTCTCGTCTTCTGTGCTCTCCATCCTGCCGGAAGAAGCGACCTTTCTCTTAATCTTCTTCGTATTCTGGCTGCTGCTCCTCTTCCTGGGCTCCATCTTCCTCTCCCTCTTCTCCTCTTCTTCTGCTGATCCGTCCGCCATCTCCTTGATCTTCGCTGGACGTCTCCAAGTTGATCGAGCTGCGGCGATACTGCCAAGAAAGAAACGCAATTGCTCACTCCCTTCTGCCTCTCTCCCAAAAATTAGTGGAGGCCTCCAAGCAGATTACTGTGGACAATGTAGGGTAAGAAAGGAAAGATATTTTAAAAAGAGAGAGAGAGAGAGAGGAATGTTGGGCACCCGATAACATCCGAGACTGCAGCAGCGAGTTCATCTTCTTCTCCTTGTCCGCTCAGCGTTGCTCCCGCTAGAAAACCGTCGTCCTCGTCCACACACTCCGTCTCCTACGGCACCCACCAAGCATGCCCAGACGGAGGCGTCAAGAGCAGAAGGGGAAAGAAGCAAAGCGGCCGGGAAGCACAAAACCCTAATAGGTTCGATCCAGAAAGAAAGAAATATTCCCGGTTCCCGAGCCAGTGGAAAAGTGTGGAAGCAAAGAAATGATGAGCAAACGCGGATCGAACCGATCCGATTCGGTGAGCCTGGCAAAACCTAAACCCCGCAGCCCCAGCAGTAAAACCCAAACACACACGACCCGCGCTAAAGCACGAGAAGATGAGGAGGAGAAAAAAAAATAACGCCCAAATCCGGTGCCTTCCTACAGAAAATGGCACCACTTTGTCGACCAGAATCGTATTTTAGGGTTCTTTCAGCTCCCCCGCCCCGGAACAGCGAAACCCTAGGCGGCGCTATTACAGGAGAAGAGAAGCTGCTCTCCGCCCCTTTCAAGCCAAGAAGAACAAGAACCCGACGACGGACAGATATCCATGGATCACAATTCTAGCATTGCCATTATTTCAACTAATTTAACACACAGAAGCCGGGGCAGCTGGACAGCAACGGCGGGATCGGATCTGACCTGGTAGTAGTGGTAGAGGGCTGCAACCCTCGGCGGCGTGAAGGCCATCGCGTCCCACGGCGACTGGTTCAACTCGCACACATGCATCTCGAGCTCGCGTCCAGCCGCCGCCCCCGGAGCCTCGGCGGCAGCGGCAGCAGCGCGGGATTGGGCCGCCGGAATCGACAGGGAGGAGAGGATCCTCGCGGCGTGCTTCCGGATCCTCATTGCGAGGGCGAACCCTTCCGGCGGAAGCGGCGCGGACGTCTCGACCGGAGACGAGGAGCGGATCGATCGACCTCGTCGCCCCCGATCTCCAGGTGGAGGGTGGGGGGGTCGTCGACAGGGCTCGGGGTCTTTCTTCTGTGGGGAGGCGCCTGCAAGCCCTGCAACTCGTCCTCAAAAAATTTCTCTCTCCCCCCCCCCTCCTCCTCCTCCTCCTTATTTATTACCAAAAGTGTGGGTATTTATATTTAATTGTTTAGATTAGCCGCCAGTTTTCTATTCTATGTTAGCAAAAAGTCCCCATGAAATCTGGAATTTACGAAGGTGCCATGGTAGCTTCTCGATGACTTGTGAAACCGGCGCACCGCTGTGGTCAGAGGGGGTTTACCACTTTCCGGCCGTTTATCCTCTTCTTCCACGGGGGTTGGGGTTTTTTGTACGGACGAGACAACAGTGTAGTATTTTGTAGGGTTTAAAATCTGTAGCTTGGATCATGCGAACAGAATTGGATGGTGGGGATTTCGCGGCAGCTTCATCAGGCTGGGCTCGATGCCCGCCGTGGGATCTCCCCTCAAATGTCCGGTGGCGGTGACGGGTTCGGTTGGCTTGATCCGGGTAAGTTGGAGCCGAGTTGATGCCAATCTTTGGATGTTGATGTCAACTCGACTGTACTTGTGCATCTCAGTAAAAAGTCAAAAACTAAGTTGACATTGACTGAACATGTCAGCTAATCTAGTCAAGGTTAAGGTGTGTTTGTTATAAATTAGGGGTTATGGATTTTTTTCCCATAATCCAATAGAGAGAAAAAAAAATTGGGTTGGGAGTAGATTCTCAAGATTCAATTTCAAACATCACTCTTTTTTTTTGTTATATCTTTTTACCCGTCATAATCTTTTTCTTGTTATCTTTTTTTACCTCTTGTAATTTTAACATTTAAAAATTTGACGAGACATTAACGTATTTGGGACAAATTATAGGGGGTATAGAGATTCCAAGAAGAGAATCACCTACTATAAACCTTTACCAAACCCAGGCTCAGAGAGAGGGTCATTAGCAACAAGGGAGATTTGTCTTACCTTGGGCCTTCCATGAGAGAGAAGATTGACATCATCTCTTCACAAATTCTCTGTATCACCAATGGCTAAGATGAATTTGAAATACAAATAGTGTAAACGATCTCAATCTCAACTCACAAGATAGAGAGAGCAACTATAGTAAACCTCACGTTTTATTTATGAAATGCCATGAACAATCATTTATACACACATTTGAATTGTCGGACCATCCTCATTGATGTTTGATTAGACATCATTATCTCAATCATCATAAAACTTGATTGAGACGTCACCTTTTCACTCAATGGAGCAGATCCAGCCTTTCTGTGCTGATCCGATCTCCCAATTACTGAAGTGTGTTGAGATAAAATTCCATCAACAACGCAGGGGAAAAATGACTGTCATTTCTAATTCATCATTAAAGTTTAAAACAGGGAATAGTGGTAGGTAGAAAGGTTTTTTTTCGGGTAGTTTTTTTTTTAAAAAAAAGGGGAAGGGAGAAATCGAGTTTAAACTCGATACATTTTTCAAATGATCGAGAGAGGGTGGTGACGAACCAATTGCACGTAAACATTTGATTTTGATCCGAAGGAAGTTAACGTTCACCCTCACGAAAAGTTTTCACACCAGACAATATACGAGAGCAGAGAAATGCTGCGGTGTCACGTTTATTCCACTATTTTTATCATTTTCATGTCAACTGTTTGGATCTCACGGTAGAACGGTTACAATAAATAATTCAAGTTTGATATTTTTAAAATTGAAAAACATCTCATTTGAGTTCACTTTTCCCACCACTCAGAAGTGTTAAAAGGATGAAGGATTGGGGTTTCTACGTCCTAATCGATGTTTCTCCCAATGGCTTACAAGGTCCACCGTGAGGTCCAGGTGAGAGTAACCAGGTGGCCGACTTGGATATCCATCCAAGGGTATGAGTCCAGAAAGGATATAATAAATCATAGTTGACTAAACAACTGAAATAACTCTGTATCCTGGACTTTAAGGAAAGATTGGGGCTGCTTACACCTGTAAGCTGTAACTGGTTTGGATGGAGTGACCCCTATTCGTGCGTGTCCTGTGCTCGACGTTTCGGGTACATAGTGGGTGCGGTGATAATTTCGGGAAGGGATACGTGTGTTGATCTGAGAGGCTCTGCTTTCGGAGAGTCCGCTTCTGGATCATACCAAAGATACCCTTACTGGTTTCGCGGATCTTTTCTTTTCTCTTCTTTTTGGTTAAGTCGTGGATCTTTTCCTACTTTCTCGATTGGGTTAAAACCTAACCAGCCAACGTGGAGACGTTTTTGGAAGATCCGCACGGTGAGGGGGCGACCGGCACCGGTACTACCCCCCAGATCAGGACATGAGGTATGGTGATGGGGACGCTCGAGAGCGTGGGTGGGCCTGGTTCGTTGGGGATCAATCTGGGTCCCAAAATGGTGAATAGTAGTGGTGAATGTGACAGGGACGCGTGCGATGTTGGGCGGCTTGGGAAGCAAATCGGATCGGGTTTGCCGGAATCCGATCTGAAAATGTCGAGCCTCCTTCGGATCTGTTGGATCTGAGTCGGCTTTTCCGACGGATCAGTGTTTCATCGTGTCAGATTTCATAATTTGGTGGACACTTCTATTTATGTTTTATAAATAATATATGAGATATTTTGAAAGATAATATTTATCAATTATTGTAGTGTTGCTCGACACAATTTTTGGTGTCAAAATATGAGTATGAAAAAAAGAAGAAATTTCCCTGCTGGGCATAAAATTTCAACGCAAACGTACATCCAAGCTTAATTCGCTTCAAACTGGAATTTTTTGTGTGCAATGGCATAGTTTTCTATTTTAAAGTTTGAGCCATGTCGGTCAGTTTCATGACTGTGATGAAATCATGTCGAGTTGATTTTGACTTCATATTCTGCTAATCATATGTATAATTTTGTGGAGATATAGATCTTGCAGTTTGTCCTGGTCACTGGATGGTCAAGAGATTTTGTTGATAGGAATAGATTCTTAACATCTTAACTCAGATAGACAGCAACATTAGGACGTGAGAGAAGAATGCATGGGCATGATATTCTAAGTGTGGATAGATGAGGGAGCGAGAATCAAAGAGAAGGGTAAAGGAACACCTGGTTTTTTTTATTTCTTTGTAAATTATGGATAACAAACATGTGGCCCAATCGGACCAGGGTACATAGCCAAAGAAAAGTAAGGGGGGGGGGGGGGGGGGGGCCTCGCACGCAGAGCTTGAGAAAAGGAGAGAGAAGTCTTATATGAGATCGGAGATGGAGTGTAGGTTTAAGTCGATCCTTAATCGGTCCCAGGAGCCCGACTACTTGGTGGGGGGGAGTTGAAAGTGATGGTACAACCATTGGGCTATATATTGGATGACTTCCTTGGGGATGCAGCCTGGGACATGCTGAAACTAGAGTGAAAACCTGTGGACATGCATGACGGCTTGGGTGTTGGTCGATGGGGGATCCAAGGTCCATTTGAAGGTCTTCGGATGGTGGTTGTCTACCGTGATTTTCTCTTAAACCGTGGGGCTGCCTTTGTGACATCACAGAGTTGAGGTGGAAACTTGGTGGTTGGAGGATGCCAAGATCTCCTTAGAGGAGAGGACAAGTGAGAGACGTTGAATACCCTCCCTTATTGTGGACGGTAGCCACTTGCTGCTAGCGACACCAAATGTGAGGCGGGAGGATATACTACATGTATTTCTGGTCTTGGGGGGATTCCACGTGCTCCAAGTCTTCTTGAAGGAAGATCTAGTTGATGGGGAGGCTGGCAGGAGAGCATGAGGTGGTGGACAAGCGCAGGACTTGCTTTAGGGTCTTGCGATTGTTGCCCCACCATTGTCGATGTTGTGCGGTGCTCTCCAGTTGGTAGCCCGTATGGAGGTAGGAGGCAAACATCCTCTTGCAGTTCAGGCGGCAGAAGCGGTGGCTGGGGATAGAGATGCTTCAACTTCCAACTCCTGGTGATGAGGTTGTGAGAAAACCTCGTCGGACTTCTTCCACTGGATGTCCGGTGATGTGCACTGCCTTTAAAAGATATCTTTGGACTCCTTTCTTACAAGAGAAGTTCTGTCTGGGATGGGTGTTCCCTGGGAGAGCTCTAATGGGTGAAGGGAGAGTTCTCTGGCATGGTTGGAGATAACAGTTTGCTAAGATAAAATGATGAGGGAGAGGAGGAGCAGTTGCCATGGAGGCTTCACTCATTGAGGGATTCTCCCTTTTCTGTGATCTCCTTGGTGAAGGTTCTAGTAAGGACTGTATGCTGAGTTGGTACGGGGAAGAGAGGATTGTTCTACTTAAATAGAAACTAAGGCCTTTGAATTTAGGATCTTCGATTCCCTTACTTGGAGGAAGTCGCAGAGACCTTTTATATGCGATTCTGGTGTTGGAGCTAAAGAGGCGTGCAGTTGTGAAGAGACAATACAAGAGAGTCATTAGTGAAGAAAAATTTCTTTGACATTGGAAAGTCGTCGATCCACCGATATTTTCACCCGTTATTATGATGCTTTTACTTCTTGAAATCCAATGATTTCAATGCACTTTTTGAGGTATGCGGGACTCGTGACGGACTTTTGAGATCGTGGTGCGATGCTGGGCATTATGTGGTGGATGGAAAAGTTGTGCTCGCATTTCCATGTATGTTGATTGATGGATAAGATAGTGATTGCAATTCCGAGGGAATATTTACCTGATTCTACTCTGGATTTGTACTTAAATTTTGCTCTACCTCCAATGCTACACTTTTAAGAGTTGATGGGACTTGGTTTGTCTCTTTGAGGCTATTGTAGTGGCTGCCATGTGAGATCCCACCTATAGAGTGTCGAGGTCTTCTCGTATCATGTGGTCGGATAATCAAGTTTGAGCTAAGACTCGATGGACTAGAGATTAGGCTAAGCCCCTCGGTAATCGAGCCTTAAGGCTTGATGGACTGGAGATCGAGCCAAGACTCTCAGTAATCAGGCTAAGACTCGATAGATTGAAGATCGAGCTAAGTTTCTCGATAATCGAGTTAAAACTCAATAGGTCGAAGATCGAGCTAAGGCCCTCAGTAATTGAGCTAAGGCTCGATAGACCAAAGATTGGGTTAAATCTCTTAGTAATCGAGCTAATTAGACTCAATAGACTGAAGATCAGGTTAAAGCCCTCAATAATCGAGCTAAGACTTAATGGACCGAAGATCGGGCTAAGGCCCTTACTACTCGAGCTAAGACTCAATAGACCAAAGATCAGGCTGAGGCCCTCTTTCGGGATTTGACTTAATACTCTTTACCTTAGGTGAGCTCGGGGGTGAGTTAGTATTTTGGGCCTCTTACTTGGGATCGAGTTATTTTTCTAAGCCTCTTGAGTGACTCGGGGTCAGGTTACTATTTGAGTATCTCGAGTTGGAACTTACAGGCGCCACGTTGTTTGCCTGTGACTTTCCTCCCGACCTAACACCTCATAAAGAGAGAAGACAGAGACATTTGCAGAAGGGGTGGGGGGTAGTGTTGACAGTGCGGAGTGAAACAACCTAGAGAGGGAGGTTAAGCCAAGTCAACACTTCCGCCTAAATAGTGGAGGCCAATTAACTTAAAAATCATGAACATCTTTTCTTTCCATCTGTTCAACGAAATTGTGGATGTCAACCTAAAACTATTCGATCCCCTGGAATAGAGGACCGACGACCCACTTCGACCTCGAACCGAGAATGATACGAGGGATAGGTGAAGCCCAGAGAAGATAGAAAGAAGGAAACATGGTGGAAGAAGAGTTCCGCAGCCATCTGAAGCCAATGACCCTCGAGAGCTCAATTGTAAGAAAAAATAGCGTGTGTTTTAAACATGTATTTAGTGAGATCAGAATTGCCATCGAAATGTGGAAACTCGCGTAGGTTGGGTCGGAAAGACAGAATTACCATCAAGAATGGATGGGACTTCTTGGGAAGTTCTAGCAAGCAGATTCATGAACGAGCCGAGCTGCCCCACCAAAGTTCTTGTTGGATTGCAACTCACCAACTAGTGCCGAGCAGATTGGAACTCCTGGATTATGTTCCTGGGCGCTTCGAGATCTCCAGAATCCCTGATTGAGGAAGGGATGCCGAACCGGTGCTCAGAGGGGGCTTCCATGTTCTTCTTTGATACCTCAAGAAAAGGATGCCAATGAATGCTACGCAAGCATCCGTCTATCCCATCCATTTTGGGAAGTTAAAGGAAAAAACATTTGTATTTCTTTTGTATCCATTTGTTATATTGTCCATCGTAATCTTAGTAGTTGATCACATATTTGTTGAGTTTCAGTTCTTGCTTGTCTAAGAAAAATGACCTTAATTGCTTTTTTTTATTTAATCAGTTTATTTGATAAATTCTACTTAATCCCTTAATTTTATGGTTATTAAAAGGGTATAAAATCCATTGTATCGTGTCTAACACGTCTGAAAAGCAGAAATTACGCAGATATTTATTTGAAAGAGCACATGCAAGGTCTCTATGCATGTTATATGTTAACAAGGAAGATTTGTTGTTTTACAGGAGAGATATAATGAGAAGCTTAGTTCACGAGCACGACAATTCCCAGAATCCCATACTTTCCCATAACTTGACCCTTTTTTATATAGTTTTTATTTACAATCTTGAGGATAAAGATAAAGATATATTTTTTATTTAAAATATGAGAACTATGACAGAACGCCTATTAGATCTAATAGATATTCGAAAATTTGGATGCTGGCCGCATTGTAAAATGAGAGTAATATTTTGCAGATCAAATTAGGTGATTGTAGATCATCCACCTCGTACACTCGGACTTCATCACCGCAGTCCATACCCTCATTTAGGGTTGTCGATGGGTCGGGTTGGCCCGACAAGTCCGCGGGTCTGGCCCAATTTTGGGTCGGGTCGCAAGGTCTTTTTTGGTCTGCGGACTTTTAATCGGGTCTAAAAGCCCGACCCGATTAGGTCCGCGGGCCGGACTCCGACTTTGAATTCGGCCCGCGGGCCGACCCGACCCGATCTTTTTTTATTCTCACTTCAAATTTTAAAATTTACTTAATTAAAATTATGTTATTTTACTCAATTATAAATTTTAAAACTCTCATTTCGTACAAATTATGTGATTAATATTAAAAGTTTAATTAATTTAGTAAGATTATAAATTTTATAGTATTAAATATATTAATAATAATTATTATTATTATTATTATTTTATTTAAGTTATCGGGTCGGGTCTTAGTTGGGCCTTATATATTTTAAATAGTGTCGGGCCCGACCCGGCCCGACATAAGTCGGGCCCGGACCGGGCTCGAGCTTTAATATTAACAAGTCGGGCCCGGGCCGGGCCGACCTAAGCCCAGCTCGGGCCCGGCCCATTGACAGCCCTACCTCATTGTCATCGTCCAGATCGTCGGGTGCCTGATCGTGGACCATCGGGGAAGACACACCTTCACAAACGCCATCTCAATCATCATTGCCGTCGCTCACGTCCACGTTACTCAAAATCCCCCGGTCCTCGCCATCCCTCTCGCCGCGGGATCTTCCCTTCGCCCGCCACGGCCCGAAGCCCGAATAGTAGTAGAAGAAGTCTGACTCCGACTTTTTCCTCGTCCTGCCGGCAGCACCATTGCCACTGTTGCCGTTCTTCGTGGTGGTGGTCATCTTCTTATTAATGTTCTTCTTCCTATCTAGGATCAGGGCAGTATTTTGCTTCGGGAGAGACTACTGCCGCTGCTGCGGGAGGACATGGGGGGTCCTGACGCCGTCGGTGTAGTAGGAATGAACCTGGGTGAGGTGGTATTCGCAGAGGGAATGGGGGTGCTGGGCCACCCGCTTGTAGTGTCATCCCTTCCCGTCGCTCTTCTTACACGTCACAGTTGGGGTGTCACGTCCCGAGCGCGAAAGGAACCCAGAATGTGATGGTTATATCAATTAGAGCTTGGGGCAATTATACACACAAGAACATAGTATGCTGAAAGAGATAATAAGTCAAATACTTTTATTCATCAGACTTCAAGTTTACAATAGATCAAGATCAAACTCCAACATCTTGACTCCACTAGACTCAAATAGAAGAGACAATTACAAGATTAACTATGACATGACAAGACTCTCCGGTTGAACAAGATATCCAGGTGGGCTCTATGCTCTTCACTCTTGGCCTTCTCCGTCGGATTGATTATCCTCATCAGAATTACCTGAAAACATGATAAAAACACAGGGTAAGTGAAAGTACAGTAGGAATTACATCTCTATAAGTCAGGCTTACTTTAAGTAATTAACATATTACGTGAATGCAACTATAGCTATGCATGAATAAGCTCAAGATAGAATAGGAGTAAATAAGAGCAAATAGGGAATGTCATGAAATAAATAGCAAGAACATGTAGAGTTTCTAGCAAGTTTGCATTAGTGTAGTGTAAACAAGATATTGACTATTCAAGTTCAAGTAAATACCAGGGTTTGCCGACCCGCCCGACCCGGTCTCGGCGCGGGACGGGTCGGGTCGGGCGGGTCGCACAGCGACCCGATCCGCCCCTTTGGTTCTCGAGGCGATTTTTTATGAATTTTTTTTTAAAATTTTTAATAAATTTATTTTGAAAGATTAAATGTTATATATATTTAAAAATATTAGAATGTAGAGTTTATTTAAGATAATAGATCCATACTAAATTATACATAATTAATTATATAAAAATTACATATTACACCGCTTAACTAAACATCCTATTATATATAATACATAAAAATTTATTTCAATTACTAAATATGTAAAAGTAAACAGTGACATAATAATGACATTCATTCATGAAGTATAAAATACAAAAACTCACTAATCCTCGTCCATCTGTGAAACCTGAATCCCAAAACTCACTCATCCTCCTCATTTGTGTAACCCGAATCCGAAAAGTCACTCATCCTCATCATCAGTGAAGCTCGAATCCCAAAACTCATCATCAGATACATGAGACTGATCACCAGTATAATCTAACTCTATCCTAGTGGGTGGAGGTACATGTGGGTGAGACTGAAAATATGTAACCATCTGCACAAATGATGGGTCGTGTGCTGCGGTGGAGGGTACATGAAAATCTGTAAAAAAAGTCCTCACTACATCTATAGCTTCAATTCTATCATGTGCGACTGGTGCTGGTGCTGGTGCTGGTGCTGCTCGAACTCTGGACGTGGAGGAAGATCCTGCTCCGCCCTGTGCTCGTGGTGGAGGTACCCGGGACGTAGAAGAAGATGTCCTCGGTGTGCTACGAGAACCGTATCTATCCTGTAACTGTGTCCGGAATGAATGTCTGACATCTCCCGGAACTCGGTCGCATGCACGAACATCGCGTCCCACTCCTGCAAGGTGCTCCGCAAACCTGTGTATGCCGGTGACGCGATGTTCGCAGTATCTACAGTGCACATGTCCATCACCCTCAACAGAGTATCCATGCTCCCACGTAGGGTGACGCCGTCCGTCCATGATGACCTGCAAATGATGCAAAAATTTACATTAGTGATTACAATGACAAGTACAGAACTCTATATATGAAAAACTCTACAATTAATTATTAGTTAGTTGATACATACTAATAAAGCCTATGGAACCAAACTGGGCCAGTGCCCATCTCCAAACAATCTGACACTAAATGTGTGATAAGTACAATATGAAGTGATCTAGAAGGGGAGGGGATGAATAGATCACTATTTTTCGTAGAATTAAAAAATACTGCAGAGTATATCGCTAAACGCAAATAACCTCGAGCTCCGACTATCGAAAATGATGCAATGCAGTTAATAGCTCAAGCAAATAGAAGGCATACCACAATATTACCACAATCGATCACACAAGGACTCAGAGGATTTTAAGGTGGTTCGGTCCTTCAGACCTACATCCACCCCACACTCAAACCGAGTGTGGCTTCACTAAAGGCTGGGCAACACAGCTTGCCAAACAACTGCTGATACACAGCTTCCCAGGAGAACAACCTCTCCTCTTCCTCCTACCAGGAGGGAACCTCTAGCGACCAACAGTCACTAGAACCCAGAGACTCTCGTCTCTCTTCCTCTTTACCAAGAGGGAACCCCACTAGTAGCAGCCCTGCTACTAGTGAACCAGAGGTCGAAGACCCCTCTTCCTCCCAACCCGGAGGGAACCTACAAGCAGCCCACCTGCTGCTTGCAGACTGGAGATTGACTCTCCCTTCTCCTGATCTCACAGGAGGACCCCGACCTCAGTCCAGAGGATCGGAAACACAAACAAGAATAGTTGAAGAAAGGTAAGAACAATAAACGAAAAATACGATCGAAGGAAATCAAATGCCAGAAAATGGAAACAATGTAGCTCAGTACAGAGCAATAGACTTCGGATTTGATCCGCAAGTCAGAACAACTCTTCTGATCACTCTTCTGCTCTCTCTCTTTTTCTCTCTGCTATTCTTTCTTCTTTCTTTTCTTTTCCTGGATCGAAGGGCTCTCTATTTTCTTACTTTTTCTTCTATGCCACTCTTCTTCGATCACCTTCATATGAGGACGAAGGATTCTATTTATAGCAGTAACAGCAGGTGGATAGGGCACAGAACGCGTGTGCCTCCCACGCTCTATCCAAAATATTCCTGCCACGTGCCTTTATCAGATTGGTTCCTCTTGTCTCGGATCACGTGCAGCCCAGGAGTGTGGAATGTTCTTCCTCGGACCTGTAATGAGATTAAATCCATTAATACGCTGCATGGCCACAAAGACCAAAACTGCATGAGGTATATAGTAACAACACGACGTGACTATTACTCGAAATGACACAAGAACGACACGAGATACTCTGTAACAGGTCAGACACACAGAAGGAAATGACACGAGGTGAGGTTATAAGCCAAAAGAGACACGAGGTCACGAAAGCAAAAACAACACGAGGACAACACGGGCTAACGACAGAAACCGACACGAAGTGGTTGCAAACATTCAAGACACGAGGTCTACGGAAGGCAACACGATGTGTGGTCAAGGCGAAAACGACACGAAGTCTAAAGCGAGAGACCAACACGAAGACAGAATATAAAGAGACGACTCGAAGTGAAAACAACACGAAGTGAAGTTGACACGAAGTGAAGAACAACGACACGAAGTATAGTGGTGACAAAAACACACACTACACAGAAAACGACATGAAGTATAGTAAGAACATCATGAGATGAAAACAACACGGGGTGACCACAACTCAAAGACGAAAAGTAGAAACCGACACGAAGACAGATTAACACGAAGACGTAAACACAACACGAAAACATGGACAACATTAACCGTCACGAAGTGTGGTTACTAAGTAGGAACGACACGAGGTCTACAAAAAAAACTACTCAAAGTTCATCAGAACTTTTAGAGCAGCTTCAGGAACACGACACGAAGACATGAGAAGAGAAAACAACACGAAGTGAAACGAACACTTGAACTTAGACTGACTTAGAGACTCAGCGAAAATAGACTCGAAGACAGGAATACAAACGGATGACATGAGCTAAGGATGACACGGAAACAACACAGTAATCAAAGACTGCACGAGGTGAAAGACAACACTCAATCAGACGACAACATGGCTAACTCGACACGAGGTGAAAACGCGAAGTAAGAATGACATGAGGTTTAAGGAAAACAGCACGAAGACCGAACTTGTACGAACACACGAAGTGTTACCTCTTAGCAGCTTTTTCATATAAAACCATGGATAACTCAAGTGCAAGATATCTGATCAAAAATATCAACAACAATTAACATAGTGTTGCTCATCATCAAAACACTTAGGGAAGACACAAAATCCAACAATCTCCCCCTTTTTGATGATGGCAACACTATATTAAGTATAAGAGATAAGTTCAAAAGAGATCATTTCAAGAGATTTAATGCAGACAAATTAAAGCAGACTTTCAACGCACTAGCTTCCTTGCTTCCTCTGATGACACCAGAACACTCCCCCTGAACACAGCAACAGATTACCTCAGACTTGATAACTAACTCCCCCTCAACACAATGGCATGCAACAAAAACTCTGAAACCGAAACCACACAATTCTCTCCCCCTTTGACATCATCAAAAACTAGGGGCAAATCTGAAGATACAGAGAAAGGAAAATTGCTGACTATAGAGAGAAAACAGGACAGAGTAAGGCAGATAAATGGAGGTTATTGAGATGTTTAGTCAATTAAGAAAGCCATTAATTTTATGTGAGGATTTTTGAAGATCAGTTAGTCAGGCTGTGCAAAAACTGTGAATAAGGATTCGCTCCATACACAGAACCAGATTCTAAGCAAGTGAGTTACAAGATACCAGTTTGATCAAAGTAAGTCTTTACTGAGAGAGTATAAAGTAAGACAGTCTGAAGACAAAGACATGTGGTATTGAGAACAAACAAATCAAGAGCTATACTTCAAGTGAGCAGGATCTTTAAAGATAGTCAAGATCAAAGGTAAGTCTGTCAAGTACACCTTTGACATTAGGGAGACACCTTGTTTAGAGGCATGAAACCCCAGTTACTCGGTGGCAGGACCACATTACCCCTTCTGACAAGAAGACAGAGATAGTATTCTAACTGGTGTTGACATTAAGGTGACACCTTTATCAGAGGCCAGACACCCCAGTTACTAACCAGATATGTACCATAGCTCTGTATGATCAAGACAATTAATAAGAAACCAGATAAGTACTGCCATCTCATGACATGGGATGTTTTTTCACTTCATTGATGAAAATCCCAGTTTCTCAATGAGCAGTTAACAAGGTTGACAACAATTTTATGAATTTTTTTTTGTTTTTATTAACCAGCTCTTAAAACCTTGTTAATTAAGCTTGAGTCCGTTTGAGAACAATACACCAGATCCAAGGTGATTCAGACTAGAGCACAAAATACCTCATTTCGGACTCAACATTGACTAAGTAGGTATGCTGTACTGGCTAGATCAGAAGACAGTTACAGTGTAGGAAGATAATCTTTGAATACAGATTTTGATCTCAGTGGGACTAACAGCTGAAATTCCAACAAGAAATTAGATGAACAGTCTTAAAGGATAAAGCGTCCAACACTTTCTTTTATACACCTAATCAACCTGATTCTCTTTTGATGTCAGCAAGATGTCGTTCGGAGTATGTTCAAATTAGGCCAAAGACCAAAGCACCTATTATAAATCTAGCTCCCCCTGAGACCTTGACCCCAACACAGACTTAACCAAGACAACCCTCAAAACACTTCAAAGAGAACACCATGAAGTTTGAACAGACTATTCAATCAAACCGGAGTGAGTCACCAAACACTCATAATGAAGTTATTTCTTCAGCAACAGACAATGAATATGATAAGCACAATAACACATGACATGGTATTCAGAAATCAAATGTTCAATCATGAAATTCTGTAAATACCTAGTTCTCTGCGCAAAGTGCTAAATTTTTCAGTATCCAGTGGCTTAGTGAAGATATCTGCAATTTGTGAGTTAGTGCCAACATGGATCAACTCAAAAGTCCTCTTAGCTACTTCATCTCGAATAAAATGATGCCTGATTTCAATGTGTTTAGTTCGGGAATGAAGTACAGGATTCTTTGCAATATTTATTGCACTAGTATTGTCACAAAAGATAGGAGTACAACCTAGCTCAACCGAGTAGTCCAGAAGCTGGTGTTTTATCCATATAACCTGTGTGCCACAGCTCCCCGCTGCTACATATTCAGCTTCAGCAGTAGAAAGAGCCACAGAGTGTTGCTTCTTGGATCCCCAAGAGACTAAGCATCCTCCTAGATATTCACAGTGACCACTAGTACTCTTCCTGTCCAATTTACATCCTGCATAATATGCATCAGTGTATGCAATGAGATCTAACTTACATGATGCAGGATACCAGAGACCTAGATCATGGGTGGTAGATAAGTATCTAAAGATTCTCTTTACAGCTGCCAGATGCAATTCAGTAGGCCTAGCCTGGTATCTGGCACACATCCCTACACTAAATTGAATGTCGGGCCTGGATGCAGTTAAGTAGAGGAGTGAACCGATCATACCTCTATATAGTTTAGCATCCACCTCTTTACCTTTTTCGTCTGAATCCAGTGAGGAGCTGGTACCCATGGGTGTTGAGATTATCTTGAGGTTGGTCATTCCAAACCTTTTCAGCATCTCCAGAGTATACTTGGTTTGATTTATGAAACAACCATCCTCCATTTGTTTGACCTGCAGTCCAAGAAAATATTTTAGTTCGCCAACTAGACTCATTTCAAATTCTTGGGACATAGACTCAGAAAAATCTTTACATAATTTTGAATTGTTAGATCCGAAAATGATATCATCAACATATACCTGGACCACAATTAACTCCTTTCCGAGACTTTTGGTGAATAGGGTTTGGTCAACCTTACCTCGAGTGTAGCCCTTGCTCACAAGGAACTCAGAAAGTCTCTCATACCAGGCTCGGGGAGCCTGCTTCAATCCATAGAGGGCTTTATTCAACCTAAAAACCATGTTAGGCTGAACAGAGAAATTAAACCCAGGAGGTTGTTCAACATATACTTCTTCCTTCAATAACCCATTTAAAAATGTGCTTTTGACATCCATTTGCTGTAGCCGAATGTTTCTAGAGCATGCAAATGCAAACAGAATTCTTATAGCTTCCATCCTAGCTACTGGTGCATAGGATTCATCAAAATCCACACCAAATTCATGACTGTAGCCTTGAGCTACAAGTCTTGCTTTGTTTCTAGAGATAGCACCATTTTCATCAATCTTATTTTTGAAAACTCATTTAGTGCCAATGACATGAGTGTTTTCAGGTCTAGGAACTAGTTTCCATACATTATTTTTCTCAAATTGATTTAATTCCTCACCTATGGAGGATACCCAAGAATCATGCTTTAAAGCCTCTTCCACAGTCTTGGGTTCTACCTGAGATGTCAAAGCAGCTAAGTCCTGTTCTTGGACAGTTCTAAAATGAGACCTTGTCCTAGTGGGATCATGCAAATTACCTATGACATTTTCACTAGGATGATCTTTGTGAAATATTACCTCACCTGAGGGTTCACCTACCTCAGTTGCTCCTTCTTGTTGTAAGTTTTTTGGTTGAGCAGTTTGCTGCATCTCTTCTTCTTCAATTTTCTCCAAGAAATCTCCCTCATCAGGTGACTCCCTGTCATCATTTATCTTTTTGTCAGATAGAACATTCTCATCAAACACTACATGAGGTGTTTCTTCAACAGTTTGCTCATCTTTATTGAAGACTCTGTAAGCCCTAGAGGTTTCTGAATATCCGAGAAAAATTCCAGGAGAGCTTCTTGCTTCAAACTTATCCAAACCATTCTTACCATTATTGTGGATGAAACATTTGGAACCAAAGATTTTAAAGTAAGAAATGTTTGGCAGCTTACCCTTGAGGAGTTCATAAGGAATTTTCTTATGAGTAGTATAGACTGCCCATCAGCTATGAAACTGCGAGGACCAGTGGATCCGTTTCCCTGGCCGTTGGACCACATTCTGGGAAAAACCTGCTCTGATACCAACTGATAAGTACAATATGAAGTGATCTAGAAGGGGAGGGGATGAATAGATCACTGTTTTTCGTAGAATTAAAAAATACTGCAGAGTATATCGCTAAACGTAAATAACCTCGAGCTCCGACTATCGAAAATGATGCAATGCAGTTAATAGCTCAAGCAAATAGAAGGCATACCACAATATTACCACAATCGATCACACAAGGACTCAGAGGATTTTAAGGTGGTTCGGTCCTTCAGACCTACATCCACCCCACACTCAAACCGAGTGTGGCTTCACTAAAGGCTGGGCAACACAGCTTGCCAAACAACTGCTGATACACAGCTTCCCAGGAGAACAACCTCTCCTCTTCCTCCTACCAGGAGGGAACCTCTAGCGACCAGCAGTCACTAGAACCCAGAGACTCTCGTCTCTCTTCCTCTTTACCAAGAGGGAACCCCACTAGTAGCAGCCCTGCTACTAGTGAACCAGAGGTCGAAGACCCCTCTTCCTCCCAACCCGGAGGGAACCTACAAGCAGCCCACCTGCTGCTTGCAGACTGGAGATTGACTCTCCCTTCTCCTGATCTCACAGGAGGACCCCGACCTCAGTCCAGAGGATCGGAAACACAAACAAGAACAGTTGAAGAAAGGTAAGAACAATAAACGAAAAATACGATCGAAGGAAATCAAATGCCAGAAAATGGAAACAATGTAGCTCAGTACAGAGCAATAGACTTCGGATTTGATCCGCAAGTCAGAACAACTCTTCTGATCACTCTTCTGCTCTCTCTCTTTTTCTCTCTGCTATTCTTTCTTCTTTCTTTTCTTTTCCTGGATCGAAGGGCTCTCTATTTTCTTGCTTTTTCTTCTATGCCACTCTTCTTCGATCACCTTCATATGAGGACGAAGGATTCTATTTATAGCAGTAACATCAGGTGGATAGGGCACAGAACGCGTGTGCCTCCCACGCTCTATCCAGAATATTCCTGCCACGTGCCTTTATCAGATTGGTTCCTCTTGTCTCGGATCACGTGCAGCCCAGGAGTGTGGAATGTTCTTCCTCGGACCTGTAATGAGATTAAATCCATTAATACGCTGCATGGCCACAAAGACCAAAACTGCATGAGGTATATAGTAACAACACGACGTGACTATTACTCGAAATGACACAAGAACGACACGAGATACTCTGTAACAGGTCAGACACACAGAAGGAAATGACACGAGGTGAGGTTATAAGCCAAAAGAGACACGAGGTCACGAAAGCAAAAATAACACGAGGACAACACGGGCTAACGACAGAAACCGACACGAAGTGGTTGCAAACATTCAAGACACGAGGTCTACGGAAGGCAACACGATGTGTGGTCAAGGCGAAAATGACACGAAGTCTAAAGCGAGAGACCAACACGAAGACAGAATATAAAGAGACGACTCGAAGTGAAAACAACACGAAGTGAAGTTGACACGAAGTGAAGAACAACGACACGAAGTATAGTGGTGACAAAAACACACACTACACAGAAAACGACACGAAGTATAGTAAGAACAGCACGAGATGAAAACAACACGGGGTGACCACAACTCAAAGACGAAAAGTAGAAACCGACACGAAGACAGATTAACACGAAGACGTAAACACAACACGAAAACATGGACAACATTAACCGTCACGAAGTGTGGTTACTAAGTAGGAACGACACGAGGTCTACAGAAAAAAACTACTCGAAGTTCATCAGAACTTTTAGAGCAGCTTCAGGAACACGACACGAAGACATGAGAAGAGAAAACAACACGAAGTGAAACGAACACTTGAACTTAGACTGACTTAGAGACTCAGCGAAAATAGACTCGAAGACAGGAATACAAACGGATGACATGAGCTAAGGATGACACGGAAACAACACAGTAATCAAAGACTGCACGAGGTGAAAGACAACACTCAATCAGACGACAACATGGCTAACTCGACACGAGGTGAAAACGCGAAGTAAGAATGACATGAGGTTTAAGGAAAACAGCACGAAGACCGAACTTGTACGAACACACGAAGTGTTACCTCTTAGCAGCTTTTTCATATAAAACCATGGATAACTCAAGTGCAAGATATCTGATCAAAAATATCAACAACAATTAACATAGTGTTGCTCATCATCAAAACACTTAGGGAAGACACAAAATCCAACAATGTGGTCCGCAGATAGGACAGATAGTCTTCATAGCGCATTGAACCTGAATAGTTCTCCCAGTACATGCGTACGTAGTATTCATACTCCAGCGAACCTTGTGCGTACACGACCTCTACTGACGTAGCTGCGGCATAAGGATATGGATACGATGGGAAAAATGAACTACTGTTATCTGAGTCGCCATGATACATCGGCTGTTGCGGCCATGACCGTCCATACGAGCTTCCAGATCCCTGGGAGTCATGTGTGCTCATCCTCTCAAAATCAGACAACATACCTTGATAGCTGGTACTGTCTGCAACCGAACTTCCATAGTAGGGATCCCAATGATCAGCTGCCCGTCTCGTCCCTGCCGGTGGAACACCGTGGTCCTCATCTTGCGTGGCATGTGTGAAGTGCTGCTCCTTTGTCCACGCGCCATGTTGACGGCCCCCACGACCTCTACTATGACCACTGCTGTACTCTCTGCCACCAGCACTAGTATTCTGACGAGGACTCCGTTGGTCACCTTGAGAACCACCACCTCCATGGGATGAAGACCCTGTCGGTGTACTCTCAGCATCGGAGTCATGACTCCCACTAATGCGGGGCTCAACAGAAGGCTCGGTAGTGTCGTCATCTGCATTGGGATCTAATGTCTCCATGTCTGCAAAATCTATAGGATTTAATGGTGGTCCCTTGTCCTTCTTGCTGGTGAATAATGTGGTCCATGATGATTTTTTCTTCTGTGGAGCAGGGGGCGGCTTACATGCTGCATGTTGTGTCCCTATAGATGCCTGATAAGCAGAAGCCTGTTTAGATAATTTTTCAATTTACTTTCTATTGTGTAAGTCTGCACGTATACCTGAGAAGACTGATTGGGTGCCTTAGCCTTAGATGTTGAGCGTCGGGGCGCAGCAGACTGAGATGGTTGTTTCGATGCTACCGAAGACTACACAATTGAAAGAAGAATATATTCAATTACCAATGAATTATATATTAACAAATGTAGAAATGACAATATAATTTCACCTCTCTAAATGAGGAACTCCCCCTAGCCTCTCTTGAAGTGGATAACCTTCTTGGTTCCGCAGATATTGAATGCCGCGGTACAGCAACTCGGGACCACTGTTCTCCCGCAATGTTGTCATTTGTCGGACCGACCTGCAATATATTGCTATCATACAGAAATATATGACTATGCTATCTAATGAAATTTGCGATTCGATTTTCATGTATTAATTCACCTGAGGTGGCTCTTGACGCTCAATTAATGGGGGTTGGATCAATCGCTCCCATGCTGTATCATCATACGCATACGATGTGTCTCCACCCCCAATGACGAGGTCTTCATCTAAATTAATTTCATCATCACGTCCCGTTGCAGAGTCGTCACCACCCAAATGCACATGGGTGTCATCTCCCTCCCCGACTGCCTCTTGTACAGCTGATGCGAGAAAAGTATTAGGCCGTGGTGTCTCGCCAGGTTCTTCAGCCTCCTCGTCTAATTCTGCCTCACCACGCTCGGTTGTGGCTCTTGCAACCCATGCTACCATAGGGTCATCATCGTCTCGCAAGTACACAGCATCCGTTGGGTCGTAATCTCCCTCTCCTCTCCTTGTATCCATTTGTACATGCCGGACCTTTAGCCTCATGTTGTAATGAACATACACCATTTTGTCTAGCCTGCGGTGTGTTAGCCTATTCCTCAGCTTAGTATGCAAGAAGGAGAACGTCGACCAATTCCGCTCACACCTACTCGACGAGGATGTTTGCGATAGAACTCTCATTGCGATCTTCCTTAATACGGGTGCACTTGTGCCGTAATTTAGCCACCACTCAGCTGTGTTTAAGACAGATCACGTAATTAGATGTAAAAATTACTTCTCGAGACATAGAAGGTACATTGTGAAGACACATTACCGGGGTCGAGTCTATCACGACTGGCCATGGCATTAGGTGTCGCAAATGAACCAATTCCCTCTCTAAATGTTTTCATCTGCATTATCAAAAAATATGAAGTGTATATTTCATTTAATATTGTTAATGTTAAAATATCCAAGTATACCTCATTCAACGCATCAGCAGCATCTGTTGGGGTGAAAGACAATCGGTCTACCACAATGTTGACCGATTCTATCAACGTATCGTCATAAGCAAGGGCCCGAGCATATTGGAAGGTCGGATGTAGATAGTACGCTGCAATCGTAAGACAATGAATTACATATTAGTATCAATTGAAAATCACAGCTCATTGATTGGACGATGATTGGACGAGAATGTAAGTGTTTACCTGCCATGTGAAGATCGCGGCTCATTTGTCTGTCCCATCTGTCCTCCACAATCTCTAGAATGGTGGGTCCATATTTTCTGGACGTTGTAAGGATCTTCCGCTTGGCTGCTTCTATTTTGCTGTACACCAACCCCATGGTTGGTACTCTATCCCCATCCACGCATCGTAGAACCTCATACAGTGGCTCTATCAATGACACTAATACCTTCACTCGTTCCCAAAAATTCGAGGTGTTCACAATCCCCTCGACCTCCGCCCCTTCACGTGAAGCAGCAAAAGAGGAACTCAGCCAGGTCTCACCTCTAAACATTTGCTTCAACCCATCCTTGTGCTTCAATAGGCTCTGCAATACGATGTAGTTGGTGGCAAATCGTGTGATGCCAGGCCTCAACAGTTCGCCGCCACAATGCTCCCTCATCCATGCCAATACAAGTGTGTGGTTGTAGATATATTTCGTGATTTTTTGTGCCACATCGACCACAGATTTTACCATACGAAGCTGCCCAATCTCCTTCAGCATCAGATCTACACAATGCGCTGCACAGGGGGTCCAGAAAATGTGCCGTTTTTTCTTCATTAGCTCCTCCCCGGCCTTCTTATAGTTCGACCCATTGTCAGTCACCACTTGCACAATGTACTCCTCCCCAATCTCAGTCACCACTTGCTCCATCAATGACAAAATATATTGATGACTATGAATTTGGCCAGACGCATCCACTGATTTGTGAAAGAATACATGTCTGTCACAATAAACAAGGAAGTTGATCAGGCTAGATTTTGTGGTACCTGACCATCCATCACACATCAGTGTGACTCCGTACTTTGTCCATTTCTGCTTGAATGAGTCAATGTAACTCTTGATCTCAGCAACCTGTTCATCAAGGTATACGCCAGCCAATTCTCTCGCTGTAGGTGGCTGCACGTGTAGCCCAAGGACCTGTGCTTCCTGAAACATTGGCTTGTAGTAAGGGCTATTGGCTGCATTGAAAGGCAGACCCGCGTGGTGCCACCATTTTGCAACAGCCTGACCAAGTTTCCATTTAGGTCCCTTCTGGCCATACGCATCGTCCATCCTCGTTTGCTTGCCATGCTCTCGGGATAGTGCACCGGGCTCCACATCTTCAATGTTGATCGATTGTGTCCTTTTTCTTTGTGTCCCCGAGTCACCAGTCAATAAACTCCTTATGCCTTGTGGTTGTCGAGTCGTAGATGAACCACCACTCCCTGATTCTCCGGTCCTCGCCGCCTCGCGACTACGGACTACAGTCTCCTCGGGATGTCTTGACTCTTCCCTGCTCTGACGTACTGCCTCACGAAACTGGGCTTCGTATGGATCGTTCACAGTGACATACACATCAGGCTGCTCAGCACGTGCTTGTTCGTCTTCGTCACTGGGTGTCCATGCACATTCCTCCTCGTTGCTGCCACTTGCGCGCCCGCTCACTGCCGCTTGATCTCTTTTCTTCTTTTTTTCCTTTTCTTGCATCTCAGCTCTCTTCTCCCGCAGGTGCCTAGCCATTGCAAGTTTCACATCTCTAGGCACATGGGTACACCCAGCAACCTCAGAGTATCCTGCCCCGGCTCCTCCTGCCAAATACTTCTTCAATCGAGACACCCCTCCTCCCCGGTGTTCTATTTTACAATAGTTACAACGCCAACACCTACGGTTGCCATCCAACAAAACTCCGTGTGACCACCCAATATCATTTGTTCGTTCCTTAGGAGCCATAGGGTGCTATCTCCTAAAATTAAGAAATTCAAATTATGAAAATATATTATTTCCCATCTACAAGTAACAATGAACATAATTTCATGATTTGTGTAACATGCAAGACTAAATTCAATATTTAATACATCTTAATATAATTTAGTTCCAAATATTATAATTATTTCTATAACATACATATAAGGGTAATATTTATAATTAATACATATACATTAACTTTAAAATTATTTATCACTAATTAGATATTTAAAATTACATCTCTAATTAAATTACATGACACATATAAATTATAAACATATCTAAATAATTTACATTATACATATAAATTAACTTTAAAATTATTTGTAAAATATTTATCACTATTTATATATTTAAATTATAAACATCTCTAATTAAATTACATTATAGATCTAAAGTAACTTTAAAATTATTTATAAAATATTCAAGAGAGTTTACATTAAAAACATCTCTATTTAAATTATATTATAGATCTAAATTAACTTTAAAAGTATTTAAAAAATATTCAACACTATTTACATTAAAAACATCTCTACTTAAATTACATTATACATCTTAATTACATTTAAAATTATTTGTAAAATATTTATCAATAAATTTATATTTAAATTCAAAACATATCTACTTAATTTAAATTATAAATATTAACTTTAATTTTTTGTAAAATATTTCTCACTATAGATATATTTAAATGAAAAAAATCTTTAAAAATTTTAAAATTAATTATTATATTATTTTACGTCTACAACTAATAATGAAAATAATATCATTAATTCTACAAAATTAAAATTTAAAGTTAATACATCTCAATTAAATCTAATATTTAAACATGAATTAAGTAATATATCAAACATAAATGTATTTCTACAACATGAATTAAACGATATTTATATTATTTTTACAACACGAATTAAATAATATATCAATATATTTAATTTTACAACATGAATTAAATAAAATTATATTTTTTCTACAACATGAATTCAACAATACATCAAAAATAATATTAAACAATGACAATGTAACAAATTTTATTATTATACTTTTTAAAATTAAAAAAGATATAAAATTTTAAAAAAATAAATTTTTTTCCTCCCCCCCCCCAAACCGCCCTTGTTCCAGCGCCCCCCCCCCACCCCACGGTCGCAGACGCCCAGCCCACCCCCCCTGCCGGTGGCAGACGCCCAGACCCCCGCCCCCGCCCCCGCCCCCCCCCCCCACGGTGGCAGAAGCCCCCCCCCCCCCCCCCACGGTCGCAGACGCCCAGCCCACCCCCCCTGCCGGTGGCAGACGCCCATACCCCTGCCCCCCCCCGCCGTCCCCCACGGTGGCAGACGCCCCCCGCCGCCCCCCCCCCCCCCCCCCCCCCCCCCCCCCCCGTCCCCCGTCCCCCGTCCCCCGTCCCCCCACGGCCTGCCGGTGGCAGCCCCCCCCTCCCCCCACGGCACGGCCTGCCGGTGGCACACGCCCAGCCCCCCCGGTCCCCCCACGGCACGGTCTGCCACCCACGCCCCCCGTCTCCCCACGGCCTGCAGGTCCCGCCCGCCCCGACCCCCCGTCCCCCACGGCGGCAGACGCCCAGCCCCCCCGTCCCCCCACGGCCTGCCGGTGGCAGACGCCGCCGTCCCCCACCTCCGTCCACCTCCGGCCAGATGCGGCTGCCAGACGGGCCTTTTCCCCACCCTTAAAAAAAAATTCACCTACCTACCTCCGATCGCCGCCCTGAGCCGCCCAAAGCCGCCGGCCGCCGCTCTGATCGCCGTCCGCCGCCGCTGCACCGCCGTTCGCCGGTGGGAGGGATGGAGGGAGCCTCCCCCTTCGGCCCGTTAAATGGGCGAACCGCTCGACCCGCCCGTACCGAGCCGGGTCCCGCCTCGAACCGGAGCGGTACGTGGCGGGACGCACGGGACCTTGCGGTCCAGTGCGTCCCGTCCACGACCCCCAGCCCGTGCGACCCGGTCCCGGCCTGGGTCGGGTCGGGTCGTGCGGGTCGGTGCGGGTCGGGGCGGGACGGCAAACCATGGTAAATACCCTTTCGGGTCAAGCACATTAAATAAATCGAGTCAAGAGTGGAACGTCTTAGATCAATCTAGCAAGTCAAGTACTTCGGTGCAATGTCACATCATAGTCAATAATAGTTCCCATGGGCACAAGTACTTTCGTGTGCTCCTCCCAGGACCAGACCAAGCCCCATTAACCACAGACATTGAGGTTATGGATCCAAGATCCCTTGTGTATATCTAGACATCCACTTTATTTAATAGCCAATAGAATTCCAAGGAGTAAGCTTTTATAAGTAAGTTAGGAAGATTCAGGAAATTTTGAGATTTCAAGGATAGAGTCATGAAAAGAGAATGTAGGAGTATGTATCATTGAAACTCATGAGATGTAAGAATATGAGAAATTGGCGTCCACACACGTCGTCGTGAATTCCAAGAATTCTTGACTTTTGGTCAAGTCGCTAATTCCTGTGAATAGTGTAGGCACGAGGAATTCACGTCACTACAGTTGACGCTAATTCAAAGAATGTGCGACCGTTGCACCAGTCGCCAATTAAATAGCGTTTGGACAAGGTGCCACAATTTGAGGACACTCACAGAACACCCAATATGGCACTCCATGAAGGCTAGGGGTCATGTTTCTTCAGAGTGACATGACTAAAATATGGTTAGGATTTTTAGGGTACAACCAGGCCAGTGATCAAAGAGAGAATCCTTCGATGTCGGGGACTTACGAAGGTCTTAGAGAAAGATATTCCAATCCGACGAGAGGGTTTCCCGACGGAGGGTCCTTCTTTCTCCAAGAAATAAGGTGTATAATGCAGAAATCACAGGAAACATGGACCATGTCTCAGCAATGAGACAATAGTGCTAAGGATCCATGGTATTTGATCAAAACTTCGGTGGAAATCCTACTATAAGAATTTGCGTCGGACACATGTGTCATTAATTATTAAATTCACGTCCAGATATCAGGACATTAATTTCAATAATTCTAGGTTAACTATTTATTCGAATATTAATTAGTGTCAAGGTGACAGATGCATATTAATATGCGACTTTTTGGAAAGACGTATATTCAGAAATACGCGTCTACCACATGGATGTTAAATTCACATGATTTTCAAACTAATAGAGAATAATTAAACAACACGTATGCTAACATGCATCCCCCTAGAGAGGCGCATATTCTCAAATATGCATCAATGAAGAAGACGCTAATTAAGAAGTGAACAGTAAGGGGTGAATAGTAGCACTTTGTGAAATAAAGGGAGTTTATCAAATCTGAAGACATGATAATTAAGGGAAATTTTCGGGGATCATGAAAACATGCATATCATGATTTTTACTAACATACATTATGAGTTATGGTTTTGTTTAAGATTGATGCAATTTCCATAAAAATAAGGAACTTTGTAGCTTAACAGTCGACGTGCATTAATACGCGTCCAAAGGATCGGACGCAAATTCATAAATTCGTTTCTGCCTAGAAGGGCCCAGACTAATACGCGTTCACTACGGTTGTCATGAATTCTTTTTGAAACAGAAACCATCCAGAACGCCATAAAACCAGAAGAATTAATTGTGATCATGATGGTACAAGGTGACATAGGGCTCGAAAGAATAGTTTACATGCTGTTAAATCTAACATGAGATTAAAATTTATCTTATGCCCGAGAGAACATCTACCTTTATGAAGAAATAAAAGGAAGACGCTCTAAGACTCTGCAACCGCACATGCCTCCTCGTCTAAGCCTTCAATCCCCAGCAACAACAATAGTCGCTATGAACGTAAAAGGGGTCTATATATAATGTTTCGATCATCGAGAGTCCTAAAAAGATTCCTACTTCTATTAGAACCCAACCCTTTCTTTTTTATCCTTATCCTTCTCTAATTGAAGCCTCCAGCCGTCACCTTCGGTCGACCATTTTCTTAGGGTTTCAAAAGAAACCTATTTCATTGCAAAAGAAAAATCCAAAAATCCACGGTCGACCTAAATCGTTAGCCCATTAACAATAGGATCGTGGTTTTCATTAAAAGCCCATTAGTTAGTTTAGACATGAATTAAGGGTATTATTATTTAGAGCCCATTAAGACTATTTATACTATGTATTTTTAGCTTTATATGTTATTGGGTTGCTACATAGGGGAGACGATTCCACTTCCATCTTCACCTTCGCACCCTCTGTTGCTGCCCCCGTTGCGCGAGAAGAATTGCTCTTCCTCTTTGCCTTCTTCGTATTGCTGTTGGTGCTTCTCATCTTCGCGTCGTTCTTCCTGTCGCTTTTCTTGCCCTCTTCTGCCGTGTCCGCCATCGGTACCTCAACCTTCACCTGACGTCTCCAAGTCAATTCTACTGTGGTGATGCTGTCGAGGATGAATATGTGATTGTTTAGGAAGAAGATGATCAATGTGGCCAAGAAAGGAAAGATATTTAAGAAAAAAGGTATCATGTTGGGCACCCGCTAACATCTGAGGCTGTAGCAGCTGGTTCTTCTTCTTCTGTAATGTGTCTGCTCGCCGTTGCGCCCCACGCGAAACCATTGTACTCCTTGACCTTCTCTAGTTCCTGTGGCTCCTAAAAGTGACGCCAAGCACAAGCATGCCCAGGCTGGAGCATCAAGCACTAAGGGGGAAGGAGTAGAAAGAAAGCGCAAACCCTAAATAGGACGGGAGCCCCAGGAAGAAAGCATCCCAACCACTTCAGTTCCGAAGAGATGGAAGGAAAAAGGTTGGAAGCATAGAAATGGTGAGCAAATTGAGGCCGATCGAACCGGTCCGATTATGTGCGCCTCACAAAAACCTAAAGTGTTTCCCGCTACGGGGGAAATCCGAAGGCATATGACCCATGCCAGAACACGAGGAGATGAGGAGAAGAAGGAAATAAAAGGCCCAAATCAGGTGAACCCCGATGGAAAATGGTATCACTTGGTCGACCAGAGCCCCTTTTTAGGATTCCTTCAGCTCGGCCGCCCCAAGAGCAGCGAAACCCTAGGTTACGACATAACATGAGAAGAGAAGCCGCCCTCCTCCATTACCAAGGCCAGAGGAAAGACAACCAAATACCGAATGCCTCCCCAATTACCACAGCTACAACATCGCCATTATTCGAACTAATTTATGACAGAAGAGGAGGAAGAGAGCAAGGGATCAGATCTGACCTTGTAGGGGTAGAAGGGCATGACCTCCGGTGGCGTGAAGGCCATAGCGTCTGTCACGTCCCGTACTCTATACCGTCGAGGTATTATCCGCTTTGGCCTACCGGCCTCACAATTTTATCCCTTTCTAAGGGTGATCAGCTCCAGAATGGGAGACTTTCCGGGAGGTCACCCATCCCAGTACTACTCCCCATTAAGCACACTTAACTTCAGAGTTATTTTCAAAAACCGAGCCCATACTTCTAAAGGCGTCTCGGTGATATAGAGTACAACTTAGCTATATTTGAGGGTGTTACAATCTACCCCTCTTATATAGGCGACGTCTTCGTCGCTGGACACATATAACACACAATCAAACCCCCAGGCAGGTAGGACTCTAGAGGTGGCCCCCACAGGCTCAAGAGGTGGCTCACACTATGTAGCACTTTGTCCTATTGCGGGTTCAAGAGGTGGCTCCCATAGCGTAGCACTTTACCCTGCATGGCACTTAGTTTTCACAATTCCAGTTGGAGTATGGCTCTGATACCATTCTGTCACACCCCGTACTCTATACCGTCGAGGTATTGTCCGCTTTGGCCTACCGGCCTCACAGTTTTATCTCTTTCTAAGAGTCATCGGTTGCTCTGATACCATTCTGTCACACCCCGTACTCTATATCGTCAAGTTATTGTCCGCTTTGGCCTACCAGCCTCACAGTTTTGTCTCTTTCTAACAGTGATCAGCTCCAGAATGGGGGACTTCCCCGGGAGGTCACCCATCCCAGTACTACTCCCCATTAAGCACGCTTAACTTCGAAGTTCTTTTCAAGAACTGAATCGATGCTTCAAAAGACGTCTCGGTGATATAGAGTACAACTTAGTTATATTTGAGGGTGTTACAGCGTCCCATGGCGAATGGTTCAGCTCGCACACATGCATTTCCAGCTCGCAACCTGCCGCATTACCCGCGGCCGCAGCAGTAGGGAAGGATTGGGCTGGAATCGACAGGGAGGAGAGGATCCTCGCGGCGTGCTTCCGGATCCTCATTCTGGGGAAGGGCGATGCCCGTCGGCAGCGATGGTGAAAGCGTCGGCGAGGAGGGAAGAGGGAGGAACCGATATGCAACCGGGGCGGCGAAGGGGGGGAGGGAGGTGAGGCGTCAACGGGGGGATGAGGGGTTTGGGTTTTCTGATGGGATCCGCTGCGATCCCTCCTGCAACTAGTCCTCGGACCAGAAAAGGATAAAAAAATAGAAATAATTTTTACCCAAAGTGTGAGTATTTATATCTAACCGCCCCTTACTAATTTTTTATGATATCAATTTTAACCACGTGAGGATTGGGATTTACAGAAATGCCATAGTACCTTCCAGATATGACTTTGAGTGCTGGCCAACCCATCTTTTGAGATCTGACGCGAAGTCACCGCTGACCACCTACTGCCGTTCGTGTTGTTGCACGTGGGATATGGATCGTTGTGGAATTCAGATCAAAAATAGAAAAATGGAAACCATTTTCTGGGTTTTGTTTTCGCTGGGTTGATCTGCACATTAGCATTCGCCGTATTGTTCGTCCTGATTTGCACATCTAATTAAATCTTTTTTATCTGTAAAATGACTTAGATTGACTAGTAATTATTTTATTACGCATCAAAATTTTCATAGTACAATACGACTAGGATTGAGACAGAACGATCATACAAATCACAATATAAATAGTATAGATGGGGGTGAGTTTCGAGTCCACTTCGTATTTATTTAGTACTGAAACTTTAGTGAGGCTAAAAGAATAGTGTATTTATCTTAAATTTTAGATTTATTTAATATACACTATCTTTGCCCAAAACATCAAAATCTCTATCTTTACTTGTCAAATGTTATATGTACCATTCTTATTAGTTAAAATTTAAAAAAGTGCCATTAAATTATGAAAGGAGCCATAGGGTCCTTATGGAGAGGTGTGAAGTTAGATACGACTGTTGAGGGCATTTTTTTTTCACTTATGATATCTTTAAATTTTTTTATTAATAATGATGATATATATAATAGTCGACAAATAAGGATAGAAAGTTGATATTTTGCATGTAAGACATATATATATGAAGTTGTAAAGGTCGACATAAGTCATCTCGAACTGTGGTCGGTTACACTTTTAAGATTTGTTAGGTGATGAAAGAAGAGGTCACCTTCGAGAGGAATATGTAGACACAAAAAAGTATCAAAAGGAGTCCTGGGAGGGGTCTCGGAGGACAACCCTCTAATATTTAAGTTAGACAATTATCGACGTAGAGAAAGAGTGTTCGGACGAGAAATACGAAGCGCTTGGTTAGAGGATAGCAGAGTTTATAGGGGAAAGAGAGTGTCCGGACGAGCATCAGAGATGGAGAGGCGTATGGGCCAATCCACAGGAGATAGAGGTGGAAGTTTCACTCGATCGAGGAAGGGTAAGATGCTTAAGAGAGGTTTGAGATCGAGGGACGTAGATTACATACTCTCTCGGCCGTTTTGCCAGGATTCTATTTATAGGGTCGTCTTCGAGTTTATCCTGTTGACTTTCATCTTCTGACTTGGCGATGTTGAAGTTATCCTGGACGTAAGAACGTGGATCGCCTGCTGGCTCGCCTGACAGGGGAGAGAAGGTGTGGGCGTTGACCCGTTGTTCCTTCGTCGTCTGGATTATTATGTCATTAATGCGGTGATAGACGTCAAGAGCATGCGCTACTCACCGTCAAAATATGGGGGCGGACGCAGCATACGGGGTCTGGACCCCGGGTCAGTCCTCCTGTAACCCTTGACAGGTTGCGTATGAGACGGTGGACCAATTGATGTTGGGCCCTGGATCGTGAGTCGATTGATATTGGGTCTTATTGAGACTTTTCTCTCCTCATATATTAACCCTAAATTTTAACTTAACTGGCGAATTGGTCACTATCAATTGCTAACATATTTTTTTGTATATTTTTAAACGCCTCAATTGATTTCAAATGCACTCGAAAGAACCCCCTAAATGACACCTAATGAATGTGATGTGCAGCACCCCAAGAATGTGAAAATATATATTGGCATTCCTCTGGCGGGTCAATTTGTCCTATGCTAGGATGATGCGGCAGTTAACCCGAACCATGAGATTCCACCTCAAATGTCTCTGGGTTGAACTGGACGCCGTGGGCCCCATTTAAAGGCAATATACTCTTTCCCTTTGTTGGAGCTCAAGGTTTCATCGGAGAGACTCAAAGTTCTTTAAGCGCACGTACTTACGTAGACAACGTGTACTCCGATTACGATCAATCCCACTTGCCACATGTGCCCAATCTCATATAAGACATATCTTCCATGCCCCTGTTATATATCCTTGCCCTCGTTCACCCACGCAAAAAAAAAAGAAAAAGAAAAAGAAAAATTCTCTCCTCTTATCTATACCATTACAGAGAAAAGGATTTTAAACTTTTGATATCTTTTATTTGTATTAAATCTTTGAAATACTTGTTTACGTGATATGACCCATGTGATGATTTAGACTCTAGGCACCTACCTCGCTGTCACTTTTCTATCGAGGCAGTGGTAGAAGGAAGCATTTCATGAGTCGCGTTAGTAGAAAGATTTGCAACGAATAATTCTTATTATCCGTCCCGGGCGATTATTTCATTCTAAGATGAAATTTATCCACATGAGGTGAGTGTATTACGCCCATCGTATGTGAATTAATCCCATTTAGAATGAGTAATTAGCGGGACTCATTTGTAATTTCATATGCTAAACTCGTGTTAGCTGTACATGTACTATGAACACTAAACAGAAAAAGGATATATATATGTCTAATGCCATAATCGAATCTAGAAAAACATTAAATATTTTATTTAGAGTTTTTTGTAAAAATAATCCTTTTATAAATTTATTTACAAAAGTGTCTATCTTATTTTTTATATTATTTTTCATAACCTCGTTGCATTGTAATATTTGCAAAAAATGACCTTACCATCACCGTCTATTGACATTATGTTGAAATCCCTTATATATCGTGGTTAGTCTTTAACTAAATCTGAGAAAGATCAAAATACCCCTACTCTATCATAAACTCTCTCTCTCTCTCTCTCTCTCTCTCTCTCTCTCTCTCTCTCTCTCTCTCTCTCTCTCTCTATATATATATATATATATATAATGTTCTTTAAATCTTCAACAAAAGGAGTATTTTTTGCACTATATTAATATAAAAGTTAATAAAAGTAATACAAAAAGAGATAATTTTATAAATAAAATTATAACAATGGTAATTTTAAAATAAATTTTATATAAAAATTAATATTAAAAATAATTTTATAATATACATCATTCTTAAAAATATATTAACAGACATATTACTGCGTTGATTCAAATAGTAGATAAATGGCATCCAAGTGTGATTTTTTTAATAATTTTTTGATAAAAAAATAATATGTCTGTAAATAAGTACGGCATTTTTATATAACTCAAATTTAAGTATTGACATGTCTACTAATGTATTTAGAGGGGTGAGTTTCTTTTGAAAGTTCTAATTTAACAATACGTTTTATGTAAAAAAATACTTTTTATTTATATCTTTAGGCTTTCACTTCTCTCTTAATTAGTGACATTACAGTGGTCATCTTTGCACCAAATTCTAAACCCACGAGGTACCCACTATCAGAGGGTGTATTTTTCTGTGCGAATAAACAAATTTATACCTATCGACACTGGCGGCAAGGCTAGTGTTTGGCGGGTAACTGGCATTGACATGGCTGACACGGGAACTTCACCCGCTAGGAGAGGCTGGGGGGTTTAGAATGTCCTCCACTCTCTGCCAAGAGCAACCTCAGGAGGGATGCCATATTTCCTCCTCATGTGAAGCGAGTGCACATATGGATCGCTGGCCCCTTCGTATTTATATGGAATTATGTGATTTTACAAGACTTTGGACTTGGCTCCTCTGTATTAGATTTATAGCATTATATTATGGAGGTAAACTCATAGCATGGAGGGGGGGGGGGGGGAGAAAGGAAAAGAGAGAAATGAAGGCCACCGTGGCTTCAAGTTTCAAGCTTACTAGGTACGTAGTATCTATGCTCATAAATTGCTATTCACGAACCAAACAATACCTCAAGTAACGACGCTCCCGATTTTGGCCAGTTCGTGTGCCCAAGACACGCACTCCTTTGAAACACTCGTTTCACGGGGGCATCCCCCAGCTGCACAGCAGCCCACTTATGACCGAGGTTTGTCAACTCGTTGAGTTATATCGGATCGGGATCTTCTTGATCCGGTATAATACGATCGAGTCGCATCTGACTCGACTCGACTTGGTCCTCTGTCTCCCTCTCCCCTCCTCTCTCTCTCTCTCACACACACAATGACTAGGCTCGACTCGACCGATTCTGGGGGGATGATTCGCAGCGTATCGGGTTTTTTCATATACGCTACAGCACGCCCGAGTCGACCCGAGTAAGATCGAGTTGGCAAACCATACTCATGTCATGATACCTATTGTTAAAACAACGACTATTCCGACGAATACAATACACTTCGGTGCTCTATCCACACGTTGAGAATAAAATAAAAAGAAAAAAATAGTCACACTCTATAAAAACATCCAAGATTTTACGCGATTAGGAGGTTGTACTCTACGTCCACGAGCAATGATGATCATGAGCTTCACTAAATGCGGAGAAAAAATACAAAGGCACACCTCAAACCTAAGAGGAACAAATCTCCTTTATGACAACTAGGGACGTCAATGGGCCGGGTCGGCCCAACAGGCCCGCGGGTCTAGCTCGATTTCGGGCCATGTCGCAAAGTCTTTTTTAGCCCGCAGATTTTTAGTCGGGCCTAAAAGCTCAGCCCGACTAGACCCGCGGCCGGGCTAGGGCTTTGAGTTCGGCCCGCGGGCCGGCCCGATCTCTTTTTTAATTCTCACTTCAAATTTTAAAAACTATTTAGTTAAGATTATGTTATTTTACTTAATTAAAAAAGTTAAAACTCTCTTTTCACATAAATTATGTAATTAATATCAAAAGTTTAATTAATTTAGTAAGATTATAATTTTTATATTATTAAATATATTAATTATTATTATTCTTATTTTTTTTTAAGTTGTCGGGCCGGGCCGGGCCGGACTTTAGTCGGGCTTTATATTTTTTAAATAATGTCGGGCCCGGCCCGACAAAAGTCGGGCCCGGGCCGGGCTCGGGCCTTCATCTTACTAAGTCAGGTTCGGGCCGGGCCGACCTAAGTCCAGCCCATTGACAGCCCCAACGACAACTCTCACGAAATATTTTATAAAAATTACACACAAACCTTCACTTAAAGTCTTTCTCTATGAAAGAAAGAAACACTTGGGCTTCCTCTCTCACTTATGTGCAAAAATATGAGAACTACATAGGAGAGATGATTCTATTTATAAGTGAGGAGGGTGAAACCCACCAGGCCCATTGCGGCTCACCAGTAACGGACCAGCTCCGGCCCAGTCTGGTTGGACCGGTGCGGGCCTATTGATAGCCCAAAATTGGACAGTCCAGTAAGAGCATATTGAAGACTCGCAATCCCCCAGGAGACTTCAATACGGGCGACCTAGACGCCGGATAACTCTCCAGTAACTGGAGGTAGCACCCACCATTACAGCCCACGTCTCCGGCGGTGACAAGGCCATACCCACTATGTCATGATCCTTGCCTCGATATCACAATCCCCGGTTGAGCAGAAGGACTACAGGAAACTCCTCCCACGATCAAGGAGACGTTACCCCACGATTTCCGCCTCTCCCCGTTAAGGAACGGACGTCATCTCCTGGACAACCTATAAATAGGCCGCCAGACTTGTGAAGGGGAGACACAGACACAGACCCACACAGAGATACACCCATACGTAGAGATAGGCAGAGATCCAGTGTAATGCCCTGGATTTTGGATTTTCGCCTAATAGGTGTCAGATCTATTTTTTGTGAATATTTTAAGAGCCGCAAATTTTTGAGATATTATTTTAAGAAGTTTGGGAAGCATTATAGAATTTTCATTAAATATTTTAGAGATTATTTGGTTAAATTAAAGAAAGAATGGGTATATATACGATATTGCTTCTGTTGAGGGTTTGGGGGAAACCCCAAACATTGTTTTAAAAAACCCAACGCACGCACCCATCTCCCCTCATCGTCGCACTCTCACCCTCTCCCGTTCCCTCTCTCGTTCCATCCCTCTCTCCCTCCGGCTACAAATGGTGGGTGGTGAGGAGGCGTGGCGGGGCTTTGGCAGCGGCGTGAGGTCGTTCGTGAGGCTTGGATGAGGAGGATCGTGCGGATGGGTCATGGATTCTGAAGCTTCACTGGTGTTTTGCGCAAAACGGTGATGATTGAAATGATCTAAGGTGGTAAAGTTGCGTCTCCGATAGGGGGACAGACTCTTCCACCTCCCCGTGAGTTTTTCCCATCGATCCATGTAGATTTGGGGGAGAATGAGAGGGTTTCGTTCTTGTTTGGGGAAATATCATATTTTCGAGGTGAGCGACAATTTTATCGATTCGGGTGGCGATTCTTGGTTCATTTGACATGAATGGGTGTGTTAGGGGTCGGGGAGCGATTCCCCATGGTTCCCGCACGCAATGGGGCGAGTTGGGCGTGGAACGGGGCCCTGGAGGGGTCATCTCGTTTTACCGTCGTCGGAATCGGTCGACCAACGACCAATTGCCGGCAGTGCACAGAAAAAAGGCTCAGACAGGGGTTCGGTCGACCTCCACTGGGGGTTGGTCGACCGACCCTCGGCGACCCTGAGGGGTATGGGCAGACCGATCGACCGACTCCCCTAGCCGGTCGACCGGACGCCTCTGTTGGTAGACCGACTATTGGGTCTAGTCGACCGACCCTCCCATGGATCGGCTTATTCGGCCCGAAAACTTGGATTTTCATCCCATGAAGTCAAATTAAGGTATTTATGGAAAAATAAATGAGGAATTAGCCGTGTAAACTCCGTGAGGGCCGTCTCATGGTGGGACGCCCGATAATTCGTCTTAAATATGTGGGTACACCCCATGGCGGGGGAAATGTGATTAGTATATGGTTTTTTGACTTAGCAACCTCGGCAACCTTATGCCTTGCGGTTTAAACTCATGTTCCGTGTGACGAGCATGTGTCTGCGACCGGTGACACGTTAGTAGTTTCATAGCGGGTCCTTACTTAGAGTGACATTTCCCACTAGTCGTAGCTTACCTGAGCACGCGTGTGCCGACCCACTTGAGAGTAGCGGAGAGCTAGATCCGAGAGAGACATTTTTAGGCTAGTTGCCGTAGGGCCTCTCACTGTGGCTGCTCGAGTCCGGACCGTGAGGAAAACAACTAGAGGGCCTGAAGTAGCGCAGTCACTCAGTGTGTGCACACGTGGTCGGGGACCTCAGAGGCGTGCTGATGAGCACAAACCCGACTAGACCATTGTCTTGTGTTCTGTGTACGGTGTCTCAGTGTTTGCCTGAGGCGTGTAGGGAGACACCTGAGGCTGTAGACTAAGTCGTCAGTGGACGCATCCGGCGTTACTTCTAGTGCGTAGTGCTCCTGTCACTCGAGTGTAGCGACCCTAGTTTCTTACAGTTGTGGTTTGGTGTTAGGTGGCTGAGGTTATTTTATTATACGACATTTGACTTGTGGGTTTCTTGAATAGCTGTGGGACACATGTGACGAGTTTATTTTCTTTAATTGTTAATTGATGTTCTTTCTGTTATAGTTATTATTTTGAATTGTTATTCCTTGCACTATGTACTTATCGTTGTAAGGTGAGGATCCGCGGGACCTCTACTCAGCCGATGAGATGAGGCTCACCCACTTTTGTTTTCAGGTGAGGCACGGCTTGCACATTATACTTCGGAGACTTCGCGTGGAGCCGGCGGTCAATCTTAGCACTAGTTTGCCAGAGGCGGGGTATGCCCTGCGGTCTTGTACCTTTTTAATTTACTGCACTCATGTATGGACATATGAATTCTGCACTGTGTAATTGTTGAATTATATAACTATTTATTTCCTATATTAATAATGTTAAAAATTATTGAGTTGCAATTATTTAGATTCTTATACACTGTCACACCATCCCTTTAACACTTTCGAGCCCTGGCTCGTGGGTGCCGGGCTAGGATCTAAAAATATCAGGGTCTTTCTCGGTATTCGGATCTTGGGTCATTATATCCAGGCACGGGGAACTAACTAGATGCATAGAGGGAAAGAGGCAAGCTTCTGAGCACATCCTTCATCCTACAAGCACTCTCCGAGCACTCACCGGACGCAACGATCACCCCTGGGAATCAAGCTCCTGCCTATAGGCTTGCTCACTCTCCACTCTTGCTCTCGCTCTCTCTCCCTCTCTCTCTCTCTCTCAGTCCCCTATCGCTCTTCTCCTCGGCTTGGCTCTAACTTAAGTATTGGAGGGTTGTCCCCTCGGGTAATGCCCATGACTCCTTCTGATGTCATTTTCCTAGTGTTTGTAGGCTTCCACATGTGACTGGATGTCCTTCTCTAACCAAACAAATCTTAAAAGGGTGGTATGAGGCCCGAGAGACCATTTTCCCTCCTCTACAATAGGGTTGAAAGGAGGAAACCTCCACCTATTAAGAACCGGAGTACTTGCAATGATGGACAAAGGCAGAGGAAGAAGAAAGAGGGGGAAAGAAGGGATCAACTCACACGAACACAGAAGATTTTTACGTGGTTCAGAGAGGTGATGTGCCTTCCTACGTCTATGGTCGCACTGAGTTCTCTTTATTTTCAAAAAAGAATATACAATTACAAGAGATGTTGCCTTAAATACAAGGAGCTTAGGGCGACAAAGATAAGAGAAAGCCTACCAAGATATTTTCTTGGATCCACGTAAAGATAGGGGAAAAACTAACAAGATAAGGATTAGGCTCCACACTCCTCCAACACCACCTACCTGGATTGGGTAGGTCTCCCGCGTTCATGCTGTTCACGAGTAAGACTCCTAGCTACATGTTCAGCCACATCCCACTGTCGCTCCCATTCGCACATGCACACATGCATCGCCATTGCATGCCAGGAAGTTGAGTCCCTTATGGAATCTTGCGGTGAGAAGACGAGACAAATCCCACAAATTCTTCTCTTGGATCGTCTTCTCAAGCCACATCCAGTGCTAAGCTCCACTACGATCATCGTAACTGTCAACACCCTCATCGGGGCCACCTCACTGTAGGCGCCACAAGGTATGCCTCTTCCGATGACGTCTCTGCAGTGCGCAGATTAGAAAGGGAAAAATAGGGTGATCGCCAGAGACTTATACCTGAGCCTCACAAGAGTAAAGATCGCAATTGCCTTTGAAGCAGGAGATGTGGGTTCTACCTGTTCTTGCTCTCGAAAGGTCAAGAATGGGGGGCTCGTATCTGCGAGTCGATGACGAAATTCCTGCAAGTTAACTAGTAAACAGAGAAAAATAGACCATTAGATTGAGAAGATGTAGTATATGCTCAAAGAGGAAAAAGAAAACATGCAAATGGGGTCAGTCGTACTGGGAAGGGGGATGGCCGAGACTTTCGACCATCCGTCTTCCCTATATTTTGGATTGTTCTTAAAAATAGGAATTTAGGAAAATCTATTATGCATGAATGCAGTAGAACAAACTAAAATACAGCAAGATAGAGAACAAAGAAAGAAAGATGGGATTTGCCCATCGACCAACAGAGGGCGGCCAAGCATGTGGCCATTCAAAGTTGGTAGGCGGCCATGACGATGGCCGCCTCCTAGAACCCGAGCCTCTTCTGTGGTGAAGCTCTTCGACAAGACGGAGGTGAGGAAAGGTTCTCAGAGCTCTCACAGCCTCTTGGGCTCACCAAACTGCCAACATCTCGGAAATGTCTCCCCTCCTCAGTCGATTGCTCCCGACAGGGTTTTTGTATGTGGGGGGGATTTCCCTCCGTGAAAAATTCGAAGATAGAGTCCAAGTGATTTTTTGACCAATTCGGAGGTGAGGACTTGTGTGACTACATGCGCCTCGACCTCTCTAGTGGGAACGACTGTAGAGGACATGCCCAGAGTGGGCAAAATTGTGGAGTTGACGGACGGTTGTTAGGAGGCGGCCAAGTCGATGGCCGTCTCAAAGGGGACTGGGCGGCCAAGGTTGTGGCCGCCTTGGGAGTTGGGCGGCTAGGAGTTTCGCCACCGTGGAAACTGGGCGGCCAGTACCTTGATTGCCTTGAGGTCTGTGCCAATACCCCGGCCACCTTGGGATTCTGGGCGGCCAATACCCTGGCAGGCTAATTGGATCCGCGAAAGGACAGGGTGGAGCCTACCTAGATAAAGATGAGATCCCATACTCCCAATCATCCAAGAGAAAGTTCAACTTCTATGATGACTAAACAAGGTCTGCGGGATGTCCAAAAATAGGTATCTACACTCACGTGCTTTGCAAGCCTATCACGTCCAAGCAATGCCTAAACTTCTTCGAAGAAATAGGATTCTTCAGCATGTCCGTCGATTTCTATATTGTAGAAATCTTATGAACAGTCATTGTACCCTACAACAAGACATCACGAACAAAGTGTTGTTGAGGTGCTATGGACGGATTCGGAGGGGGGGTGAATGAATCCCCTTCGAAAATTCTAGTCAATTTAAAAGATTAAGCTACAAACAGTAAGTTATGCAGAATTAAAGACTGATTAGCTTAACTGAATGTGAGCTATAATGAAACATGGACTAAACAGATAATAGCTGACTCTGGACTATGATGAGGCACACAGTCAAATAGATGGTCAGCGAAAGCAATGAACTACTCAGCAACTTCAAATGGTTTGCAGAAGTAGATTACGCACACTAAGAAATCTTAAAGCACTCAGATAGAACAATCAATTGAAACACACCTAGACATTTATCTAGCAAAAATCAGATAAGAAATCAAACCACGGTAGACAGGAGATTTTTAGATGGTTCGGTCCTCCAGACTTACATCCACCCTGTTGGGTCCCGAAGTGCAAGAATACAGATCTAGAGGGGGGGGATGAATAGATCCTTCTACTAAAAACTTTGTCCAATTAAAAACACAACTACTACACAGCGGAATATACAAGATTGAGTAATTTAATCTTAACAGATTTAAACTAGATTCACTCAATCTCACCGAGCTCACACGATTGCACAAACAGATAGGATAGTGAACACACAATCACAAAAATCAAACCACAAGACACGGGGATTTTTAAGGTGGTTCGGGACCACGACGGGCTCCCTACGTCCACCCCTCACCAAACCGGTGAGGCTTCACTACACGCTACAAAATGTAGTAACACGGGGATGAACCCCAACACACACACACACACACTGCTTTCGCAGCAAACCACACACACGAGGCCTTGCCTCAACTTGCTGCCACAGTAACACACACACACACACACACACACACACACACACACACACACACACACACACACACACACACACACACACACACACACACACACACACACACACACACACACACACACACACACACACACACACACACACCACTGGGGAACACACCCCGAACAAATTCCTCACACGTAATCATAACTCCATCCACACACACGTAGGACAATGCCTACACAACCACACGGGAGTAAACTCCCAACCACACACGGGGAACACACCCCAAGTTATGCCCAGCCACACACACGGATATACTCCGCACAAAACGATGCACATACGACAACACACACACTCGGAGACCCCTTTCTCCGAACACCCACACAAAGCATTATCTCAAATGTTTGTGAACCAAAAACACATATATGCTATGACCCTCCAAACAATTTATAGAAATGAAAACTAGACAGATGCATCAAGTATAAGGCTCCCCCTTCTTCAGTAAAATCTGATTCTCCTTGCTCTTTGACAGATGATCATAATCTTGACATCATCTTCTCCCTCTCCTCAAGATGCATGTCTTTTCCTTCTTCCAATTTCTTCTTCACCTGAAAGAACAGATAGAAATGATAAGCTCAAACTTTAAGCTAATCTCAAACAAGACAATAGAAATGAAAGGTTCAGAGATCCCGCTCTTCATCTTCATCCTATACAAGGATCACATGAGCATTAGAATTGTTGAATCACACAATTCGCAGCTCATATATATGTATGCAAGAGAGAGTGGATATAAGACTTTCAAAACCATCCTAAGATGTCTTAAAACAGATATTCAAGCTCAATCAACAATGATTTTGAGAAATCAGAATGAAGAAGATGTTGCAGTGATTAGAGCTCCCCCTTTCTCTCCTTTGAACATATTTGAATGCTTCTGAAGTATGAAACCCGTTCTTGAAGAAGAATGATTGATTCTTGCATGGATGATGCTTGTATCTTGATTCTCCACGTAGCTTCCAGTAGATGGTTGATTGGAGACTTGAAAACACCTTCTTCCCTTCACATCCAAGCTCACAACAACGTGGAAGAAGCCATGGAGCTGCTACCTTCGACCTGCACACACTAGGGTTAGCAAACACACCCAAAAATCGGATCTCACCTCTCTCCTTAGGGTTTGTGACCAAAAGAGAAGTATATAAGTGTTTGGGATGGTCAAGAGACAGCCCTTGGACAAGATCCACAAGTTATAGAGTGATTTGTGGAAGTTGGACTCGGATTGGAAGACTTTGGAGCAAGAAAATGGTGGTTAAAAACGGCGGCTGGAGGTCGGAACTGAAGGGGTCGACCCCAAGGGTCGATCCTCGAGCAAACAGAAGCCAAACAGAACAATTTTTGTGTTCTGTTTTACAGGGGTCGACCCTCGGGCTTCCAGAAACCAAACAGAACTAACAACTAGTTTTGGGTTACAGGGGTCGACCCCAGGGGTCGACCCTTCCATGGATGGTCTGTTGAGTTATGGTTTTGATGACTGTTGTAATTGTTCAGTTATGGTTTTGATGATAACTAAACTTAATGTGTGATTGAGTGATGATAACTTCATGTTCACTTTTGATTGAGATGACAAATGACAATGGTTACATGGCCTTGATCCTTGGTTTGCATAAATTGATTTTACAAGAGGCAAGATGTTTCATAACCTCTCTAATGTGAGCAAGCATGGTATTAACCATGACTATTTTACTTGCAGGATTAAACTCATGGCAGTCACTTGGTGAACCTAACGTGTGGATAAGCATCTTGCTGTTCTATAATCCAAAATAGGTGGTATATGTCATTTACTGTCAAGAACCGTTGGTCAAAGACTCAGTTGACACCTTCAAGACTATCAAAGTCGATGCCACAGATGAGAATGGGCTGCTAAAGGAGTTAAGCGGTTGAGCTAACGGCTTAACGGATTGAACCGGGAATCCCGGGGGTCTGCCCAGGTGGCGGTCGATCGCCAGCTTAGGGGCGGTCGGCCGCCCCTGCCAGGAACCCACTGCCTGCAGCTCTCTCAGTGGCGGTCGACTGCCAGCCCAGTAGCGGTCGACCGAAATTCCCAGGGATCATCCGTTTACAGATTTTTCAGTAGCGGTCGACCGCCAGAAGCTGCAGGTCGACCGCCAGCCCCGAGCTGCCCACAATTGTTGACTTTTTCCACTTCGAGAAGAGGCCTTCTCCTTGTAATTCTTTAATCCTAATGACACCAAATCACCCACAAAATGTGGATCTGGTCTGGGGGATGTCCATAGACCATTCAAGGGCTATATAACATCTCATTTGGAGCTATAACCCTAACCATCCAAGAGATCCAAGGGGAGGCTGTCCAAGGAGGAAGAAGAGGGTACTGTAGCTCCGTGAACAGTACCTCGTGCAGCAACAATCTTCATCCAACTTCAAGCCATTCAAGGTAGATCTGAAGCCAACATCCTCCAAGGAAAAGAAGCAAGCAAGGAAGCAAGGATTTAAAGGAAGATTGCTCAAGAAAGAAAGAAGAAGAATCAAGCAAGCACGAATTTGAGAAGAAGGTTGTACAATGGTGAAAAGAGCAAGGTTTGCACAATCCACTTGAAGTCATTCAAGCAAGAGTGAATGCAACATTCAAGATCAGCAACATACATCGAAAAGGAAGCCAAATCAGGAGTCTTCTAAACCGTGCTTCATTGTTTTCGTGTTTTGGGCTTCATGTTTCTGTTCTTTATAATCTAGAAACTTTTGTGTGTGTGTGGATCGTTGTGGATCCGTGGTTGTGTGTGTGGTCCTTGTGTTCTATTTGTGTGTGTGTACGTAGAGCTTCCTAGATCTACGTGTGTGTGGATCTATTTAGATCTGGTCCTTTTAGTGTGTGGAGTGCTGCATCTACTGCAGCGTGTGTGTGTGTTCTTGATCCGCTTGTTGGATCGTGTTGGAGACCTCGTCTCCGTGTGTGTGTGTGTGTGTGTTGGGGTGCGTCCCCGTGTGTGTGGGCAGGCGTCGTCCTGCGTGTGTGTGTTTGGAGCGTCGTCTCCATTTGGGGTTTTATCCCGAGTGAAGCCTCACCGAGTTTGGTGAGGGGTGGACGTAGGATTGCCGCTGTTGCATCCGAACCACCTTAAAATCGCTGTGCATTGTGGTTTGGGTTGTGCTTGTGTGTGGTTTGATTGTTTTATTTCGTTACATGCACGTGTGGGAACGGAGAGTTTGAGAGAATTTGTTTAACAACTTTCAACTTCCTAATTAGTGTTTATCACATATTTGAAAAGGACAAAAGTTTTAATAAAAATTGTAAACACCCAATTCACCCCCCTCTTGGGTGTCATTGATCGCGGGACTTCAATTGGTATCAGAGCCAAGGCTCTAATTTCATAGATCTAACGATCTAGAGTGATCCAGATCAATGACTACCATTATGTATACCTTGAATTCTCCACCGGTGTTTGATGGTTGCAATTTCGATTTGTGGTTAGGAAGAATGCTCAGTTTAGTCAATTCATACAACCCTAAGCTATGGAAGCTTATCTCATATGGTCCTCATGAATTGCCTAAAGACAAAAATGTCTGGACTGAAAATCAAAGGCTTAAACATGATCAAAATCAGTTGGCTTTAAAATTGTTCACTGCTGCAGTCAATTCTAATCAGTTTCCTTTTGTCTCCCATTGCAGGTCCGCGAAGGACATCTTGGATGGTTTAACCAAAGTCCGGGAAGAGCATGAAGACCAATGCCTTGTGGCAGGCACAAGTGATCAAGGGAGTGATCAACAAATCGAATCAAGCTCAAAGGTAAATTCGATTCTGATGATGATGAAGAAATTAGCTATGAAGATTTGTTGATTGCATATGATGCTCTCGCTGAAAAATACGAGAAGTTAAAATCTGAAAATAAGAAATTGAGAAAAAGTGTTGAACAAAATAACCTTGTTTCCTCATGTAAGAAATGCTCACATTTAGAGGAAATGATTGAGGCTCATGTGTTCGACATTGAATTTCATAAAGATCAAATCAGCTCCTTAAGAAATGAAAACAAGGAGATGACTGCAAAACTGAATTCTATGGCCGATGATCAAACCTTGACAAATGAACTTATTCATGATGAAAAACTTGTTAAAGAAAATGAGAAACTGAAGGAATTGAACAAGGCCATTTCTGAAAGATTGTTGACTCTTGAAAAAGGAAAATCTGTGGTTGTTAGAGAATGTGAAAATGAGGATGAACTTAAGCAAGAAGTAGAATGCCTTAAGACTACCAATGCCATGTTGAATGTTAGTCTTTCTACTTTTGAAGAAGAACTTGCTAATTATGAATTGCACGTTGCATCTCTTGAATCTGAAATTCATGATTTGAATGCTTCTTTGTCTAAATTTGTGAATGGCCAAGAAAACTTGGATAAATTGCTGGGCATGAAAGTAAACTTTCAAAAAGAAGGGTTGGGTTTTAATCCAGTGAACAAAAAGAAATTTGAGAACAAGCTACACACTTCTTTTGTTCATACCGCTTGTGCACCCAGCACCTCCACATCTCACTCCCATGAACACACCATGTCAAGAACTCAATCAAATCTGAAAAAGAGTGTGGATGTCCAGAATGTGCATGCTAGAAATACTCATGTAAACTTCCATGCATCTAAGAAAATAAATGTCTCATGTCTTTACTGTGGAAAATTTGGACACATGATGCATGATTGTTTCATTATGAAGAATGATGATTTGAGAGCAGTTAGAAATCAGGCTAGTTTGAAAAATCCAAAGAAAGCATTCACCACAAAACCTTCCATACATTGTAATCATTGTGGTAGAAAAGGTCACACAAAGTCACAATGCTGGTTACTCATGAAGAAAATGAGCTTTCACTCAACACGTCATGCTCACATACACAAACCAGTAGAGCCAATGAGAAAGAAAACTGTAATGCCACATGTTTCCTCACATCACTTTGGCAAATCTGGAAATGCTAAGTATGATTATTTTCTTGTGAAGAAAATTGATGATTGGAATGTTGTTAAGAAGTGGAAGCCACGTGCCAAAGATGCTACTAACCAACAAGGACCCAAGATGGTTTGGGTACCTAAGAATGCCAAATGAGAAATCTGTTTTGCAGGTGTGCCTTGGGAATGTAAAGCATGAAATCCGTTCTCATCAAGAAGGTAAGGCACACGGGTCAAGTGGCATAAGTCAGATCAAATGAAAATCAAAAATTAAAATCTGATTGCTCAGGTGATATCTCTCTCTTCACTCTAGAATAGGTGCTATGTCTTGATTCGTTTTGCGTTGAATTTTGTGATGGTGCATATGTATATGCATGCATTCCATCCATAGATAGTTGCATACCCTTGTGCATATCATTCTCATATAGCATCGTGTTAAAGTTGAGCTTTCAAACCATCAATAAATTTCACTACATACACTTTCATACTTTATCATGCATAAGTTGAACATTGTGTATTCAAGCCATAATGCATTGCATTCTCCCTGCCTTCATCATCCATGATTACATAGTATATCAAATGGTGACATGTGGAAGGACATGTTGAGCCTGTCTGAAAACTATCACTACGTGTGAGGTGATCTTTGGATCTAAGTTCTCCGCCTGGTACTATGAGTCATTTACTTAAAAGGCTGCATATGGCATTGGATTTTTATTGAGCATATCACTTTCATGCACACACTAAGGGGGAGCAACCGCATTCATCATATAGGCTTAATGCTTAGGTTCACACATGAGTCATGCATTGCATCTTGAGCTATCTAGAGGATGTTGGTTGTTAAAAGAGTTTGTCATGTCATTGTTTATAAATTTGAATCGAAATTGACAAATCAAGTCCTTTTGTTCTTGGATGCAGATTACACTCCCAAAATCTAAAAGATGATGGGCTAGGCGTGGCCAAGCTTGAGTTAATAAAAGGAATACCTCGCAAGGATGAAAAATGATGAGAACTTTCTCAATTGCCACCAGGAGATGGGATACCAGAACTTGAACAACCTCCAGGATCGACTAAAGTACAAGCTGGTGGAAGTCCTTGTACGTGCTAAAGCAAGTACCCAAGGTGGAAGACTAGAAAGATGATGGATGCACAAGGCACAAGTATTGAGAATTATCTTCTGAGCTCTATTTGAAACACTCACATTTGTTTCAACCTTGTCTCCATAAAAAAAATTTTTTTGTCATTAGAATGTAATTGCACTTTTCATGAACCACCATTGCATGCCTACACTTCATGAATCTGGAAAATCATCTGCTTCATTATCATTGCATGACTACATGGTATATCAAATGGTGACTTGAGGAAAGGCAAGTCATTCTTGTCTGAAATCCTTCACCATGCGTGAGAACGTGCCTCCGCCTGGTACCATGAGTCACATGTTCATTTATGTCATAGGTTGCATATTTTTCAAAATACAAAAATATCATTTGTGTAATTTGTGCACATAGAAAGGGGGAGCTTGTCTTTTGAATGAACGATTCTGAATTGTAAATTGAACTCATCCTTGTGGACATGCATCTCATACTAATTGCCATATTTGAATTGATTATCACATTGCTGTGTGAGTTTCGGGACTTCAATGGCTGCATGAATGTTCAGATAATGTAAAACATGAAATGTTCCTCATATCTATTGCTTCATCTGAACTGCTCAACAATGAATTGCTAGCCTCGCTTAAGGCTACTGCTAAGCTTGCTTGCTCTTGAAGGCATATGGTGATGCCTGCTGAACTCAGGTATACCATTTTGAAAACTTGACACGATGTTACTCTGGTCTGATATGATGAATTTGTTGAATTAGTTCAATCACATTGAAGATCTTGAAAAATGTGTCTAAGGTGATTGGCATGTGAATGATTTCTAATTTCAAATTTGTGAAAGGATCTTGAACATCTATTTTTGAATAAATCCTTGAAATCAATCGGGTTGCATTGTTTGTTCTTGATTATATTTGCACCCTTGTTCATGAAGGCCATGTCTTGAAAAATGCTTAATTGTTTATCATGTGAATGCGAATGCCCTCATGTGAAATCTGTCTAAAATTCTGAAAATCAAGTTCTGCATCATGCCTTGCATATTGCATTTCACTATCATATGATCGTAGGCTGCATTGCATTAGAACTCATGACATTGCATATCTTTAGCTGCATTCAGTTCATTCAATTGTTATCAGCAATTCTTCATTACAATACATATCTTGCATTGCATATTGCATACATTGCCTCTGTGTGCTTGCTTGCTATTATATGTTATTCACCCCATGCTTGAAACTTCTATGACCTTATGTCTTCTTGATAAAAAATGCTACATTTGAGTCATTTTTGGAGTGCTTCATATCATACACTCTGGGGGAGTTTATATTTCATAAGTGCATTTGTTTAGGGGGAGCTGCACTGTTATGTATTCATGATATTTTCAGTATACATGCTGAATCAAATTCGCACACTTCCTGTACAAAATGTGAAAATGAGTATTAATGATAAGGATATATGAATTTCTTTTTAACACTCTCGAGATGTTAAACTTGCTGAATGTATGTTGAAGAGACAGTTGAGGAAAAAGCTGCCTACCCATCCTTGTTAAAAAAAAAAAATCTGAAATGATAATGAAAGATAGAGCAATGCTCGGTCTCACTGAGTAAACTGGGCACATGTCACCTGAGACGTGATGTGGTTCATATCTGAAAAGTGTTGATTAGTATCTCTATTCAAAATGAGGTGAAATGGTTCAGTATTCTGAGTAACCGAGGATTCCGGCATGAGCTCCATGCGTCTACTCGCGTAAAAAGGAATCATTTAAACCTGATCACTCTTGAAAAATTCTGACTATCATGTGATATTGGTTGAGTTGAAAAATGATGGTGAAAATTCTTTGTGGTAGAGCGTAGCCTCTAATACGCTGCTCTCAAAATTGAAGTGCAGTCTGTAAAATATCTCTTTGTGTTGATTTGAAAATCTGAATATCCATATTGTAACTTTCGTTTTTCATGTTACTCACTTACACATCTGGAAATTTGATTTAATATGTATTCAGAAAGTTGATTGACTGTATTAGTAATTGCATGAATCTCCTATATGTTTGCACAACCTCCCATGTGCTACAAATGTGCATTTCGGTTGCCATGACTCTCTTGCACCCCTCTTATACCTACCTCTCTTAAACAAGTCTGGAGGAGCTGTGTTGCATGTATATATATGTATTTGTTTAATTGTACATCTCATACGGCATCATTTGCATGTATATAGCTTCATGCATTATAACAAAAATTGTCAAAATCTGAAAATCCATCACATTCCAAAAATGGTTTCTGAGTTCAAAAACTTGGCATAGTTATTTTTCATTCCATTGTATGCTTGCATTGAGTTTCATATGATTGCATTCATATTGTCCTCATGTCTGTTCAGTTGCATTGCATGCATTCATAGTGTCACATGTGTTGCATTTCATGCATTTCAAATCAAAATATAAAAACCAGAAAATTAAAGAAAATCCTTTTGATATGTATTCCTGCTCTTGCTTGTTGTAAAAATTTGATATGAGATCTAGCTTTTGAATACTATCCTGCTGAACACCTCATCTTGTGAACATCTCCATTGGCTCCCATCCTTAAGGCCAATCATTCCATTCAATTGGTATCAATACATGCTTAATTGTGAAACTAATCACCAATTGATCTCATCTGATTCGAATCATTTTGATTTGATCGTCCATGATTTTCCCTTTGCTTCTTCTGATATGATATGATGGGCTATTACTATTTCCAAGGGAGTTCGGCTTGTTCTTCCTTGCTTGGCTTATTCCAGCGCTGTTGTTATTGTTGATAATGTCACAGGAGGAGAAAGGTTTGCATTATCCCGCTTTTTGATTATGTCAAGGGGGAGAAAATTGATGATTGTGTGTGACAAGGGGAATAGAACATTTGTGCCATTCTGTTATATCATCATAAGTTTATCATCATCACTAAGTTTGTCATCATCAAAAAGGGGGAGATTGTTGAGTTATGGTTTTGATGACTGTTGTAATTGTTCAGTTATGGTTTTGATGATAACTAAACTTAATGTGTGATTGAGTGATGATAACTTCATGTTCACTTTTGATTGAGATGGCAAATGACAATGGTTACATGGCATTGATCCTTGGTTTGCATAAATTGGTTTTACAAGAGGCAAGAGGTTTCATAACCTCTCTAATGTGAGCAAGCATGGTATTAACCCTGACTATTCTGCTTGCAAGATTAAACTCATGGCAGTCACTTGGTGAACCTAACGTGTGGATAAGCATCTTGCTGTTCAACAATCCAAAATAGGTGGTATATGTCATTTACTGTCAAGAACCGTTGGTCAAAGACTCAGTTGACACCTTCAAGACTATCAAAGTCGATGCCACAGATGAGAATGGGCTGCTAAAGGAGTTAAGCGGTTGAGCTAACGGCTTAACGGATTGAACCGAGAATCCCGGGGGTCTGCCCAGCTGGCGGTCGACCGCCAGCTTAGGGGCGGTCGACCGCCCCTGCCAGGAACCCACTGCCTGCAGCTCTCTCAGTGGCGGTCGACCGCCAGCCCAGTAGCGGTCGACCGGAATTCCCAGGGATCATCCGTTTACAGGTTTTTCAGTAGCGGTCGACCGCCAGAAGCTGCAGGTCGACCGCCAGCCCCGAGCTGCCCACAATTGTTGACTTTTTCCACTTCGAGAAGAGGCCTTCTCCTTGTAATTCTTTAATCCTAATGACACCAAATCACCCACAAAATGTGGATCTGGTCTGGGGGATGTCCATAGACCATTCAAGGGCTATATAACATCTCATTTGGAGCTATAACCCTAACCATCCAAGAGATCCAAGGGGAGGCTGTCCAAGGAGGAAGAAGAGGGTACTGTAGCTCCGTGAACAGTACCTCGTGCAGCAACAATCTTCATCCAACTTCAAGCCATTCAAGGTAGATCTGAAGCCAACATCCTCCAAGGAAAAGAAGCAAGCAAGGAAGCAAGGATTCAAAGGAAGATTGCTCAAGAAAGAAAGAAGAAGAATCAAGCAAGCACGAATTTGAGAAGAAGGTTGTACAAGGGTGAAAAGAGCAAGGTTTGCACAATCCACTTGAAGTCATTCAAGCAAGAGTGAAGGCAACATTCAAGATCAGCAGCATACATCGAAAAGGAAGCCAAATCAGGAGTCTTCTAAACCGTGCTTCATTGTTTTCATGTTTTGGGCTTCATGTTTCTGTTCTTTATAATCTAGAAACTTTTGTGTGTGTGTGGATCGTTGTGGATCCGTGGTTGTGTGTGTGGTCCTTGTGTTCTATTTGTGTGTGTGTACGTAGAGCTTCCTAGATCTACGTGTGTGTGGATCTATTTAGATCTGGTCCTTTTAGTGTGTGGAGTGCTGCATCTACTGCAGCGTGTGTGTGTGTTCTTGATCCGCTTGTTGGATCGTGTTGGAGACCTCGTCTCCGTGTGTGTGTGTGTGTGTTGGGGTGCGTCCCCGTGTGTGTGGGCAGGCGTCGTCCTGCGTGTGTGTGTTTGGAGCGTCGTCTCCGTTTGGGGTTTTATCCCGAGTGAAGCCTCACCGAGTTTGGTGAGGGGTGGACGTAGGATTGTCGCTGTTACATCCGAACCACCTTAAAATCGATGTGCATTGTGGTTTGGGTTGTGCTTGTGTGTGGTTTGATTGTTTTATTTCGTTACATGCACGTGTGGGAACGGAGAGTTTGAGAGAATTTGTTTAACAACTTTCAACTTCCTAATTAGTGTTTATCACATATTTGAAAAGGACAAAAGTTTTAATAAAAATTTCAAACACCCAATTCACCCCCCTCTTGGGTGTCATTGATCGCGGGACTTCATGGTCGACCCCAGGGGTTGACCCTTTCAGGTAGCTTTCACAAAAATAGTTCTGTTTTGAACAGAACCTGAGAGGGTCGACCCCATGGGTCGACCCATTCTTGTTTGGAGCTGAAAAATCACTAAAACACCATCAAATCAATGGGAAATAATTGATTAAATATTACCATAATCCCATGAAGATCCACCATGATTTTTCATCCTGAAAAATATGATAAAGCAAGATGTTAGATCAAGATCAAAATATATGGTTCATGCATTAACATATGAAGCTCATTTTGAGGCCGAGACCCAAATGACATGAAGTATGAACATGAAAGCACTTGCATGAGACACATAAATGCTTTGATAATATTTTCATCTTAAGATCGTCATATGAGTTCCAAATTCAGTTCAGAGCAGCACTTACCTCATTGTTTTATCTGAGTTCACATTTCTTGTTGATTGGTTGAGTTATTCATACACATAGTCATGAAATTCCAAATATCATTCACCGTAGCATGATAGTATAGATTTGGAATTCAAAGAGTAAGGAGCCAAGCCACATAAAATAATATTGAGTCACATTCAATTTGATCATCATCCAAACTCTCATCAATCCACACATCATTACCTTGGGGGCTAGCAATGGTATTTACATCTCAATCAATCATTTAGCATTACCATGCATGATATCAATCATTTAGCATTACCATGCATGATATGAGGCTCAATATGACATTTATCCAAGCGTGTTTTCCACAATGCAATGTGCTAGCATCAAAGCACATATGAGCCTTATAGAGTCACAAATGCATCGACATGATATCTCAATAAAAGTAGTTTATGATCATTTCCACAACATCATTTCTACAACCATTTCCACACAAGGCCAAGCAACAAGGGCATCCACACAAGGCCAAGCAACAAAGGTATTTTGTAATCATCAAAATCACATTCACAACAATCTCCCCCATTTTGATGATGATAAAATATTATGCTATAATGCTCTCTCCCCCTTTGACATAATCAGAAATGGGGAGCAGGACGGGGAACCCAGAATGGCAAGAACCTATGTTGAAAATGGTGTATGACATGATAATAATGAGCAAGTAAACAAGCACTCAAACACCCATAAGGTATTGACTCATACGAGTCCTGATGACTTAAGCAGATAAGATCACATGCAAAGCTCCCTCTTTGACATGGACATATTAGATGATTGACTTGATTTTCAAATTTTTGATTTTTAGTTTTCTTGTGAAATGCATGAAACATGATGTATGAAAATGATGAGAGATGAAATGCATACAATGTAATCCAGCAGATATCTATAGATACATGCAACATAACTCCTTCACAAGAAGTGATACCAATTGATTTACAGTGAGGGGATAGGTGTAGAAAAAGTGCAAATGAGTCATTAAGTTCAGAATGCTCATGATTACACCTAGAGGATTGTGCAGATAAATATGAGAAGACGTACAGCAGGTCAAGCAATTAATCAAAATTTTAAAATACATATCAAATCAAATTACCATGTGTAAGTGAGTAACATGAGTATGACTCTTAGCCATATGGATAACCAGATTTTCAAGTAAACATGATAGTAAGTTCACAAACTACATTTCAATATAGAGAACAACGTATTGGAGGCTTCACTCTTCCTTATCAAATTATCATCAGTAATTTTCATACTGACAATCTAAATTTTTCTAAGAAGGATCAGGTTCAAATAATTCCTTTTTACGCGAGGAGACACATGGAGCTCATGCCAGAATCTCCGGTTACTCAGAATACTGAACTTTGTCACCTCATTTGAATAGAGATACTTTAGTCAACACTTTTCAGAAATGAACCACATCACGTCTCAGGTGACATGTGCCCAGTTTACTCAGTGAGACTTAGCATTGCTCTACCTTTCATTTCAACCATTTTTTGTATGTGAAGGTAGGCAGCTTTTTCCTCAACTGTCTCTTATCATCCATGCAGCAAGTTGAATTACTTTAGAGTGTTGAAATGAAATTCCTATATCCTTATGAATAACACTCAATTTCACATTAAAGTGCATGAAGTGTACGAATTTGATTTAACATGTATGGAGAAAATTTAACTTAGAATAGGATAGTGTAGCTCCCCCTATGTAAATACAATAAGCATGAAATGCTCCCCCTGAGAGTTTGACATGAAGCACACTTGTTAAGACTCAGATACAACATTAGTTAACAATGGAGTGTTTGGTCTTAGAATTTCAAAGGAAGGGGTTGAATAGCATATAATAACATGCAAGCATACAATGGAGATATGCATCTGTAATGCAAAATGAAAAGATATGTAATTTCAGTTCTTGAATTGTTGGCCCTAAAGATATGAGAACTTTGTTGGAAGAATTCATTTTTGCCATTTATGCAACATGGAATGTTCAAAATGATGCATTTCAAAATATGCACTATATGTATGCTGAAAATTCTAACTATGCAACAAGACACATGATGAGCTTCATCTTCCAAAAGTATTATGTAGATGATGTGAAGATAATGATATGTAAATATGCAATGTGATGTAAGATTTCAGATTTCACATGACACTCTATATGCACCTAATGCAACTGATGCATGACATGCATTACCAATTGTTAAAATGTGATGACACAATTTTATTTTGAAAAGGGAATTCAGAAAATTCATGCAAAATATCAAAATCATCACATGTGAATTTTTCTTGAAAACAGTTGTGCTTTTATCCAAAAAGATGAGTGGCACATTGGTAAAGACCATGAAACATTGATCAACTTCAGTCCTCAAAATGTTCAGCCACAGAACAATAGCATCATGCTGAGAGAATGAAAAATATCAATCTCAAAATTTTAAGCTTGCAAGACTCTCCCATAATCAATACATGATTTTAGAAAATTCATTTAAGTTTGATGCCATATACATAGATGATTCATGGTACCGGACGGAGACACATTCTCACGCATGGTGATAGCTTTCAGACAAGCTTGACCTGCCCTTCCACATGTCACCATTTTATATACCATGTGATCATTGAAATGATGATCATAAACAAATGTATTCTCATTTGACATCGTGGGTTTATCAAAAAAGCATTCAATGGCTGCACTCTCATATATACTACTCAGATGTTTCAATACCATTCAGTCAACCATTCATCATCCACATTGTCAAAAGTAACCAAAGGGTATTCAAAACTTCAAAATCACTATCTGTCAAAATATGACATTAACATCAAGACCAAAGTGCTTCAAACAAACACTTTATTTTCTCACCTTTATCTTGAGTTATCTTTATTGACATTTTCAGATTATTTACTTTATTCCCCTTATTATCTTCTGCATCAATAAGCTCCTTTCTTTCTCTCCTGTAAGAAATAGAATGATATTAGCCAGAAGAAATGGAAGTAGATCAAATCTGGCATTGAAGTCCTCTTAAGCTCATTTCTTTCTCTCCATGATTTCAAGGGTTGTTGGTCATTATCAAACCTGCACTGTAAAGAGCTCAATTCATGTCAATATTAAGTCAATGCATATGAAGAAACTAACTTCAATACTTTTTATCACATATGACTCTCTCTCTCTCAACCTGCAATATCAGAAACTCAATTTCATATCAATCTCAATTCAATACAAGTGATTCACTCAAGCTGTCATGAGTTCAAAATTAATTTCAGAAATTCCAGGTTTAGTCCAACATGTGTAAAGAGTCAAGTCTATGCATATAAGGCACATGAAACACATAAGACTGCCACTACAATCAAATTAGTATCAATTTAAGGACAAACCCATGTTTACAAAGGCATTACACCCGAACTGGCCAAGTCGACTTAAAGCCTTCCTCTTGGCCTCAAGATAATCCTGCAACAAAGTTCTCATTTGATAGTTTTGGGTACCCAAGCCTTCTTGGGTCCCGGATGATTAATTGCACTTCTAGAGGGTGTCTTACATAATTTTTGGGCATGCATATCATCAAAATGCATTAAGGAGCAATCATACATGGTATGCCCAAACTCACCACAATAATGACAACAACCAAGAGACTTCACAGAATTCTTATAAACATGATAATCAAATTTCTGTGATTTAGCATGAATCTTATCATTATAAGCATGGAAATTTCTCTTCTTCACAACCGGATGAGCATGAAATTTCTGTGGGTTGGCGAAAGTATAATTATTTTTGACTTTGAAATTCTTTCTTTCATTTACTTGCCAACACTGTGACACACGGTGTCCTAGCTTTCCACATTTAAAACAACCAACCCTTTTTCTTTTAGAAACAAGTTCATTTTTGCATGCTTTCAAATCATCCGATTTCATAATGAAACAATCATTCATCAAATGACCATGCTTACCACTGTAATGACAATTGACATTTGTTGAGTTTGGAGCATGGTTTTTGTGACTTTTGTGAGCATGAATCCTATTGCTCCTAGGTTGAGCTTGAGCCTTGGGATTTGATTTCTCAACACAAGAAGCATTTGACATATTTGAGGAATATGAAGCATGCACAAAGGATGTTTGAGTCTTTAGCCTAAAGATTTTCTTTTTGGTGGGTTCATACCCAAGACATTCTCTTTGAAAATTTACCTTGGTCCCCAAAATCTTGTTCAAATTTTCTTCCCCATTCACAAACTTAGACAAAGAAGCATTCAGATCAAGAATTTCCTTTTCAAGTGATGAAATATGCAATTCATAGGAAATGATCTCATTGTCATAGGAAATGAATTTTTCATTCAATTGGGCATTGATGGTTTTGTAGATCTCCATCATTTGTTCTAACACATGCATCTTTTTCACAATCATCAATAGCCATACTTTTTCCTTTTTCAAAAGTAAGTAATTTTTTAGACATGGTTGTATTTAGATGCTTCAGTTCTTCATTTTCAGATTTTAACAAAGTATTTCCTTTTTCAAGAAACTTCATGCTGCCTTCAAGCAGAGATATCTGAATTAAAATAGCACTGTTTTCCTTTTTAATTTCTCCATTTTCATTTACAAGTTTATCATTCATAATCAATTCATTGCAAATATCCTGATCAATTGAGTTTGATTCCATTTTATTTCTTAGATCTTTTTCAATTTTCTCCAATTAATCAATTATGTTCTTGAGGGTAACATTTTCATTTCTCAAACAAGCAATGGTTTCTTTGTGATATTCAACATCATGCTCTAAAAGTTCATTGAAGTTAACAAGCTCAGAACATTTATCACAAGAACTATTTTCATGGAGCATGTTTTCAGATTTCTTTTTCAATTTTCTATTTTCTGACTTGATTTGCTTATATTACTTTTCCAACTCATCATAAGCCTCAACAAGATCATCAAGAGTAAATTCTTCAGAATCTGAATTTACCTCTTCTGCATTTTCATCACTTTGTTGATCAGCATCATCGGCCATGAGATATGTTTGTCTTTCCTTTTCTTGAGCTTTGATCAACCGGTCCATAAGCTCCTTTGCCGTCCTACAAGAAGATACAAATAGATACTTGTTAGTATTTACGGAAGCTTTCAATAAACTCAAAGCAGTAACATTATCATGATGCATCATTTTATCTTGATTAGACCACTTGGTCTTATCTAGAGATAATATGTGTAGACCATGACAAATCAATTTCCAGAGACAAGGATTAATAGAATTGATCACCACACACAGTTTACTTAGCCATGAATTAAAATTCAAACCAGTGAAGATTGGCAAACAGTTCATTGATATATGTTCAATAGAAAATTTCATGATTGTGGAATGCACTGGGATCACTCTGTAGATCGCAAGATCTAGGGACAACAGAGCCTCGCTCTGATACCAATTATTGGGTCCCGAAGTGCAAGAATACGGATCTAGAGGGGGGGTGAATAGATCCTTCTACTAAAAACTTTGTCCAATTAAAAACACAACTACTACACAGTGGAATATACAAGATTGAGTAATTTAATCTAAACAGATTTAAACTAGATTCACTCATCTCACCGAGCTCACACGATTGCACAAACAGATAGGATAGTGAACACACAATCACAAGAATCAAACCACAAGACACAAGGATTTTTAAGGTGATTCGGGACCACGACGGGCTTCCTACGTCCACCCCTCACCAAACCGGTGAGGCTTCACTACACGCTACAAAATGTAGGAACACGGGGACGAATCCCAACACACACACGCTGCTTTCGCAGAAAACCACACACACGAGGCCTTGCCTCAACCTGCTGCCACAGTAACACACACACACACACACACACACACACACCACTGGGTAACACACCCCGAACAAATTCCTCACACGTAGTCACAACTCCGTCCACACACACGTAGGACAATGCCTACACAACCACACGGGAGTAAACTCCCAACCATACACGGGGAACACACCCCAAGTTATGCCCAGCCACACACGCGGATATACTCCGCAAAAAACGATGCACATACTAAAACACACACACTCGGAGACTGCTTTCTCCGAACACCCACACAAAGCATTATCTCAAATGTTTATGAACCAAAAACACATATATGCTATGACCCTCCAAACAATTTATAGAAATGAAAACTAGACAGATGCATCAAGTATAAGGCTCCCCCTTCTTCAGTAAAATCTGATTCTCCTTGCTCTTTGACAGATGATCATAATCTTGATATCATCTTCTCCCTCTCCTCAAGAAGCATGTCTTTTCCTTCTTCCAATTTCTTCTTCACCTGAAAGAACATATAGAAATGATAAGCTCAAACTTTAAGCTAATCTCAAACAAGACAATAGAAATGAACGGTTCAGAGATCCCCCTCTTCATCTTCATCCTATATAAGGATCACATGAGCATTAGAATTGTTGAATCACACAATTCGCAGCTCATATATATGTATGCGAGAGAGAGTGGATATAAGACTTATAAAACCATCCTAAGATGTCTTAAAATAGATATTCAAGCTCAATCAACAATGATTTTGAGAAATCAGAATGAAGAAGATGTTGCAGTGATTAGAGCTCCCCCTTTCTCTCCTTTGAACATATTTGAATGCTTCTGAAGTATGAAACCCATTCTTGAAGAAGAATGATTGATTCTTACATGGATGATGCTTGTATCTTGATTCTCCACGTAGCTTCCAGTAGATGGTTGATTGGAGACTTGAAAACACCTTCTTCCCTTCACATCCAAGCTCACAACAACGTGGAAGAAGCCATGGAGCTGCTACCTTCTACCTGCACACACTAGGGTTAGCAAACTGTAACGACCCGAGAATCCGATTACCGGGAAGGCCCGATAACCCGAGACTCGTACCGCCACCCACGAGTCCGAAGACTCGGAAGGGTTAAAAGGATGGTGTGGAGACTACACAAGTATCACAAATATTTGCAGAAATTAAACAGATACCATATTAAGCAGGAAATAAATTAACAATTTACATGGTCCACAATAAAATAACAACAACAGCAAGAACCGTCCACGACTAGTACAGTGATAAGAAAGGAAAGTACAGCTACACGGGGCATACCCTGGCTCTGACCTCTAGCACTACCTCTGGGCACCCGCACCACACTGCGCTCCTGACGCGCTCCCCGAAGGTGGCGTCTCACCTGAAACACAGTGAAAACACGCAGGGAATGAGTCTCGGAACAAGACTCAGTAGGGATCACTCGAACCCTACCTCGAAAAACGAGAAACCACTACTCTAGCGGTAGGAAAGTACCTCGGAAAGGAAAGCCCTATACACTACAGAACTAGACCCTACGGCACGCAAACCGACACACGTGCCACGGTACGAGAAGACCGAAACCAACGGTCGAATCATAAAACCCGAAGGTCGGAAACACACGACTGACAGTCTGACACTCCGTACTCGACAGGAGTACCACCCACTAGAAGCACAGCCGGCGGCGTCCCCTGACGTCTTACACCGCACCGCAGGTGAACCGCCTGACGTGGTAGGTCCTACCCGAGGCGCAGACACCGTACAAGTAACCACAAACAAGTAACTAGCTGGGGTCACGCCCGTCGACGTGGGTCCAACCGCCCCCAACCACGTGTGCACACACAGACCTTGCGTCACTAGGTCTGGTCCTCTGACCGGTTTTCCCCCGTAGCCGGACTCTGGCTACCGACGAGGGGCCTACGGTAACCGGTCCACAAACCGTCTCGAAAGGTGGGTGCCCGTACACCACTCCCAGGTGAGACCAGCACCTCGTACTGGTGGGCTACGACTAGTGGAGGGTCACTGAAGGAGTAGACTCTCAAGTCAACGGAAAACGACGTCCGAAACCGACAACGTGTGGGAATCACCCCACGCACCTGCCCCGTCGCACGGTGGCCACAGTCGGAGAAAAACGGACGCACCGCCCACGGCCAAACTCATGACCAAGGCAAACGGAACCTCCGGACACCAAAGACACGGTCACGGAACTCCACGGGGTGCCCGGGACGCACACACGGCCCAAGGGGAACACCCAACAACAGCCAAATCGCGCTAGGAACCGCCTCCTGTTCATCTTCTCCGATGAACGCGCTCGGTCGGGGCAGCGCGACCTCCAAGAACGCGCTACTGGAGTATAGCGCGTTCTCAGTCCGCGTCCGAAAACGGTAAGTACGCCCAAAAATTCTAACCACGCCCCCATGCCTCCATAGGAGAGGGGGAAAAAAAAGGGGAAGACCCCTGGGGACCCCTAGCATGATTCTAGGCCATCAAAACATGAAATCATGCATCAAATCCATAGATCGGGCGAGCTCTCCCCAAATCATGGAAAAACCCAAAAACGCTCAAACGATCCCCTCTCGGCCTCCCCGCGGCCTATAAATCGCGGAAAAGATCGGCATGAGGCTAAGGAACGTCACCCTACCTCAATGGAGCGAATGCTCCGCCGAATCGATCACGAATCACGAAGAATGCTCGAAGCTTCACGAACTCCCCACGCTTCCCACGCTCGCCGCACGCCCACGAGATCGCCTCACCGTCGCCCACGCGTCCGCGCCGTCGCCCCGCCGCCGTCCGTAGCCGGAGAGGGGTTCGCCGCGTCCGAATGGGAGAGAGGGAGAGAGAGGAGGGCTCACGGTGGGAAGAAACGGAGGAAGAGGAAGAAGAAGAAAGAGAAAGGAGAAAAAGAAAAAGGAAAGAATTAGGGCTATATAGAAAATTCGAATTTTCGGAAAAATACCGAAAAATAGAAAAATACATTTCCGGAATCCTCAGAACGCACCGATCGCAACGGTACCACTCATGCCTGGGGGAACCGCCCGGTTCGCCCGCAGCGAGCTTCCGAAGGAAAAGCTGAAACACACACCGGGAATCGGAAAACACACGCGGAAAAGTCGCGGAACGCCTCCGGGCCTCCGAAACGACTCCGGATCGCGTCGATCCGAACACGAAAGATGTCCGAAACGAAATTTCGGACACAACAGAGCCAGACGCTCCGAAAACCAGATCCAGGACCCACGAAGAAAGATCCGAAAGGTCCGGGATATTACAGCAAACACACCCAAAAATCGGATCTCACCTCTCTCCTTAGGGTTTGTGACCCAAAGAGAAGTATATAAGTGTTTGGGATGGTCAAGAGACAGCCCTTGGATAAGATCCACAAGTTATGGAGTGATTTGTGAAAGTTGGACTCAGATTGGAAGACTTTTGAAGCAAGAAAACGGTGGTCAAAAATGGCGGCTGGAGGTCGGAACTGAAGGGATCGACCCTCGGGCAAACAGAAGCCAAATAGAACAATTTTTGTGTTCTGTTTTACAGGGGTCGACTCTCGGGCTTCCAGAAACCAAACATAACTAACAACTAGTTCTAGGTTACAGGGGTCGACCCCAGGGGTCGACCCTTTCAGGCAGCTTTCACAAAAATGGTTCTGTTTTGAACAGAACCTGAGAGGGTCGACCCCATGGGTCGACCCATTCTTGTTTGGGCCTGAAAAATCACTAAAACATCATGAAATCAATGGGAAATAATTGATTAAATATTACCATAATCCCATGAAGATCCACCATGATTTTTCATCCTGAAAAACATGATAAAGAAAGATGTTAGATCAAGATCAAAATATATGGGTCATGCATTAACATATGAAGCTCGTTTTGAGGCCGAGACCCAAATGACATGAAGTATGAACATGAAAGCACTTGAATGAGACACATAAATGCTTTGATAACATTTTCATCTTAAGATCCTCATATGAGTTCCAAATTCAGTTCAGAGCAACACTTACCTCATTGTTTTATCTGAGTTCACATTTCTTGTTGATTGGTTGAGTCATTCATACACATTGTCATGAAATTACAAATATCATTCACCATAGCATGATAGTATAGATTTGGAATTCAAAGAGTAAGGAGCCAAGCCACATAAAATAATATTGAGTCACATTCAATTTGATCATCATCCAAACTCTCATCAATCCACACATCATTACCTTGGGGGCTAGCAATGGTATTTGCATCTCAATCAATCATTTAGCATTACCATGCATGATATCAATCATTTAGCATTACCATACATGATATGAGGCTCAATATGACATTTATCCGAGCATATTTTTCACAATGCAATGTGCTAGCATCAAAGCACATATGAGCCTTATAGAGTCACAAATGCATCGACATGATATCCCAATAAAAGTAGTTTGTGATCATTTCCACAACATCATTTCTACAACCATTTCCACACAAGGCCAAGCAACAAGGGCATCCACACAAGACCAAGTAACAAAGGCATTTTGTAATCATCAAAATCACATTCACAACACACCCCACACTCAAACCTGAGTGTGGCTTCCGCTGACTAACAGCTTGAACCGCTGGGCATCACAGCTTGCCTACATCCGCTGGGCCTCACAGCTTGCCATCCGTTGAGCATCATAGCTTGCTGTCCAAGGTAACTACCTTGTCTGCTGAGCATCACAGCTTGCTCTGCTGACTCACAGCTTGAAGTTCAAAAGAGAAAAGGAAAACAAGACACATCAACGGAAAGCTGGAAATGAAAACTAAAAATATAGCTCACGCAGGAGCAATGTGGCATAGATCTGATCCAGAGGCCATAGACAATACTTGTTGGGTATCCTTTGATCAGGATCCCTCTTCTTCTTCTTCCTTCTTTGCTTTTGCAACTCTCTTCTTCTCTCACGGCTCTCTTCTCTCAAACCTTTCTCTGATTCTGTATCTTTCTCTATTTTCTGCTGGCTCTCTGCTGCTCACTCCTTTGAACTCTCTTCTTTTTCGTATATCTTATCTCTCTCGGGCTATCTCTCTTCTCTTTTCACTCTCTGTCCGGTTCAGCTTTCTTCTTCTCTCTCCTCTGCTCGCTTCTGCTGCTTGCTATATCTATTTGTCTGCCCTTCCTCTCTTTTTCTTCCTCACTCCTCTCTTCTTCTTTTTCTCTTGTATTCTCAGCTCGCTTCTGCTGCTTGCTATATCTATCTATCTGCCCTTCCTCTCTTTTTCTTCCTCACTCCTCTCTTCTTCTTTTTCTCTCGTGTTATCTGCTGCTTGAATTGGACGATCTTCCCCCTCTTTATATGCTCCAGGAGATAGGCGCGTGACTACCACGTTTCTCGCCCAATTTGCCAAGCAGATCTGATCCAGACCTTTCCACGTGTCATCATCATTGGGCTTTTACTTTCCACGTGGCAGGATCACTGGCTCGCTCATTGTCTTGGATCACGTGCCAGCTTCTAGCATTCTGGGAACACGTGCTTCACTTAAGTCTCTCGAGCAGACGTTCGATCCTGGTTGCCTGGGCCTTTTCTCAGTTAAGTCCATGTCAGTAAAGTGAGGAATTTCATCAAACACCTTTCAGTCATACTGAGTGCATATATGCTAAGTGTGCATCGATCTTGTATGGGCACACAGTAGATAGACTTAGACTTTATAAATGACAAAGACAAGTATGCACTGACCTTAGTATGCCTTAGACAAAACTAGCACCGACTATGTATAGGCCTTAGCCAAAAACATGCACCAACCGTGTGTATGCTCGGACCTTGATAAATGCTCAATGCTCGGACATATATGTGCTCGGACCTGGTATGTGCTAAGACTTGAAACGTGCTCGGACCTAGCATGTGCTAAGATTTGAGACGTGCACCGACTTGGATTGACATTATGCATGAGTGTGCACAGACCTTATAATAACTAAGTGTAAGCCTGCACTGACTTTATATGCCATTTGCCAATATGCACAGACTTCAACAATAATAGACAATGCAGGTGCAGACTTGCATGAGACATATGCTTAGACCATGCCTAGTATGCATGTGCTTAGGCTAGAAAGTGTGCACCGACTTGCTACAGTGTGTGCACTGACCTCAGTGTGCAAAATGCCATATGTGCATCGACTACTAGCGTATATGCACAGACCTTATTACGCATGTTGTGAAAATATGCTCGGACCTTATGCTAAACATGCACAGACCTTAATGTTCAGAACAACACTGAACTAACGCAGACCCTCTGTGCAGACTACTCGTACTAGCATAGACCTTATCTGCATACCGTGCTGAACTAACATCGACTAGCACAAACCTGAATACATGATCATGCATACTAACACCGACCTTGGGATACAAGAAGTGATGTGCTAACAACGACCTTGATGCATGATATAGCAAGGTAACATCGACCTTGATGCATTACAATGCGAACTAACACCGACTCCATGTGCATGACATGCAGACTAACGTCGACCCTAGTATGCAAGTGCGATAACTAACATCGACTTTACATGAAGACATACGCACTTAACACAGACTAGACTCATTCACTAATGCATCTGTATGCAAACTGACACATGTATACAAAATGATGATTTGACCATGTTTATGCCCTAATGCATGCGTTGACTTTGGTTGACCTATTATTTTCATGACTTTTCATACTTTTATATGTGTGATGAGATCATTAATTCATTCATCAGGATTGAACATAGTGAGTCATAATATCTGACATAATATTGACATTTAGGTAAATCATTGACATCTCTGACATAATATTTGACATCATCAAAATCACAGAGATCTAACAATCTCCCCCTTTTTGATGATAGCAATATTATGAGGAGTCATTGCAATATGAGTGCATCATGCAACTTAGCCAGAGTATGCAGTACAACATCTGTCAGACAAAATTAATTACTCACACTAACAAGTATTCTCCCCCTTTGACAACATCAAAAAGGGAAGGAATGAAGTAAGATGCAAACCAATATGAATTCCAGAATTTATCTTCCCCCTTTGAAAAGCAATAGAGATAATAACCCTACTCCCCCTGAAGAAGTAAAGTATGTCAGAAATTTGAGAAAGGATCACATGGATATCAACCAGATTATCAGAAACCATTAAAATCAGACTGTTTCTCTCCATTTTTACCACCCTTGCAGTAATAAATCCTCAGAATAATCAACAGATGATTACCAACCAACAATGACCCCCTTTGACAACAGCAAAAAGGAGGGAACATGAAGAATGCTGACATGATCTCCCCCTTTATAAATTAGTATGCAATATGATTCACTAACAAGAAAACACCGCCTGAACAGATGCTTCTTTGTATCTTCAGAGCAGATGGAGTCTAATTAAATGAATGAGTAGTGAACCATAGTGACATTTAGAGTGGACAGTCAAGACAGATTGATTTCAATGATTGGACAAAGGTTGGACAGTCAAGACAGATTGATTTAACAGTGAGATCAAATGAGAGCAATAAGAATTAAGCACATTCTGAAAGTCTCAAGAACAGTGAGAGTTAAACACATTCAGCAAGATTTTCAAAGAGTATACCAATTTCATAAATCTAAATATAGGAAATTTTTCAGAGTCTCCCATTATAAAGGTTTATGGATGAACTTTATTGGGCTGCATGGTTTAAAGATGATGTATACATGGTTTGACAATAAAGGTCTGTACTCATATCTGAAATCAAGATTTAATAAAAATGAACCAAAAACTCATATTAACATCTTGATTAACCTCCTTTCATCTTACTCAATCAATTTCAGTGACTTCTTTAGGAATTACACTCATAAGTATTGAGGTTAAACAATCATGAAACCATTTGATTTTATCAAGGGTTATAGCAATTTATCCTTAGCATTCTTTTTCAGATTTTTCATTTTATCAAGTGGATAACTTTTGCTATTAAATCTTACGAGCAATCTAGTTCAGTACACACCTTGTAGCTAAAAGATATACGTTGTTTAGACGCCAATATCCCTAAGTACTTAGTGTGACTAACAGTCATGTATTAAAATTAAACAGAGTTAACTTTTCACCTTATGACATATCTTTTCTCATTTCTTTGATGAGTGAGATATGTTTCTCAGTGTATCAGTCATTGCTCTGCCTATTTTTCAATGATTTTAAGCAGAGTTAACTAAGACACCTCATGACACAGTCCTTTGGACATGTGTTTCTCAGTGACCAAAGTCATTGCTCTTGGAAGATTTACCATATTTGACCCCTGGACATTTTCAGAAAGTTCAGATGTTTAAAGACAATACAGATTTCATGTATTTCAGCCAGATAAAGTCATGATTTCAACATTTTCAGATTTCAGAAGATTTGACAAGACTTAATCATGAACCAGTTGGTTAAGGTTTATTAAAGTTGATTCAGATATTTTCAAAGTATTTATAACCAACCTAAATGAATACATTAAATTTAAACCAATTTGATCTTTCATACATTCATGAATCTGTATAATAGAAGATTTTTCATTGAATTGATTTTTCAGATTTATGAGCAAGGTATATAGATTGAAGTCTTCCCGAAGTTCAGATAGTTCAGAAACAATAATAGGAATAATAAGGATTCCAAACACAATGACCAGAGATTTCAAGATATTTCGTGTGGAGAATAGTAAACTGAATTTCAAGTCTGTCAGGAAATTTTAGGAAAGCACTCAGAAGTATTCAGCAGCAGCCAATGAAACTTGATACCAATTGTTCAACAAAGCAATTGATTTAGAAGTTTTTGAGAATCATATGGAATCAGTGATCTGGGAGCAATGCAGATGTTTAATGTTTGCCAAAGATCAATGTTCAATGAGTTCAGTGATTTGAAATCAGTGACATACCAGCTTGAGACAGACTTGACATAAATGTCAGCAAAGAAAATTGGATTTCAAGGTGAGCTGGTAAATAGAATCAAAACTAGAAATAGTACTTGGCAGAGATTGGATCCAAGGATCTACTCACGTATGAATTAACCTTCCAGATAGGCCTGACCTATCTTTCCAGCTAAATCTTTTTATATACTGTCTAGTTGATACAAGATTGCACAGAATTGTTTCAAATGAGTCTCCCCTTCAGCAAGTCCAGGAGCAGTGTTCTCAAAGAATTGCAGTTGAATTGTCAATTGTTTAATGGACTTGAGATCAGATGAAGGCAAGAGAGACTAATTTATACCAATGTTTGAAAGAAATTGTTGCAAGAGCAAAGATAATCAATATGGCCAAGAATAGCCAAACAGTTTGAGAATTTTTGATGCTCCCCCTCTGCTACCAATTAGCAGATAATCAATTTGTTCAGGCTTGCAGTGTTTGGAGAGAGTCATCATTCAGAGTTCAGCAAATGTGAATTAAACTTAAGAAGTAAATCATCAGTTATTCAGATGAGACCTCTGAGCATCGGTTGACCAGAATGGGAAATGTTGGTCGACCGAACTGCACAGAGATGGAATGAAAATGTTCTATTGGAATTGAGCAATCACTCTATCTTTTTGATATTTTCAATAATGATGATATGCAATGAACTATGTATGCATATACATTGACTATTTTTCACAGAATGCATTAATCCACCATACATGAATTGCACAAATTTGTTTGACAGACTCCCCCTGACTTTATGCAATATGTGCAATGAAGGTTAAGCATGGGGTCTTATGACTGGACTACCCTATGTATAAAATTACCCATGGTACTGGGCGGAGGACTTGGTCTAGAGACCACCTCACACATGGTTAGAGCTTCCAAACAGATTGCATCTGTCTTTTAGCAATTTCCATTTGATATACCTTTCGGTCATTCATGTCAATGTGATGCAAGTGCAGTCCTAATAGATTTTCAATGACTTATGCCAAACATATGTGCATCCATACAATTGAGAATAGTAATTTATTTTCAGTGTCATTGCATGATGACAAATATCAAGTAAATGCAATTGACAACTGTATGCATCACATTCAGAAAATTCTGATTTTTCAATGAAAGATATCCAATTCTTTTTTATTCTCACCTATGCACAAATATGCAAACTCTTGCTCATGAGTTTCCAAACTTTTTATGTGCACATTTGACTCATGGTACTAGGTGGAGAACTTAGTTCAGAGACCATCTCACACATGATTAGAACTTCTAGACAGACTTAATCTGACCTTCAGTGTCAAACCATTTGATTTACCATGAAATCATGCATGAAAATACATAACAGTTTCAGAATATGCAAGACAATTCAAGTGAATGTGCATATGTGAAAATGTATGCAGACATGAAATTTCATGCATTAAAATTTATTTCATCTCCCTCTCAAACATGCAACCAGTTGAAGCACAGTTAAAACATAAATGCATGCAGATTGGAAATGAATTCAACATATCTTCAATCACTACAAGAAAAATGAGAAATTCCGACGTCCATTTATCATCGCAAATACGTCGGAGATACGTCACAATTTGATTTTTCGATGTATTTGCGACGTATGCACAACGAAATATGGACGTCAGAACTATTTCGTCGCAAATTTTCGACGTATTTATATAGTGTCGCCAATGAGTCTGAAATTACCGACGAAACTATCTCGTCGAAATTATCGTGCCTATTTATGTCGGTAATTAATAATACAGAAATTAATTAATTATTACGACGAAGCATAATTTAGTTGAAAATAGGTCTAAAGTTTTCGACGTATTTCCGACAGATATATTATGTCGTCGCAAACATATGGGTTAAATTAGTTCCGACGAAAGTTATTTTGGTGGAAATACGTCCTTAATTTTTGACGAATTTCTATCGGATAAATAATACGTTGAAAACCTGTGGGTCAAATTAGTTCCAACGAACTATTATTGTGTCGAAAATACGTCGTTAATGCTCGACGAATTTGAGATGGATAATTAATACGTCGGAACTAGTTTGAATCAAATTACTTCCGACGAAACTACCTTGGGTCGAAAAGACGTCGTTAATGTTCGACGTATTTGAGACGGATAATTAATACGTCGAAACTAATGTGTATCAAATTTGTTCCGATGAACATTTAGTTGGTCGAAAATACATCTAAACCTTTCGATCGATATGCGCTGGAAAATAAATACGTCAGGAAATAAGTGAGTGAAATTGGTTCCGACGAATTGTTCGTTGGTCAAAATTCCATCGGAAATTTTCTCCACATATTCTTTTATATATTTTAAAATTTTAAAAACATATTTAAAGCTACAATTATACACTACAATCGACTCAACTCAACATAAAACACACAATAAACAACATATACAACACACAGTAGGATAAAATCATATTGTAAATTAGAATAAAGAACGTCCACAACACATAAATCTTTGGATAAAAAAAGGTACAGTTACATTAATTGAAATGTATCATTTTTTCATAATATCATTAAAAAAATCAAGAGATATCCGCTGCATCATCCTCATTCGTCATTCGTAGCATCTCCATCATCACCGGCTGCAGGAGGATCCCACATCACAAAAAATTAATAATAAATAATTTTTAATAAATATAATTATTAATAAATCTAGTTAAATATCTTTTCGATTTTCTAAGGCCAAAAGTAGATGACATGAAGATGATTTCTTTCCCTCTCAAAGGTGAATTCTTTGAACTAAGTAGTAATGTTATTGTTGTGTCCTGTGGCTTTGATGTTGTCTAACACTATGAATCATATTATGATAATAATTTTTTATATCATGAATTTGATGTGTGCTAGCTAATGTCGATATATTTTCTAATGTCTTGAACAATATTTTCATATGAAGGCTTGAAGAATTGTAATGTCAATGCTATGAATGCTTGAACTGTTATGTCTGTATGCTTGAAGAATGTCTCTTTGAAGAACTGTAATATCTGGAGAATTCAGGTAAGCATAAGCATGGCAGTGTCACAGCAGCCCTAGAAGCAACTCTGCAGAAGAAGCCTCCAATCGCTGAAGGAATAAGCTGATATATCAGCTTATGATAGACTCTACCCGCTGAAGAATAAGGGTGAAAAATATCCCTTAAGGCTGACAAATGTGCATTACGGGTGACAGATACTACCTTAAGGGTGACAAACAGATGTACTAGGTGAATAATAGGCAACAATGGTGACAACTAGCAGTGTAAAGGTGAATAATATACAGCATGTGTGAAACAGCTGAAATCCAAGAACCTCAAGCCGACTCGTGAGGGCTTACAAGTCGACTTCTGACAGAAGAATTCACAGAATGAAAGAAGACTTTTTAGCTGCGGATTAAGGGTGAAAATGGGTGGACAAAGTAGACAAATGGCTGTATAGCAGTTTGAAATGGCTGTTCAGTGGTGTAAAGTGGCTCATGTCGCTGACATTTGAACAATGATGAAACTGGTTGAAGAGAATGATTCCCTCTGTGCTTTAGAGGAAGAGAGGATTGGTCCTCTGGTTGTGGGTAACTGGGTGTTACTCACGGTTCCTTCTAATTTGATCAGAAGAGAGGAGAGTGTTCTTATAGGTCAAGCTGTAAGTCAGCATTTGTTTACAGACTGAGTCTGCGGTTATTGCTATTGCAAGGGGAAGCCACACTCAGGTTTGAGTGTGGGGTGGACATAGATCTGCGTGGCAGATCGAATCACCTAAAAATTCTGTGTGCCGTGATTTTCATTGGTGTGATTGGCCCTTATCATCTAAGGCCTCCATTCACAGGTTTGCGTATGAACTGATCTTCCCTATACGCTAAGTGGTTGTATTGCATTCTGTTAGATCTGTCTGATCTGAGTGGATTCTGTGAAGTAGCATTCTCTTCGTTGGTGCATTCTTGTCACTTTCATTTATATTGTTCTCACAGATATCATCTGAGCTCGTGGTTTGATAGCTGAGTGTTAAATTATCTTAGGCTAAAAATTGAGCTTAAAATTTATATAGGATCTATACTGCTGCGCACACATTATCATATACTTGCTTCCGGCTTTGCCTATAGGGCACACAACATTGGTATCACAGATTCTCCCCTATTATAACTCTAAAGTCTACGAAATTAAAAATTAAATTAAATACTCACATGAGAGGGCTGTGTTGTGCTCGAGGGTGCTCCCTGAGGCAAAATCTCTGCCTGGGACAGGAGGGTAGCAACCACACGAGCAAAGCATGCCTCCATGCGTTCCTTGACCAGTCCTACCGCATGTTCGATGATGGATGTAATCTGACTCGTAGAAGTGCCGATGGAGGGAGTAGAGAAAGAATTGTTACCGGGATAGGACGAAGCTGAGCCCGACAAGATGCTAGAATCGGCTGGTGTCCAAGCTCTGCCCAAAACCGTATACTCGTCCTTTCTTCGGTGGGCCGGCTGCTGCTACCCATGCATCAAGATCTAGCTGCGGCCGCTGCGTCTCCTCTTCCCCGTACTTTTCAGTCATATGCCTGTCTTATGACTCCTGCAAATTGAATAAAAATATTATAAATTTCATATTAATCAATCATATTTAAAAATTGAAATAGAAAAGAAATGTGTATGTATAATCTTACCACTACCAAGCGAGCTCTCTCGCTCACATACTGATCGGTCCCCTTCTTCTGGTGAACTGTAGCAAATAAATCGCGGTACGAGACCGTACCACCCCTCTTCTTTTCCTGTTATACATGTTATAGAGAATAAATAAGGACATATAAGAAATTAAATATAATAAAATTAAGATTATTACTTACCAATCTCTCCTTTTGGGTCGCGAAGGAAACAGATCCAGAAGTATGGAGATGCACGTCTGGATGTAACGCACGTGCGGCTTTGGCTTTTGCGGATTTGGCGATCTAATTAGGCTCGGCACATCTATCACAGAGGTCCTCCCAGTGCTCCCTCCTCATCCATGTGGGGCCGTGTGCCTTCCAAAGGCCACGGTCCTCGCTCCCCCCGGCTAGAGCCTTGGCACGTTCCCGACAGCCATGTAAATGATGCTTATAATTTACAGTTGCTGTGGCCTCCCATACACGTCGAGCTCGTCCGGCGTCAGCTCGCCTCACAAACTGATATCCTTGCTGTCAAGAATTCAAATTTTATAAGTTAGTGGATTGAAATTGTGGAGTTGGGAAATATGTAATTTAAAAGATTAAATCGTATACCAGGAACTCGTCATACAATCGATCGCGGATATCCTGAGGAAACTTTCGAAATGACTTATATGGGCCAATAACATGTCGCTCAATAATGTTGGTAATAAAACGAGAAGCCTCACTGGCTCTACTTTATCCCTGCAATTACATGTGTTAAAATGATAGCCAACAATTATATAGTTGTTGGATAGGTAACGAACACAATTCATGAGTTTAAATATTTACCCAGAGACCCAACATGACTTGCGTCCCTCTTGCAACACCACCTGCTCGCCCTCGTGATGGCTAACAGCATCGTCTGCCGGTTGTGTGCCCGGCTGGGCGGACGAGCCAACAATCGCAGGTGGTGTGCCTGACGTACCTGTTACAAGTAAAATAGAAGTAGTTAATCAGAATTTAGCACATTGTTAAAAATAAAATTATTCAACAAGTAAACATAGAATTTTTATCATTTAACTAAGAATTTTAAAAAACATACCAGTAGAATGTGATGGAAGGGGTGTACTCGGTAGACCTGATGTAGAGGCACTCAAACATGTAAATAGAAAATATCGTTAGCAAAATAAAGTGCATATTCACTACTCACTTAAGTAAGGCTTCAAATAAACATACCCACAGCACGTGGTGGGGGTGGTGTAATATGTGTACCTGATGCAGAGACATAAAATATCATTACCCAAACAAAGTGCATAATCACAACTCATTCATCTAAGAATTGAAATAAACATATCCGTAGCAGGTGGTGGGGCCGGTGTAGACTGTGTACCTAGTACAGAGACATAAAATATCATTACCTAAAGAAAGTGCATATTCACTACTATGTGATCTAAGAATTGAAATAAACATACCAGCAGCAGGTGGTGGGGGCGGTGTAGACTGCGTACCTGGTGCAGAGACAAAATATAATTACCCAAACAAAGTGCATAATCACTACTCATTCATCTAAGAATTGAAATAAGCATACCCGCAGCAAGTGGTGTTGCAGGTGTAGACTGTGTACCTGGTGCAGAGACATAAAATATCATTACCCAAAGAAAGTGCATATTCACTACTCTGTGATCTAAGAATTGAAATAAACATACCCGCAGCAGGTGGGGGAGCTTGTGTAGACTGTGTACCTGGTGCAGAGACATAAAATATTATTACCCAAACAAAGTGCATAATCACTACTCATTCATGTAAGAATTGAAATAAACATACCAGCAACAGGTGGTGGGGGCGGTGTAGACTGTGTACCTGGTGCAGAGACATAAAATATCATTACCCAAAGAAAGTGCATAATCACTACTCTGTGATCTAAGAATTTAAATAAACATACTAGTAGAACCCCTCCCGGAACCACCTCTCCTCGAAGATCCGCTACGGCCTCGAACCATCTAATTATTGACAACATTTAAAGTAGTGCAAATTAGTCGACAACTAATTACGAGGAGAGGTGGTAAGTAATAATGATAAGTGTATATATGTTAAATTTCTTACAAAATATTCAATCAGTATATATTTCATCTTCAGATGCTGAAGATATATCAACCTCATTGTCATCTTCGTCATCTTCCTCATTCTCACTAGATTCATACACTTCCTCCTCAGAGGACTCCTCCTGCCCAACAATTGCTTCATTTAGCTCAGTTGAATCGACTTCTTCCACTTCGTCCTCTATACACAACTGAAGTGGATCGTCAGATTCGATCAGATGAAGATTAGAAGCAACCAACTCTGGAGTGTCACCCTGGTCTGATTGGAAATATTCGGCACTAGAATCCTTTGAGACAGCTTCAGTCAGATCTAACGCATCATTAGGCGCAAGCCTTGGTTTTACCCTACAGACTGCCCACCAGTTTTTATTCTTGGACGATGAATAACTTGAATAATACACTTGTTGGGCTTGTGCGGCCAAAATGAACGGCTCATAGGTATTCAATTTGGATCTATGTTTGACATCGACAATCCCATATTGCGTCGTTTCGAACTGAATTATCATCAAACCAATGACACTTAAAAAGGAATATATTGTTGTGTTGTCCGAAATACTGTAATTCTATGACCTCCTCAAGAATACCATAGTAATCGAGATCATTTTCATTGTATGTACTACCTTTCACGCATATGCCGCTATTCATCGTAGACTTATTTCATCCATAATCTCTGGTGTGAAATCTATAACCATTCACAAAAAATTCTGGATAGGCATGCGCGACCTTCGAAGGTCCATAACTTATCACCCGGACTCTTTCATCAGTAACATAACCTTCTTCAACCTATGAATATAAACCACGTTACTTTAAATTGAACTTGCATACACCTCAAGCTTTGTGGAATTGGTAGATTGGCACTTACTTGACCTTTAAGCCATCTGGCAAAAGATCTCTCTCGTTCATTTTGAACCTCCAACTCATTGAGGTGTGGACATCGAGTAATTAATTCTAAATCAAATTGCCTGCAATGATGAATGCAACATCACCATAAATGGGAGGAAGAATGTCAAGATGCTTATAAATTTCAGCACCTGTGGAGTTGAGGACTCACTCAACATAAGGTTCAATCTCAGCACAGTTCAGGAGAACATAGATCTCTGCGGCCAAGACCTCTCTGTCCTCTAATATGCGATTCGAACAACGTCCGAATGCACGACTTGGATACTTAAATATAGACAACCGGTCGGACGGATCCACCTCTCCTCTATCATCATTACATGGTGATCGATTGCGGTGAGTTTGAATTTCGGGTTCGAAGTACATCGAACAGAAGTTTGAAATTTCTTCAATAATATATGACTCGGTAATCGAACCCTCTACTTTAGCCTTGTTGCGAACCTTCATTTTCAGGTCATGCATACACCTATGGGCACAATTCATATGACATTGACATATAGTGATGATAGACACATGTAACTACTGTCAATTAATCAGTAAATACATACTGATTACCTCTCAAATGGATACATCCATCAAAATTGTACCGGTCCTCCAACTTTGGCCTCGTATGGCAAATGGATAATCATGTGCTCCATGGAATCGAAGAATGTAGGGGGAAATATCTTCTCCAACTTGCATACCGTCGTGACCACATTCTGTTCCATAGTTTGCACGTCCCCAAGTTTGAGTTCTGATGCACATAGAATCCTGAAAAATTGACTCAACTCAGTCAATGCTCCCCATATAGGCTTTGGCAATATGTCACGGAATGCAATGGGCAGAAGTCTCTCCATGAACACATGGCAGTCATGACTTTTCAACCATATATTTTTCCCTCATTGACATTCACACAACGGGCTATGTTAGACACATATCCATCAGGGAATCTTAATTGCTTCAGCCACTGGCACAGTTCATTGATCTGTGTGTCTTTCAACACGTAAGCTGCTTTAGGTTGCACAACTTTGCCCCGTACCGGCCGCAATTCCAACTCTGGTCGTTTGCAAAGTATCTTCAAGTCCGCTCGCGCCTTGGCATTGTCCTTTGTTTTGGCTTTCACGTTCATGATGGTGTTGAACACATTATCAAAGACATTCTTCTCAACATGCATGACGTCCAGGTTGTGCAGTATCAAAAGGGCTGACCAGTAAGGTAATTTCCAGAAGATACTTTTCTTCACCCAATTGTGTTCCTCTCCAAATCCACGAAGATGTCGTGTACTACCCGACAATTGCACTATATCTGGTAAGTTTTGCACCTCTAATGTCATTTGTCGACCAGACATCCGTTCCAAGTCTGCTTCATCCATTTCAACTGTGTTCTTAATGAATGAGTCTTTTTGCCTTCGGAAAGGATGGTCATTTGGTAGAAACAGTCGATGACAATCGAACCAGCATGATTTCTTACCATATTTCAGGACAAAGGATTTGGTATCAGCCATACAGTAAGGACATGCCAACCTCCCGTGTGTGCTCCAGCCAGATAGCATTCCATATGCAGGGAAGTCACTTATTGTTCACATCAATGCAGCCTTCATAGTGAAATTTTGTTTTCTGTATGCATCATAAGTAACAACTCCATCATTCCATAATCTTTTCAACTCATCAATCAGTGGCCTGAGATATATGTCCAATTTTTTTCCTGGATTTTTTGGACCTGGAATCACCAAAGTTAAGAAAAGGTTCTCACGCTTCATGCACATGCCCGGCGGAAGGTTGTACGGCGTCATGAAGACTGGCCAACATGAGTAAGACGCTACTGAACCTCCAAATGGGTTGAAGCCGTCTGTGCATAAACCTAACCTAACATTGCGTGGCTCGTGACCAAAAGCAGTATAGTTACGACTGAAATGAGCCCAAGCTTCACCGTCGGCGGGATGACTGATTATATCATCTACACGACGTACTCTTTCCGCGTGCCATATCATATGTCGAGCTGTCTTTGACGACATATACATCCGCCACAATCTGGGCGTGAGAGGGAAGTATCACAGTGACTTGTAAGGCACATCCTTCTGCTTTGATTTGTCCCCTCTCTTTGGTTTAAATATATCATGATGACAAATATCACATGATATTTTATCTACATTATCTGCATAATATAGCATACAGTGATTAGGGCATACATCTATTTTTTGGTATCCAAGTCTTAAATCATTGACCATCTTCTTTGCACGGTAAAAATTTTCAGGCAGCTTCTCATCCGTAGGCAGCATACTCTTGATAAGGAGGAGCATACGGTCAAAACAACTCTCACTACGGTGAAATTCAGATTTCAAATTCAACAACTGCGAGACAGCAGATAAGCGAGTGTGATTTTCACAATCATCCCACAGCGGCTCATCAGCATCCCGAAGTAACTGATAAAATCTTTCAGCCGACTTGTTTGGTGGTTCTTCGTTGTACACGTGTTCCCCTTGTACATTAAAGTTAGGGCCAGCAGCATCGATTACCATGTCTGCGTAGGTACTTGTGCCGCCAACATTGCCGGGCACATGCGACCAAAAGTCCTCACCGTGACACACCCAATTCATATAACCTTTCATGAACCCTTTCCTGTATAAATGAACTTGCACATCCCATAGCGAAAGAAATTTCTTATTTTTACAGCATAAACAAGGACACCGGATGTTACCACGTTGGTCCACTACTGTTGGATGCCCCAATACAAACTGAATAAAACTATCAACTCCATCCTTAAACTCCTTGGACACCACTCCGTCAACTACTCTGTGATTCATCCATGAACGATCAACTCTAGCCATATTTACCTAACAAATTAAAAAATTCATATCAATATGTCTTATCACTACTTCTAAGAAAATATCGACAACATCTCCCCTAAATATTGACTATTTTCCATATTTGTACATCATGTTTGGTCACATATACATCCATATCCACATCCACTTTCACTTCCATATTCACACACCCACGTTGACATCGACATCATCTTCCAGAAAAAATCATTATCATACTCGCATTCACATACACATTTTTTCACATATCGGCATCCACACCTGTCTACAAATTTAATTCACATCCAAGCATACTAATCACATATATCATAACAAAAGGCTTGAACGGGCAAAAATGGAACAAAGGGTCATATCCACATTTACACACACACATTTATATCCACATCCCTCTTCCCACCCTCCCAATAAAAATAGGGACTTGGAATTTCATCTGATGTTGTAAGAGTACACCAGGTGATAAGGAGAAAAGGTTCGTCTTGTAGATCAGGCATGAAAAGTGAGAGTGTGTGAGAGTTTGTGTCTGCATGTGTGTGTGTGTAAGAGTGAGCGTGAGAAAGGGCGTGAGGTCACCGCCGCTGCCGGAGGTCACCGCCGCTTCTGTGCCCTCGCTGCCAGTGCCGCCTCCGCTCACCCCTCACCGGCGTCCCTGGGTAGCTCCGCCGTGCCCGCCCGCCCTCGCCACTCTGCCGCCCGCCGGTGAGAGATTGAGAGGGGGATGCAGTGGTTGAATGAGGAGGAAGGGGGAAGGACTAAGGAGGACAGGAGAGGGGATATTTTTTCTAATTCTTGTCTCTTTCTATTTGGTGTCATATTTTTATTTGGCTCCATGTTTTCATCTATTCATTCATGATTCTTTGTCATTCATTCACTTCTTCTAATAGAATAAAATCTCTCTCAGTAAAAAATATCATTACATCTAAAAAATATTATTTATTATTTAGAGAACCGAAGAACTGTAATTTAAACATTTTCAACTTCTTTATGGCCGATAAGTCAATTATATAAAAAGAAGAGAGAACGTGTTGAAAAGCCTATATAGCTACCTTGAAAGCCTGACATCGGGGTGCGCGCGAAAAGGTATTCGGAGCCGTATCAGTCACATGTTGACCATTTCCTTATTGTTCCGTGCCCCCTCAAACTCATGTGTCGTGAATTTTCTGTCACATCTATATTTAATGAATTTTCGAGAGCTAGGGCTCTTTGATAGCGAGGAATATTAATGCCACGTGGAAGCACTCAGGATATATAATAGTCAAATATCATTATATCTTTCATAAATTTTACTCACGATAGGGCGTGCCAATCACGTGTCTGACAATGTGTTCAAGTTCAAAGGCTGGGATGGTCTGGACTAACCGAAGGTGCGCTCCTTCTGATCACTAAGCAGATCGACGATGGTGGGCATTCGGACGGGACTGGCAACCCGCCGTGCCATAAAGGTCGTTCATGACGATAAAAGAGGGGAAAACGTTTGATTAGTCATCACGCCAAGCAATGGGGCTGCATGGCCAATAAGTCGATTCGATTATTTAAAAAGAAGAGAGAACGTGTTGAAAAACCTAACTACCTATAAAGGCCCACAACGGGGTGCGCGCAAAAAGGTATTCGGAGCCGTATCGGTCACATGTTGTGACCATTTCCTTATTGTTTCGTGCCCCCCTCAAACTCATGTGTCGTGAATTTACCGTCACGTCTTTATATAATGAATTTTCGGGAGCTAGGGCTCCTCGATCGCGGGGAATATTAATGCCACGTGGAAGCACTCAGGATATAGGATAATTAATAGTCAAATATCATTGTATCTTTCATCGATTTTACTCACGATAGAGCGTTCCGATCACGTGTCTGACAATGTGTTCAAGTTCCAAGGCTGGGATGGTCTGGACTAACCGAAGGTGCGCTCCTTATGATCACTAAGCAGACGATGGTGGGCACTCGGTCGGGACTGGCAACCCGCCGTGCCATAAAGGTCGTTCATGACGATAAAAGAGGGGAAAACGTTTGATTAATCACCACGCCAAGCAATGGGGCTGCATGGTCGATAAGTCGATTCGATTATATAAAAAGAAGAGAGAACATGTTGAAAAGCCTAGCTACCTTGAAAGCCCGACATCGGGGTGCGCGCGAAAAGGTATTCAGAGCCGTATCGGTCACATGTTGACCATTTCATTATTGTTCCGTGCCCCCCTGAAATTCATTTGCCGTGAATTTACTGTCACGTCTATATATCGCCAACATTTCGGGAGATAGGGCTCCTCGATCGCGGGGAATATTAATGCCATGTGGAAGCAATCAATGACTTCTCACTCCATCCTTGAGTCACATGCACATCATTCGGTGCAGGTGTGGCAGTCCCTGTCGAACCGGCCGTCCCGGCCACGGCTCGAGACGGGATGGTACATTGCGTACCGATGTGGAAAACTATAATATATATATATATATAATGGAATAAATTAAACTATTTGAAATGACATATTGTATCATTTGGTTAAATGTTTAGCCGTTTGAATGGGTTTCTTCGGGTTCGAATCTTAGCTTCAGCGTAAGGTTTTAGTAAATTTTTTGAATATAACTTATTCAAAAAAGTAAATGAATACACGGCAGAACTTTGTTTTGGAACCCGGCACGTCACGATTCACAACGATACACTAAACGAACTTAGTCTAGTGCCCCGCTCTACGTCTCAAGTGCTGAGCCATTTGTCACCCTTGCAAGCTCACTCTTTGTCTTAACGGCTAATTGTCAGACTTAACATCTATTTGTCACCCTTCCGTGCTGCAACATTGCCGTCACGCTAGCTCATTTATCACCATTAGCGACTTATTTGTAGCTGCTGTCTTGCAAATTTTCACCGTTGTTCCCACATTTGTCACCCTGAACATCCATTTGTTAGGCTTATATATCTCTTTGTCATCGAGATCATCTTCATTTGTCACCCTTAGGAGAGTATTTGTTACCTTCAGTCTTCTTCTATTGTTCTTCCACGTTTGTCATTTTCTGTGTCCACTGTCGCTGGTCGAAGCTTGACCATGCTTTGACTAGACGTCAACAGTTCCAAAAGCTTGACTTTGACTATTGACTTTGCCTGGAGTATTGGTGCATTTGGTCAACATATAGTTGAAGTTATTTGTCACCCTGTTCTAGTGAGCACGTCTCTTTCTCCTCAAGTTCCTCCTGTTCTTTTTCACCTTCATCTTCCTTCTCACTTTTTACCAATGTAAAGTTATTTGTTACCCCAGTTGAGCATTTGTCACCCGTACTCACCTAATTGTCACCACTAAACTCCAGAAACCGTCGCCCTTACTCCACTGCCTGAAAGTCGCATGTCAGGCTTGTCTCTATTGAGCCTTATTTGTCACCGTTAGCAGGGTATTATTTACCCTTACTAACCCATTGTCACCCGTGTAGACACATTTGTCGCCCTTAACCTCCAATTGGCCCACGTGAAAAATGGGACACGTCGGCCACGCGTGGGTGTTGTTCACATATTGCTGCCGATCCAACGCCGCAGGCCACATCAATAGAAATCATGACACTGAAGGACCGAACTGGACCTCGAAACTAAAAACCCCCAATTCTTTATATACCCTTCCCGCCATATCTCGCCTCTTACGAAACCTACCAGAAGGCAGTTTGTCTCTCCATCGTGCTCAGCGTCTCGTCTTCCTCGCGGTGCCTTTTGTGACCTCTCAGCCATGGAGCCGAAGAAGACACGCATGCAACGCTCTGTCTGCCGTAAAGTGGATGTCCCACCTGCATCTTAGGACATTGTACCGGTTCCTACGGCCGAAGAAGAAACATTTGAGGAACCTAGGGTTTCTAAGGCCTCTACTTCAGGACGACAAGTTAAAGGTACTGTGGTTCCTTATCTCCCTTACATATCTATTTGCCCCCCCTATCGACCTATTTATTTGTCACGCTTATCTACCTATTTGTGTCAGATTTAGACCTACCTGTCACCGTATTTCATACATTTGTCACCCTTAAGCACCTATTTGCCACACCTAAACTCCCTTGTCTATATATACATTTGTCACCCTTGTCTTACTGTTAATATTTTTTGTATTTCTTGATCCGTCAATTAATTAACTGAATTTCTTGTTTACACGTTAATTTTTTGAATCTAGTGAACACGCGGGTCATCTGGGCCCGGTGTTCTATGGACATTTACATGAAGGATAGGGATCAGATGGCATTTCGGGAATGCCACAAGTCATTGATGAGGACCACACCCTTTGGTCCATATGTTGACAATGCTTCTCGCGTATTCTTCACCATGACACTATTGGAGGAGATTATTTGCGCCCATAGTGGAGGAAATTACTTCCATATGGGTAGTAAGGAGGTCGCATTCAGTGCGGAAGATGTGGGCATAATTTTAGGATTACCATGCTCCGGTCAGCCGGTTCAACATTATGGATCCGCGAAGCAGAAGTCGAAGTTGCATAATCGATTTGGATTTATAGCAACATTTGGCCGGAAGAAAGTGTGCTCTCTCATCCAGCAAATTATTGGGTCCGATGAAGAGCAGGATGTGGCCGACACTGTCTGGCTGTGGATTGTACTCCTGCTGTCCACTTTCCTTTGCCCATGGTCGACAACTTCTTATCCACAACAGATGTTGTCATACTTATATGACATTGAGAGAGTTTCAGATTACAATTGGGCAGCCACCGTGCAACAGGTAACGATGCATAAGTTTGAGGAATTAGTGTCGGCAGTCTAGAAACAGCTGTCAGGTACAATTGACTGTGCTAAGAGAAGAGCCGGGAATGCATCCCAGGCCCATACCCCCATATTTGGTTGTTCTGCCACACTTGCTGTAACTTTTTTATTTTTTTGTGTAATAATGTGTAAATCATTAATTCTACTGTATTGTAAAATAACTTGATATATTTCATATTACAGGTCTGGTTTTTTGAGCACACGCGGGTGCGGCAGCCAGTAAGGCAGGTGGCATTTCCCCGACTATTTAGGTGGGGGACATTTATAGATAGAAAATTAAAATTCTCCATTGGATCCCTGCGAGACCAACATGTATTATGAGTACTAAAATTAACTTCTTCTTTGTCATTCAACATTAATGAATAATCGGAGTGATGTGGTTTGAAATGCAGGTGATCGAAGAGCTCCTTGTTGAGCCAAGTGAAAGGGTGATGGTGTACGGTGAAACGATGATGACCAGACCCAGCCGCCATTATACATCCTCATCAGAGAGATACCTACCTGTGCTACAGGATATTGCCGCTACATTGAAGATCCAGCAGCGGCTACTTGAGGAAATGAGGGCCTTCTATCTGACTAGTGTGGAAGGGGCTCACATTACCGCTGATGCAACACCTCCTGGCCCCATCGAACAGGCGACGGATGATGGCAAGCGACCGTAGCCACCCCCTGGAGAGGAAGTGCAGGGGGCTGAAAATGTTGAGGAAAATATATGTCAAACTTTGGTGGACATTACCGCCGATATCCCAGCTCCAATGTCCCTTTCACAAATTACGGATGATACTGTGCCATGTAAGGCAGCTCCTGAAGAGGATGTGCAAGGAGATATCAAAGGTCAGGTGGAGGCGACCAATGGACATGGTGACCATCGTCCAGGTGTCTTTTGTCAGTCCCTTCATGAACGGGACGAGAATCCCGTGAGGAAAAGGTGGGCACCTCCAAAGAATACATGACGGGGGAAGAAAAAGGTGAGTTTGCGTTGTTCCTACTTTTTACAGTATAGAATCTAAGATTGGTACATTGGCATACATGTAGAAGGGAGATGAAGCCGACGACATCAGAATGCTCCGACAGAATATTGATTGGATCTGCAAAGGCCGGCTGAATCCGAAAGATAACAACACTGTGAATGAATTCATTGTTGCTAGTGTCTCGGGGGATATTGAGTAAGTTGTCCTCTTATACTTTCTGTAATTATCCTGATTTGCCTTACTCTGACTGTCAATAACTAAATTTTTGTCCAATATAGTGACGCCATATTATCATTAGAGAACGGGATTATTTTGAGACGTCGCCATGTCATTGATCTATTATACGACCGGATGATAGATGATACAGTACTCTCTTTCATTAATTGTGTAATTTTACTCCTCGCCCTACCCTGAACTTGTGTTTCTACTGCTAATAGAATCATGATTGTTAATTTATAGGTGATCGACGCCATGATGTACCTCCTCAAATCAAGATGCAATGAATCTGACATCTTTCATCAGTGGGTTTGTTTTCCCACCATTTTAGTGAATCACATCAACGTCATCCAGAGGCCGACTCCGCAAAATCAAACAAATTGTTGGAGTGCGCCTTCGAGAATGTTGAATTAACCGAACTGCAGAAGAACAAATATTTATTCTTCGTGTTACACTCATCAAATCACTGGCATCTACTTGCTGTTGACACGGAGAATCACCGCTTTGTCTCATACAATTCCATGAGAGGCATGGCCATCCATGATGTCACTACAAGAAAATAGGTACTTTTTCTTATCCATGTAACTGTATTAAAGATATCTTTAATGTTTCTTTTAGTTATTCCTTAATAATATCAAATATTTCATTTGCAGGCTGCAGTTGTACGGGGGTTTATGAACAACTATGAGCAATTCAAGAGAGTTAAGAATTGGGAACTTGTATTCGACAACGAATGTCCCTAACAGGAGGATCGAAGCCTCAACTGTGCCATTTATGTACTGAAATATGTTGATAAATTGTCAAAGAAGATGGAGACATCATGCACATTTAATGAGGGTGACTGTAATATACTTAGAGCCCGATTTGGGGCCAAACTCCTTACCTTTGGAAATAGAAGATCTTAAAAAATTTCACGTCTCAAACCTCAGAATGTGACATACCTGCGTTGATTGATATTTCTTTTTTCATACATTTTGATCTTCAAAGTTTCATATGTTTTAATGCCATTAATGTGTTGTGCCCCTGTGATCATTTGAGTCTTCCTGTGGTTTGGGTCATTCGACATCGTCTTGTGGTCATTTGAGTTATTGGATATTCTTGGTTTTGATAATAGCTAAACACTATAAGTCATTATTGTTTTAACTCTCATATGACTGACATACATGATGTTTTGTTCATGACAGATATGCCAATGAATTGCCAAGGAATGAAGTGGAGATGGCAAATGTGAAAGCTCAATGTTGCGCCCTCGCACGTTGATCGACCTGCACGGTCAGGTCGCGGGGATCGACTTGCCCGGTCAGGTCGCGGGGGTCAAGGGGGCAGCGCCCCTTGCGGGGGTTTCCGGGGGCGGAGCCCCCGGAATAAAATTTTGATTATAGGACCGATATAATCAACATAAATCTTCAAGACTATCAAGGGTGATGCCACAGACATGAACGAGCTGCTAAAGGAGTCAAGCGATGGAGCTACAGTAGTTAACGGACCAACCCGGGAAAGCCCGGGGTCTGCCCAGCTAGCGGTCGATCGCCAGCACAGGGGCGGTCGACCGCCCCTGCCAGCAGCTCACTGGCTGACGGATTCTCAGTAGCGGTTGATCGCCAACCCAGGGCGGTCGACCAAAAATTCCAGAAATGAACAAGCTACAGATTGTCTCAGTAGAGGTCGACCGCCACCTACCTCCGGCCGACCGCCAGCCCCGATGCAGCCATGTTTGACTTTGATTTCCACCTCGAGGCCAGCCCCTTTCCTTGTATTTGTTTAACCCCAAAGTCACCCAATCTTCCATAGATTGTGGATCTGGTCTGGGGGATGTCTAAGGACCATTCAAAGGTTATAAAATACATGCAAGAGGGTTAGAAACCCTAGTTGATCATTTGTGAATCCAAGGGAGATCAAAGGAGGCTACAAGGGTGAGAGGAGTTCGAGTACTGTAGCCGTGAACAGTACTCCGGGAAGAAGTTCTTCATCAAATCCTCAAGTGATTCAAGCTACTTGAAGAGGAGATCAAGCCCAAGCCAAGAGAAGATAAAGCTGCATCCTTCATCATCTCAAGGGTGATCTAAACTGCATCCTCAAACCTCTTCATCAACTCAAGGAGATCAAAAGGAAGATCAAAGCTACATCCATAGTCTTCTTCATCAACTCAAGGAAGATCATCTCTCAAGGAAGAAGACACCATTGAAGCATCCAACTCAAGCTCCAGCAATCTCAGACAAGATTTTTCTTCTTGAGCATATTCTATGTCTTGTTTGATGATTGAGTGTTTTCATATTTGTTCTTTTTCATTTCATACAAACGATTGAAACTGAAGATCATCCCTACCGGTGGTTAGTAGGAAGGTAATCGGAAGTTGTCTGATTTGTGGTGTTGACGTCCCTACCGGTGGTTAGTAGGAAGGAAATCGGAGGCCTTTCCGATTTGCGGTTCAGTGCGAGGCACTAGTGGAGCCTCACCGGATTTGGTGAGGGGTGGATGTAAGACTGGGGATTCAGTCCGAACCACCTTAAAATCCTTTGTGTTATGGTTTGATTGTGCGATTGATTTGTGATAGATGCATGCTTAGGTTCAACCTCCTTATTATGAAATCATATTTCTAAGCAAATCGTTTTATACGTTACTAAGCTAGTTATATTCCGCTACGATTTGTTCTATCTAGCTATATAGAGGGTTGCATTGCAAAAAGAGGGGCAGATCTATTCACCCCTCCCCTCTAGATCCGCTGTCCACTACTCAACATAATGTGTGCTTGATAATGTGTATTCATGAATATCAATGAGTTTTCTGAAGATAGATTCAAATTTGGTTAATGAACTAGGCTGAAGTGTGAAAAGATGAAGGCTTTATTTGCACAAGTGTCGACTAGAGTGGAATGAAGACATGCACCGACCTCACAGACTAGAATGTGAATGTGCACAGACCTGATAGTGCTATGTGCACAGACATTATGTTTCTATCGCTAACGCATGTGCACCGACCTGATGCTTCTAACACTAACACATGTGCATAGACCTTATGTCTATCTCTAACACAAGTGCACTGACCTTACATGCTATCGCTAACATGTGCACCGACCTGACCTTGCAAAATGCAAATGTGCATAGACCTCATGCACAGACCTTATGCCTTAGCCATTTGTCACCTCTAGTTGTGCATTTGTTATCACTAAAGTGCCATTTGTCACCCTTACTACATATTTATCACTCTTACCACATGACTACATGAGCAACCGTTGCCTTCTCTTCTCTTCATTACCTGCTTGGCTTTGTCTGGGGAGCATAGTGGTGACTAGTCTATTCATTGACCTTGGACTTTGATTGGGACTTCATAACTGTTCAACAAAAAGTTGAGCTTGGCTGGAGACTTCTTTGACTTGCGTTGACCTTGACCAGTCAACATTGACTGTCTTGGCATTGACCAAGTCACTTCGTTGTTCTTCTGATTGCTATAGAAACTCTTGATACACTGTTCATATTTTTTTTCCTCATGTGAACTTGACTCCTTCTTTCAGCTCCTTCTGCTTTTCATTTGTTAGCTCTAGAATCTATTTTTCACCCTTACCAGTGTATTTGGCTACTACGCAGATCTAGTTGTCGCTACTGATAGGGTATTTGCACCCTTATCCACTGGCTTTGCTTCATGCGTCGACGTTGAGATTTTCACAATTTAAATGCTGCAAGCTATTTTTCAGACTTACGCAACTATTTGTCACTGCTATCAGACATTTGTCAGCACTAGGCAACTATTTGTCACCCTTATACTCCTCGTCGCCACTGACCTGTCGTCAAACCGTGGTATAAACCGGGGTACCCCATGTGGGTTACGTAACACCCTTATCCTCCTTTCTCCACTCGCAAAACCCTCGATGCCGTGCTCCGCCATCGCACTCTCGTTGCCGCTTCACTGCGCCAGTCTTGGTGTAGCTTGTTGCCTTCACCGTCACAGTGGATGTGCGTTCCCGAGGCCAACGTCAACGGCGACCGTCACGGTAGATTGCAACGTCAGAAGGGTGGTTGGGGATGGACTTCATAACGGTAGATTAAGCCTACACCCTCCCTTGTCCAATCACCTTTGCAATACGCTCCTGACGTTCCCCTTTTTTCTGCTCCCGAGGGGCTGTGTTACCACCTCCATTGCAGCGATGTGTTAAATCGACACACCGATCCCGCTCGTGACACCCGCTCTTCTATTTTAAGTTCTTAAGGCTCCTCCGTAATGTCATCCCCTTCATCAATGCGCGTAGCGGTGGCTTCCCTAGCATAAGAGCCCGTCTCCTCTGCGTCCTCCTCTCGGTCCCTTGTCGTCACATGTAGGGAATTGCGGTTTAGAAAATGGGAAGGTACAAATGCTATGTAGTGTGGGTTGGTCGCGAACCCGGTGTATATTATAGTTGGCCCGAATGCTTTGTCAAAGTGAATGGATACCCTGGAGCTCGTTATAAGGGTTTTCACTCGGTAGAGGAAGCACATGCTGCTATAAATGGGTTTGACAATAGCAGCCATGCATATGTTGATCATCCTCAACTACAGGAAAGGCCCATGCCTACATATCATGCAAGTCCCGGGCTACGCCAACAACGATTACACAAATGTCAAATGTGCCTTGTATTGTTGTTGTTCTATTATGTACGCTAGTAGTGTTGCTCCTCTTCATATTAGTTGCTTTGTTATTACTGTTGTTGTCTGCGTAGGGAAATATATAATGTGTGAACGCCGTCACCTGGAGACGAATGTGTGGATAAAAAAGGGTGTGTTAAATGTAACACTGATGATGTGACTAAGATGAGCATGTGGTGCTCGAAGAGGAAAGGAGCACGTGGTGCTCTGACGGATCGTGATCGCCAGAGGAGGGAAACTCCTCAAATAAATAAGAACAAGAAAAAAAATGAAAGATCGTGGTACCTGTGAATGGGAGAAGCGTGGGCCCTTTACTTCCTCTCGAACCAGCCGGCCGACCAAGAGGGCTCCTTCTACTTTGATTACCCTGAATGCAAAGAGAAAACAAACAAATGGAACACCAGATTAGTTGGGTGAACAGTGTAGTATATGCTCAATCAAGAAATGAAAGCGTGTAATCATAGGCCGGAACACACCTGGATGGTGGTTTTAAAGCCCCTTAAATGTTAAGGGGTGGGGAATGCATGCAATGAGAAGTGAAGCCTAAGTGATCTGGCGTGACCAGATATAAAGTGCTGTGTTGATTATGAATGGTGAAATGCCGTGAACATGCAAAGAGTGAAAATCAAAGAGAGATAGAGGAGAGAAATGAGGGTGATCTCCCTCCACCGGGCTGCACTGTTGAGAGGGGGAAAAAATCTTCCTGCAAGGGGAAGTGGAGGAAACGTAGGTTATGAAATCTCTTTCTACTGTTTCTTTTTGGCTGTTCCTCGTGTAACTCTGTAACTCCTCTCTTTTCTTAGCTCTATCATTCCTCACCTTTTCTGATGATGTTCTCTCTTTCCCTCTTAGCTCTCGCGAGCGCTCAAAAGAAAGGGCACTTATAGGGGATGAATTTGCTTGATGGGAAAGATTCAAAAGAGGCAGGATTTCCTCCAAAAAAGATTGGAAAGAAATGAGAGATGGCAATACTTGAAATGGTAGGTTCGACGGGAAATGGCAACAGTCAACCCGGGGAGGAAATCTCGATTGGCAAGAATTAGAAGGGAAATGGCACCCACAAATACAGGCGCTATTTGAAACAATGCCCAATAAGGAGAACGCCAATTCGTGGAGCAAATTTAGTAATATCTGGACTTTCCAAAATTAATAGCGTTCTCATGAGTAGGCGCTTATTAAAATTACGTTCCTTCCTAAGGGTGCCCATTATTTAATTGCTATTTATTAAGAGTGATAAATGCTCCAAGAATAAGTGTTCGCTCAAGGGGGCGCTAATAACAAATAGCTCCCTCCATAAAAGGCGCCATTCAGATAGAATATCCAGAAAATAGAAATATTCATCCTGTTCAACCCTAAGATGGAATCCACTTGGGGCATTGCATGGTAACATGAGATTTGCTCATGCCAATGTCTTTTTTAGCGTGTCTACAGCTGCCCCACCTTGACGTCTGCTTTGCAGGGGAGTGAGACGGAATGGAGTGTAGTGAAGTGAAGAGAAATGGAGTGGGAACAGATTGAAAAGTGGGCGTCAAGGTGTGATGTGACACGCTTATGACACTAACTGTTAGGAATCTTTCCATTAGCTCAGACACAAACCACCTCGGATGATCTCAAGAAAGGCACAATTGCTCGGATGAAATTAAGCTAAGGAAAACGTGCACGTGGTGCACAAAGGATACCATTGGAGAGCGATTACCAGCTGTGGAATGCACTTTTTTAGTTTTTTTTATATGTATATGGATTTGTTATTTATTGATTTATTGGCGTGCCAGTCACCGGGGTGACAATTTTATTATGCGCTCGATCTGACTTTTAATCAGTCGATTGTGAAGTCCGAGTCGGGACCCGAAGTCCGTCATACCATAAAGGCTATGACGTTAATTACGCCCTTCCTAAGAAGGATAACCCTTGATTAAACGCCAAAAATAGGAGGAAGGTAGCGGCAAAAATAAGACTCAAACGAGAGAGAGGGTTGGTTCATCAGCAGGGCGTTGAATGGCCTGAGTGAAGCAAGGATACATTAAATGCGGAGCAAATCTGGCGGCATGTCCCCATTACCTTGGACTATGCCAGATGGGGATAGGAAACCACCCATGCAGCGGCAGGATGGGATCCGTAAAAGATCGGGTATATCTAACCCGGAATCGGATAAGGACCGGTGCGACATGACACACCCTGTGCAGGCGCGATGTCTTATTGATATCCCCCTTCGGAAGACCATCGGAGAACATGCAAGGGCAGAACTCCGTGGGCCAGCGGGGTTAGGAGAGAATACCATGATCACTCAAGGTGATGTGAATGAATTTTGGCAGCATATCCCCTTTATCCTGGATTATGCCAAGAGGAGATAAGCCATCATCCACGGGATGCCGGGATGAAAGCCGGAAAAGAAGGGGGCACCAGGCCCGGGGCCATCGCCCACATCCATAGCATCGATTGATGTTCCTTCGGAACCCGTCGGAGCACATGTAGTGACATAGCCCTTTAGGTCCATAAGGTTATAAAGAAATCCGGATCGGAACAGAACAATGTAGGGGAGGTCCTCCCCATTGATTTATTTCCTGAGGGATGCCAAATGCTCTCTGTATATTCCTCGGGTGGGTACAACATGGGGATCAAGGTTCAGACCAAGAAGAAAGAGGTTCTCGGCGTGAGGGTTCAGAAATATGGCATGGCTTCTCGGCGCGGGCTGAAGGGAGTTCCCGGCGCGCCACGAAGGGGGCTCTCGGCATGTGCTGAAAGGGGGAAGATGGGGATCTCGGCGCGAGAGTTCCCGGCGCGCCGAGGGCCGCGCCGGGAACTATTCACGGCGTCGGGAGAGTTTGGCGCCGAGAAGGTGCTGGGCTTGAGCGCCGTGAGGACTTATGGGGTTTTACGGTGCTCTGTTCTAGGGATTTTTCTCAGGATTCAGACAGTGGCTGGGGAATGGATTCAGGAGGCAAGTGAGGAAAGAGCCAGGGGCCTACCAGGTTGACAGCAGGGGGTCACAGATGAAAGGGGTTCGAGGGATCAGAGTCACCGGGCCTTCGAGCTCTCAGGAACAGGCTTCACGCCATCAGTATTGCCGACCATCCAGGAGATCGAGAGACGACAACCTCTGATCCCTGCAATGGCCCTAGTGGCTTGAGAAATTTGAGAAGAAAATCACGGACTCCGCGACGTTTAAATCATCGATGACATTGAGGGAGAGAGGGGGGAAACAAGGCCCAAAAATCCACAGTGAGGATTGGGGCTTTGTTGGCTCCGTCCCATCTTAAACAGGCATGCGTATAAACACAAGGGATTATCAGAGTCCTAAGCATTCGAGCAATCAATGTATGCAGGGGACGACAGATACCCTGAGAGAGAGAGATAGAGAGGACAAAGCCCAGGGATCCATGGAGGTGAGGATCGGGGCTCTGTACCAACTCCCCCGGGGCTGCGAGAGAGGCAAGCAGCAGGGAGTACCTATCAGCCGCCAGGACTACCGACAGACACCTGAAATCATGGACTCATCGATCAAAATCCGCAACCGAAATGATAGCTACCACGATCATCAGAGAGGGGTGAGAGAAAGAAACTCGAGCTTCTACTCATTCCACCATCTTTATTATTCATACTTCATTGGCTACAGCGAGATAACTCGGACGATAGTCGAAAGGAGACTTTGAACATCCTTCGAGTAGAAGAAATCCCACATACAAGGGTAAAAAGAATACATGAGAGAAGAAAAGAAAACCCGTTCGGAATAGCAGGAGGATGGGGGAGGGCGGAGCATTGACTCCTCTCCCTCCCCGAGCACCCCACCATCTCCTTCTCTCGAGCTTCGCAGCAGCTTCTTCACTCGCTCCCTTTTCTTTCTCTTTTTTTCTATCTATTTTCTGGATGAGGTTTCTTCTTTTTTTCTTTCTCTTTCTGTGTGTGTCCCTCTATTCGTGATGAACAAGGGGGGGGGGGGGTTTATAGGCACAGCAGCTCCCTTCTCGGCATGGGTCTCTCGGTGTGCACATATCAGGTTCCCAGCGCGCATCTTGCGAAGGCTCCCGGCGCGCATATTGCGAAGGCTCCCGGCGCAAAGGCTTCTCGGCGCCAGTCTTGGGCCGTGGTGAAGGGCTTTCGGCGCCATGGCCCATTTAGGCCCTCGACTCCTTTTCTTATTGCTCTACTTCTTTTTATCACTAGGCTTCAGGGACGCCTAATCTGTCTTTTCATTTGTCAGTCCTTCGAATCCGCCAGAACGGGTGAAGGTCTTTTTAGTTGATGGGTTGATATAATCTTATCAGAACACTGCTGGGGTTCTCATCAGTCAGTAGACTGTAATTCTTCATCAGTATTGCCGTCTGAGTGATGACAACACCGGACATCAGCTTGGCCGGGGAGGGCTTCAGCCGGGTGGTAGCTTTAGTGGCGACTATTTTGTAATTCTGGCTTTGCAGGAATCTCTGAGAGCTTCATGTCTGATTCAATCTTTTCTTTGGTCTCATCTTTGTTCTCAGTTATATTTCAGGTGTCATCAAATGCCCCCCACCTGTAGGTAGCGGGAGTGCAGATAAGTGACACGGTGCCTGCAGGTGTATATATCATTCAGCATCTGAACCCTTTCTCAGTTTGCTATTATCTGGCATCTTTCATTTCTGGCTTGGAATCTTCCTTTCACTAGCAAATTATGCAATCTCTTTCAATTTCATTCAGTCCCTTTGGTCTGGATGCTCTCGGCACGGATCTCTCGGCTTGTAGCTTCTCGGCGCAACCACTGATAGGGGTTCTCGGCGGCACTTCTCAGCGCGCCTTTTGGCCGAAGTCAGCTCTCGGCCTGGGGTTCTCGGCGGCATTTTCTCGGCGCGCATTTTGGCCGAAGGGAGCTCTCGGCCTGGGGGTTCTCGGCGCGCATTTGACTGCGCCGAGAACCTCTTCCCCTATGGCTTCTATTTAAGGCGCCGAAAGCCTCCTTCCTTCTCATTTTCTACCGTCTCTTCTCTCTCTTCAGTTTATTTTCCTTCTCGGCGGTGGCGGCGAGTTCCTCCCCTCCGGCCGTCCAGCTTTCTTCCCGTCTCATTAGATTTCGCTCGGGTAGGACGTTCTTTGGGGATTTAATCCCCTTTTGCTTCCGGGATCACCCCCTCTTGGTTGGTGACTCCCTATTCTCCTTGGGCAGACCCCGAATAAGGGGAGATGCTGCTGAAATTTTCAAGGGCTTCATATTACAATCCTTACGAGACTGCCTCTTATCTTAGGTCTTTTACTTCACATTTCTTTTTCCTGACTGCAGATATTGCAATGGCTTCCGGCTCTGCTGCTGCATCCTCTGGAGCTGTCGGGGCCAGTTCGTCAGCCCAGCCAGATATATCACGGGCCACAGTAAACTGGCTGAATGTGCACAGTCTAGACTTCGGATATGACAAAATCGCTTCCGTTGATGAATCGTCTGATTCTGAAACCGACACGGTGTCAACATCCCGGGTATACTCCACTGTCATGGAAACATGCTTCAGACGGGGCACTGATTATCGTCCGGATTTCCCGAAGGACAAGCACTTGATGCCGTTTATCCGGACTTTCACCGTGGGTGGAATGCGGGACTATCGAATAGCTCGTGCAGTTGAAGCCGCAATTCTGGTCGAGAGAGACAGCCTGAAAGATTCAGTGTATCGTGGGAAGGCTATATATCTTCCCGGGGAGAAGCGTGACTGGGATGCAGTCCTTGGCATATCGGAGCTGGAGCCGGAAAAGAAAATGCTGACCCGGGCCCCGGAGTTCACACCTGCTCGGTGGGATAATGCCAGTGGCCGAGTTCATAGGGAGAAGCCCGGCTATGGTCTCTTCCTGGCACCAGTAAAGTGGGGGTACCGCGAAGAGCCTTTTGTGCTGAATTGTTCGGCCGTTCAGTTCAAGTATCATTTGGCCGCTGGTTGGTTTGGAGATACCAAGATCACTGACGCCCACCTATTTCGAGTAGGAGCAGTGGAGTTTACTGAGTTTGTTCTGAAGGAATATGCCCCTCTGCTGATCAGAGCCGGGGTATATCACAGTGTCTTTGCTTCCAGATTTCGATATCCCATATCCCGAGGGTTATGCTGTGGAATGTTTGAAGTATTCTGCCCTTTATTCAACATATTTTATACAGCAGAGGGTGAGACATCTCTTGACCTCTGGAGTCTATCACAGCTTTCCGGACTGCCTATTGATGGCGAGCCGTATGAAGAAGTCTGCTTGGCAGATTCTGAGAAGGATAGTTCCGATGGTGAAGGCAAGTATTCCCTTGGCTTCTCATACCGGTATCTAATGAAGGCATATCGCTCCATCTGTCTGGCGTACAGTAGAGGGTCCTCCAAAGGCTATCATCCCCGAGAGAAAGGCAGCAAGCTGAGGGTCCGGATAGGGCAGTGGATTCAGTATTTCTTTGACGGCCCCTTGAAATATGCAGACTTCCCTTCCATGGGTCCGACGGCCAGCAAGCAGATAAGGGCTCCTCGCTATAAGTCAGCGTTGCCATCTTCACTGCATCGTGTAGGTAAAGGTGGTCCAAATCCAGCAGGGGTGGACCCTATCACACATTGTGCGGCTTACTTCACATTCTGGTTGTGCACTTTCGCTCTCCCTCAAGGGGACGAGACAATCATCCGGCCAGAAGCTATATACCCGGCCTGTCAGATGGCCTGGGGAATGAGGCTGTCGCTTTGCCCAGTGGCCTTGTGTTTAATCTACAAATCTTTGGGAGATTTGTACAAGCATCGGACTCCCCGTTCTTTGAGGACTGTGGGTCCTTTTCATTTCTTCAATGCCTGGGTCTGCAGTCTATTTCCTGAATTGGCTCCCAGAACTTTGCAGGCAGATACAGTATTGCCCAGAATGATTGAGTTTGCCAGTGCTGAACCTGGTCCTTTCTATGATCAGCTGTTCAAAATAAGGGGCCGACTGATAAAGGTGCCGGTGGATGCCCCTGGCAGCATTCATTTCTGGAGCTTGGCAGCAGGTTCAGCTCCTTTGGTTCATTCTCAAAGAGAATGCAAGATGGAAGAGGTAGAGACCTATGTTCACCCCGTTTCAGGGGCTAATGCTGTTCGGTCTATTCTGGAGCCGGAGCTGGTCAGATGGGCCATGGCCATTCGACCCAGTGTTTTAGTCTTCAGGAAGGGTGGTCTGCTTCTCCTGGAACCATACTACCCATTCCGCTTTGGGCGAAATTTTGGCTATGATCAGCACATCCCTACATCAGTTGCTCAGTTTCCCCTGGATAGCCGAGCCAAGCATGGGTCCACCATTGTTGGTGATGGCCGGTTGTGGTGGGATTTCTATCATCGCCAGGATGGTGCAGTTTTCAGAGTTCCCACTGTTTCCAACCGTGTTCCCCGTGTAACATCAGAATACATCAAATGGTGGAACATTCGAACCAGCTTTTACAGGGATAGTAGAGGTGCATTCTGGGACGTGGCCGAGCGTTCCTTTCTGAAACAACAGCCCGGGCCAGTGTTTGACATCCCCGAGGCCCACCTGAAAAGGCTTTATTCACAGCACCAGAGGGAGGCGGAGAACTATCTGGCCCAGCGTCGGGCTTTGAAGGAAAAAAATTCCGACCCGCCTGCTCCTGTCTTTGCTGCTATCAACGAGGACACTTTCATGCAGAGCTTGAAACATCTGTGCCGTGTAGGGGGCGCTCGTTTGGAGGCGCAACAATACCCATTTCCTGTCGAAGAGCCGCTCCCGGCAGTAGTCCCTTGGAGGGGTCCGACAGATAGATTTCATCCATATAGGACGTTTGTGCGTAGGGAGGACAGGACTCAGACGTACTACAAGCAAACGTCTTGGCTGTTCATTCTGCTGAATTTACATGGGTTGTCTGCGGAAAGCCCGCTAGCCGGCATCTTGAATAAGCCACTGTTCATCTCCTTTCATTATGTCGACGGTTGGGGCATGGACCACCTCGACTTATTTCGATGCCTTGACTCACGTGGTCATAGTGATCTAGCAGCTTTAGTGGAGAAATGCCAGACATTTGGTGATGTCTGTTGGCTTATCAAGGAGGCTGCTTCCCGCTCCAAGGAGGTAGCTTATCTGTACTGGCCGCTCTCTATCTTTTATGATGGCCCCGCAGGTATGATCTTTTCTTTTCTGACTGTATTGCTTTCTGCTAAATATTTAAACTCTGCATTCACTGACCTCATTGCTTCTCTGCCGTCTTCAACAGACAGGCCGGATATAAAGCGACAGGGGCTATACAGAAAGATCATTGCGCAGGCTGAGAAGCCTACTTATTTTGAAGTCCCTGCAGCAGCACCGACTACCACTCCCCTGCCTCCTGGCAAGAAGAGAAAGGTTTCTGCAGTCAAGGCTGCAGTCGGGAAGGCCAGGAAGGCCAAGAAGGCTCATGCTCAGCAGTCGGCTTCGGTAGCGATGGACACTGGGACCCCTCTCCCTGATATTCCCTCATTTGATGAGTTCGAATCTCAAAGGGAGGCTGCTCAGACATCGGTTCAGGGTAACATCAATAGCCTGCAGTTGCATTCTTCATCCTCTTTTGCTGGATTTCAAAGAAGTCCTTGAATCTGACCCCTCCCTTTTGCACAGCCCAAGAGCCAGTTGTGGCATCTTCTGTGGTGGAGACCAGGCTGCCTTCTCCCACGCCGGCTAGTGAGGCGGAGGGTAAGCATGCCTTTTTCATCTTTTCCTGCATATTTCAATTACTTTTCATTGTCCCTCTCACAAGCTTTTCCCTATAGTGACGGTCGGGGAGGAGACTGAAATTACGGGAGAGGCTGGCGATATCACTCAGCCACAGGAGGGTCATAAGACCCAGACGAAACGGGGCCTCGTCCCTGTGAGGCGTATAGTTACCCGGTCTTCTTCCAGGCAGACGTTAGAAATGGCGGTCCCGCCCGTGGATAGTGTAGAAATCTCTTCTAGTAGCTCCGCGACCTCTTCTGAGGCAGATGGAGAAGAAGCAGGTTTCAGCGAGAGCGAGACGGAGGGTGTTTCCAAATCAGAGGCCCCATCCGCATGCACCGCCATTGTTCCATTATTCACCCCCTCCAAGTTGCTGGTGCTATCTCCTGAGGAGGAATTACAAGAAGAGTTCGCCGGCTTGGATACCGAGGCAGATATAACTCCTCCTTTTGTTGCTTCAGCAGCGGGACTTTCTTCTCCTCTGCACTCCTTTGAGGACATTGACATTACATTAGAAGTGAGTCTCTTTTCTTCTCCTCATTGTTTCCCCTTTTTATCTGCTGCTTGATGCTGTATTGATCTGTTCACAGGAATCCCCTGTTGCTAGCCCGGTGATGACTGCAGCCTTTGAAGCCACTCTGTCTGACGCCTTGGCCATTGTTCCTGCTTCGACAGTAGCCTGGGCAGGCGTTCCTGAGATAATCCGCCCTGTGCCGGTGAGGGTGCAGTCCTCTACGGACTTAGCATTGTTGGACTTGAGGACTTCGGGGGAAAGCCCGGCTCTCATCAAGGTCCTGGATTTCAGAGCTGAGATGGACCCAATTAGGGGTTCCGCCTTTATACCGGCCGCAGTGCTGACCATTGCGCCTGAATCGGCAATTCCCATAACATCAATCATGGAGAGTGAACCCTTGCCTCTCCGGGCTGTGACCCCTGCAGCCTTGACATTGAAGGAACTGGCTGTTGCAGCGGGGGTGGAAGAAGGAGAGGTAGCCGTTACAGAAATTGGAGTATTGTCTATAACTGCCCCGGAATCTATCTCCATACTTTCGGAATCTGAGGAGGAGGTACCCTGCGAAGAGGATGTTGAAGGTGCGGGTATTGCATTAGAGACCCAGGAAGCAACCACTCCGGCACTTACTGGAGTCACCCCCGCGAGCATTCAAACGGTGACCCTCGAGGAGATGGAGGTGGAAGGTCCCTCGGCTTCGTCAGAGGTTGTGGAGAGAGCTCAGTTGGCGCCTTCGGCAGACCTCCCGTCTTCTTCTTCTCAGCCAGATATCACCCTATGGGCAGACATTGACAGTGAAGTAACCTTTGAAGTGGCTCCACTTCCCTTGCCTGGCTTTGCTTCACCTGAGAGTTTTGTCTGGCAACATCTGGACATGTTGCGCCAGCTAGTGGAATCCCAGCCCGGACTAACTTATCCGCAGTTGAAGGAGATAGCCGAGCGTTTCACCGCCGGTTTACAGGCAATGGGTTGTCCTCTAGAAATATGGACCCAGCGGGTTCTGTTGTTGTTGAAATTTGTACATCGCCGGGATTTCTTGGCACACATTATGTCTGACAGACTGGCGGCTTTGAAGTTGCAAAGGATGGAGTGCAAATCTGAGCTAGAAAAAATGAACTTTATTCTTCAGGAGCGACAGTGCCAACTGCAGTCTCTGGCGCAGCGGGAGCAGTTCGTGCGCGGCCGAATAACCATTCTGGAGGCTGAACTGTCTGGTCTCCGAGCTGAGCTGCCGCAGATAACAACTTCCCGGCCGCAGCTCGAGGAAGAAGCAGCTCTATTGGAGGGGCAGGTGGCATCCTTTCGGGACGAGTCTGTTCGACTGTAGGAGGAGGAGGCTCGACTTCATGAACTAGGGGCCGCCCCCTATGTGGGTCTTCTGGCCTTCGAAGACATCTTCCGGCGGCCATGAATCATTTCTTTTCTTTTGTCTTCTATTGTAATACAATGTCTCCTCGGGGACCCTCTATGTACTCCCTTTTTTAATGAAAAGGACTCTTTGGCTCTATATGTATCCATCTTTTTTTTCTTTTGCATGTGGTTTTATCACTGTGGGAAGTGGGGTAGTGGTTTTAGCAGTCCTTCATGCGAATGACTCGTACTAGGCAGGAGAGCGTCCACCCCTTCATAGAAAGGATGGGGGACTCGCTCCACCGCGTGACGGCATCCGAGGAGGTGCTTAAACCAAATTCTGTTGGTAGCAGCAAATGTCCTTCTTGGCCATATGTGCCGCGGGGGAGACAACTTGCAGGAATATGAATAAAGAGGTTCCATCAGAGTAGACGTAAGGTCTAGACTGGGCAGAGGTTATAGCAGGCGGGACATTAAAGGGTGTATAGTTTTCATCAGGACAGACGTAGGGTCTGAACTGGATAGGATTTCATCATTGATCGGGCGAGGTGCCGGTCGATCAATAGCTGGTTCCATCATCGATATTGGGCTCATATCGATGCAAGGGAGCTTCATAGGTTTCATCAGAATAGACGAAAGGTCTAAACTGGCAGGATTTCATCATTGATCGGGCGAGGTGCCGGTCGATCAATAGCTGGTTTCATCATCGATATTGGGTTGATATCGATGCAAAGAAGAGTTGAAGTTTCATCAGAATAGACGAAAGGTCTAAACTGGGTAGGGTCCTATCATTGGTCGGGCAAGGTGCCGGTCGACCAGTAGCTGGTTTCATCATCGATATTGGGTTTATATCGATGCAAAGAAGAGCTCAATTTTCATCAGAATAGACGAAAGGTCTAAACTGGGTAGGGTTTCATCATTGGTCGGGCGAGGTGCCGGTCGACCAATAGCTGGGATGTAGGTAGAGGTGTAGGTCTTGTCAGGATAGACGTAAGGTCTATTCCAGCAGGTTCTATCGCGGGTGGGACTTGGCCAAGAAATACATAGGTTTCATCAGGATAAGCGTAGGGTTTATCCTGGTAGGGTTTCATCGTTGATCGGGCAAAGGGGCCGACCGATCAAGGGAAGGTTTAGAGTTTTCATCAGGACAGACGTGAGGTATGAGCTGGACAGGCTTCATCAGAATGGTGACTGGTTTTATTGTCGGTGGGATATGTGAAAGGAGGGTATGTAGATTTCATCAGGGTAGACGTAAGATCTACCCCGGCAAGGCTTTATCATCGGTGGGGCATAGAGCCAGATGACCGACAGAAGGCCTCGTCAGCGAAGGGTAGGTGAAGGCAACGTGCCGGTTGGCATGGAACTTCTGAATTACCACATTACCGACCCAAGTGCCCTTTCGGGTTTTCGCCGGAGCCGGCCCCCTCTTGCTTTTGCCCACGCGTCCTTTCGGATTTTCACGTGGCGGGGTACCCGATTTTGCCTGCAGTGCCCTTTCGGGTTTTCACCACAGCTGGGTTTTAGCCCTTTTTGCCCTTGTCCAGAATGCCTGAACAAGTCTGGCGGGGTATCTCTATTTTCAACCCCATTTTTTTTTATACTTTCTTTTTGTCGTTTTCTTTCTCTTTTCCTTTTTCATTGTCTTTTCCGGGACCAGAACTTTCATCCTATGGACCATGGCGCCATATGTTTATTGTGGACACACGATCATTGATGTGGGTGCCAACATCAATGCAAAGGGAAGTAGGGTTTCATGATCTATCCAGACGAAAGGTCCGAATCGATTTAGAGGATATAAGTAGCAGCTCGGGCACGAGGCCGCTTGCTGAGAACATGAGTTTCATCGTTAATGTGGGGTTTAACATTAACGCAAGGGAATAGAGTTTCATGATCTATCCAGACGGAGGGTCTGAATAGATTCAAAGAGCAGTGTTGTGCTATGTCAGAGCGGACGAAAGGTCCACCCTGGATGGATTTTAGCATCGATCAGCCAGCGCGCCAGCCGACGGATAGCAGGTTTCATCATTGGTATTGGGTTCATAACAATGCAAGGATTTCATAGGCTTCATCGGGATAGACGTAGGGTCTAGCCCGGACAGGTTTCATCGCTGATCGGGCAGTGTGCCAGTCGATCAGCAGCGAATTTCATCATCGGTATTGGGTTTATACCAATGCAAGGATTTCATAGGTTCCATCGGGATAGACGTAGGGTCTAGCCCGGACAGGTTTCATCGCCGATCGGGCAGTGTGCCAGTCGATCGGCAGTGAGTTTCATCATCGATATTGGGTTTATACCAATGCAAGGATTTCATAGGTTCCATCGAGATAGACGTAGGGTCTAGCCCGGACAGGTTTCATCGCCGATCGGGCAGTGTGCCAATCGACTAGCAACAGGTTTCATCATGGCGGGACGTAAAGAGATATGCAGATCTAGTCGGAACAGACGTAAGGTCTAAACCGGACCGGTTTCTTTGCCGATCGGGCGGCGAGCCCGTCGACCAAAGGTGGGTTTCATCATCGGTATTGGGTTTATACCAATGCAAAGGAATTCATAGGTTTCATCAGGATAGACGTAAGGTCTAAACTAGACATGTCTTATCATTGATCGGGCGGGGTGCCGGTCGATCAACGGTGAGTTTCACCATGGTGGGACTTTGGATAGGGTGAATGAGGGTCTCATCAGGATAGACGTAGGGTCTATACTGAGTGGGTTTAATCGTTGATCGGACAAGGTGCCGGCCGATCGACGAGGAGTTTATGGTGGGAGACGAGGCTTTCTTTGGGGTTACCACATTACTGACCCAAGTGCCCTTTCGGGTTTTCACCGGAGCCAGCCCCCTCTTGCTTTTGCCCACGCGCCCTTTCGGGTTTTCACGTGGCGGGGTACCCGATTTTGCCTGCAGTGCCCTTTCGGGTTTTCACCACAGCTGGGTTTTGGCCATTTTTACCCTTGTCCAGAACGCCTGAACAAGCCTGGCGGGGTATCTCTATTTTTAACCCCATTTTGTCTCTTCTTTTTCTTCTTCCCTTTTTCTTTTTCTTTTCTTCTCTCTCTCTTTTTTTTAGAGAGTGACAGGTCAGAATGTTATTATATCACGATAAGGGGTGACTTGGCTAGGGTTGAGTGCCGCTAGATCAAGGAAGGGTAGCTCGGCTAGGGCGGAGTGCCGTTAAACCAAGAAAAAGGTAACTTGGCCAGGGCGGTGTGCCGCTAGACCAAGAAAAGAGGGTAGCTCGGTTAGGGCGGAGTGCCGCTAGACTGAGGAAGAGGGCAGCTTGGTTAGGGCGGAATGCCGTTAAACCAAGAAAGAGGGTAGCTTGGCTAGGGCGGAGTGCCGCTAAACCAAGGAAGAGTAGCTCGGTTAGGGCGGAGTGCCGCTAGACTGAGGAAGAGGGCAGCTTGGTTAGGGCGGAATGCCGTCAAATCAAGAAAAAGGTAGCTTGGCCAGGGCGGTGTGCCGCTAGACCAAGGAAAGAGGGTAGCTCGGTTAGGGCGGAGTGCCGCTAAACCAAGGAAGAGTAGCTCGGTTAGGGCGGAGTGCCGTTAAACCAAGAAAAAGGTAGCTTGGCCAGGGCGGTGTGCCGCTAGACCAAGAAAGGGTAGCCTTTGTCCGATTACTCGGGGAATGTTGGTTGTGCAGCATGATACAGCTTTAGGTGTCTACCGTTGAGTGGCGAGGATCGGATTTCCCCTCGATGGTTAACAACCATGTAGGCCCCTCCTTCGTAGACCCTCTGTATCACATAAGGACCTTCCCAATTAGCATTCAGCTTTCCTTTTGGGTTGGACGCCATGACTTCTTTTTTCTTGACCATGACGAGGTCACCTTTCTTGAATTCTCATCCTCTTACGAGTTTGTTGAATGCAGTGGCCATGCGGGCCTGATACATTTGGATACTCTTCTGAGCTTGGAGGCGCTTCCCTTCCAATTCAGCCAGTTCTTCTAGTCTTCTTTCTGCATTGGTCTGTTCGCCACGGGCCAGGCCATATTGGACTGCCACTCTGAGTGACGGGACTTCCAGCTCTAGCGGAACCACTGCCTCTGAGCCGTATACCAGCGAGTATGGTGAGCACCCTGTAGGTGTCTTGAAGACGGTGCGGTACGCCCACAGAGCTTCATACATTTTTTCTTCCCAGTCCTTCTTATTGGAACTGACGACTTTGGCCAGCAAGGTGCAGAGAGTCTTGTTAAAAGCTTCTGCCAATCCGTTTGCCTGTGGATTGTAAGGAGTGGAGGTCCTCCATTCGATCTTATACTTCTCAGCAAGCCGATAGACCTTCTGATTTCTGAAATGACTTCCATTGTCAGATATTATTCGGCTGGGGATCCCGAACCGGAAGATAATGTTCTGCTTGATGAATCTGGCGACCAGTTCACCAGTCACCTCTCTTAATGCTATAGCCTCCGCCCATCTGGAGAAGTAATCTGTTATGGCCAGTATGTACTTATGTCCGGCCGAGGAAGTCGGCAGTGGCCCGACTACATCAGTTCCCCATTGTGCAAATGGCCAGCTGGGAACTGTAGGGTGCAGAGTTGTAGGAGGCCTTCTAGGCACAGTAGCATGCTCCTGGCATTTCTGGCATGATTTTGCAAATTTACAGCAGTCTTCAAACATGGTGGGCCAATAGTAGCCCAGCTTCTTGATTTCTATCTTCATCTTGGGACCAGCCTGGTGGGCACCTGCTGTCCCAGCATGTATCTCTTTCATCGCTTGCCAGGCTTCCTCAGTGGACAGACAGCGGAGTAGAATCTTCTTGCGTGCATCTGCCATTATTCGGAACAAAATTCCATTCCTGAGTTCATAAGAATCTTTGATTCTTATGAGTTTCATCTTTTCTTCTCTTATCTGCGGCAGTTGTTGGTGTAGAAACCACTGCAGCAGGTGCTGTCTCCAATCAGGCGCTTGCTCTGTGCTGATGGTGGCAACTTCGTTTTCTTCGGGGCACCCTTCTAGCATACTGGGGACTTGCCGCCGGTTCATAACGACAATGTTCAGTGTCTTATTTGGCGGAACTGCTAGTGAGCTGGCCAGCTTTGCCAGTGCATCAGCCTGGGCATTGTGTCCACGGCCCACATGCTTGAGCTCAATATGGTAGAATTTCGCCATGAGGCGCACAGCTTCTTGGTGGTAGGGATTCAGTTCTGGCTTCCGCACTTCGAACTCCCCTTGGATCTGTTTTATTATCAGCATCGAATCCCCGAATACTTGAAGCATTTGGATACCCATGTTGAGGCTGACATATAGCCCGATTATCAGAGCTTCATACTCGCCTCATTATTGGTGCAGGGCTTGTTTATAGAACAGGAAGTATGCACGACCTCCCCTTCTGGTGATTTCAGCACAATACCGGCTCCAGCCCGTATTCTGGTCTTTCCATCGGAGTCTGTCTCTGTTCTAGATGCTCCATCAAAGAATAGTTGCCACATAACTGACTGGGTCTGGCAGGCCTCGAGTGTCTCATCATCGGGTAACTCAGTCCCTAGCATATCATTTTCCGGCACAGGATGCTCTGCGAAGAAATCAGCCACGGCCTGTCCTTTTATCGCCCTCTGGGGTGTATAGGTAATATCGAATTCCATCAGGATCACTGCCCATTTGCCCAACCGCCTTTCAGTACTGGCTGAGTCAATATGTATTTGAGCGGGTCTGCTGCAGATATCAATCTGACTTCATGTGACAACATATAGTGTCGGAGCTTTTTGACAGCAAAGACTAGTGCCAAGCAGGTCTTCTCTATGTAGCTGTAGCTTTCTTCAGTTCTAATCAGCCTCCTGCTCAGATAGTATAAGGCTTGTTCTTTGCCTTCTTCATTTATCTGTGCCAGCATTGCCCCCAGGGAACAGTATGTGGCTGCGATATACAGTATCAAGGGCCTGCCCTTAATTGGTGCCCCCAGCACCGGAGGGGTCTTGAGGTATTCTTTCAGCTTCTCAAAGACTTCCTGACAGCCATCGTCCCAGAGGAACGACACATCTTTCATCATGATCTTGTGAAAGGGGTGGCATCTTCCCGATAGATTTGATATAAATCGTCGGATGTAGGCCAGACGCCCTTGTAGGGATCTCAACTCGTGCAGATTCCTTGGTGGAGGGAGCTCCTGGATAGCTTTAATCTTGGACGGGTCAATTTCAATGCCCCTATGACGGACAATAAACCGAGGAATTTTCCACTGGACACGCCGAAGGCACATTTCATAGGGTTCATTTTGAGCTCATATTTGCGCAACCTCTGGAACACTATCCTCAGGTCTTGCAAATGGTCTTCTCTTCTACTGGTTTTCACCACCAGATCGTCAATGTAGCACTCTACTTTCTTGAAGAGCAAATCATCAAAGATCTTTGTCATGGCTCATTGGTATGTAGCGCCGGCATTCTTGAGACCAAAAGGCATCCTTTTGTAGTGGAATATCCCCTTCGGGGTACGAAATGCAGTGTGCACTCTGTCTTCCTCAGCAATCCAGATCTGGTTATATCCGGATGACCCATCCATAAATGATAGGGCCTCATGACCAGTAGTCGCATCGATCATCACTTCAGTGATTGGTACTGGGAAGTCATCTTTCGGGCAAGCCTTATTAAGGTCCCGGAAATCAACACATATTCTGATCTGCCCATTCTTCTTCTTTACGGGCACTATATTGGCTAGCCATGTAGTGTATTGATTTTCTTCAACAAAGCCTACATCAATTAGCTTGTCAACCTCTTTGTTAATCTGATTTATTAATTCAGGGCGCATTCTCCTGGAAGGCTGCTTTATAGGGCTAGCCTCTGGGTTTATTGCCAATCGGTGCTGTGCCACATCAGAACTCAGTCCCGGCATTTCATCATATGTCCATGCAAAGCAGTCTCGGAATTCCTTCAAAAACTGTATATACTGTTCCCTAGTAGCTGGCTCCAGCAGTGCACTAAGGAATGTCGGCCTTGGCTCATCTGTGGTTCCCAGATTTATTTCTACGAGCTCATCGACGGTGGCCTGACCTCCATCTTCGACCTCAGGCGGGGCTTCTTGCAAGTCAATGAAGCCTCCCGCGATATAATCTTCTTCAGTTTCATGATTTTCTATTTCATCATACTGGTCATCAGCGGTTGTTGGCTCATCATATACGGCCAATATTGCTGTATTCTGTTTAGTATGCCCCGAGGACGTAACCGGATCAGCAGGA
>JAHNEJ010002265.1:0-169504 GCA_022559845.1 Amorphophallus konjac
TTGTCGATTCCTTCTCGATTTAGCCACTAGGTGTCAAGCCCTTCTATCCATCTCTCAGTTGCTAGAAAATCCCATCCAGCTATCGGAGATAGAGTGTGAGCGCAACTGCACAGTTGGTGAAGGATATGGGGTTTATGAAATCACCGATGAAGAATACCCTTTTGAAGAAGGGGATGAAGAATATGAGGATGCGGCTGGCGCATATGCTAGTGGAATAAGAAGATTCGACGAGCCGTCAGCCGCCGTAGAAGAGTCCACCAAAGAAGTCAACTTGAGAACTGAGGAAGACCCTAGGATCATCCTCATAAGTGATAATCTACCACCCTCTGAAGAAGAGGCATTGATCGAAGTTCGTAAAGAGTATAAGGACACGTTTGCATGGAGCTACGAGGATATGCCGGGTCTGGATTCAACCTTGGTCGAACACCGTTTAACTCTAAAACCAGGGTCCGTCTCGGTAAAACAAAGGTTAAGGCGTTTTCACCCTCAGATGGCCTTGAAAATGAAAGAAGAGGTCGACAAGCTCCATAAAGCCAGGTTTATTAGAGTCATCCTTTATCCTCAATGGGTGACAAACATTGTCCCGGTCATGAAGAAAGATGGGAAAATCAGGATTTGCATCGACTTCCGAGACCTTAACTGCGCGTGTCCAAAGGATGACTTTCCCTTGCCTCATATTGATGTGTTAATCGATAACACAGCAGGATATGAAACCCTCTCATTTATGGATGGATTTTCAGGATATAATCAAATCCGTTTGGCAGAAGAGGATCAGGAGAAGATGTCATTCACTACACCATGGGGAACATATTGTTACGTGGTCATGCCGTTTGGGTTAAAAAATGCTGGAGCTACTTACCAAAGAGCTATGATGGCCATATTTCATGACATGATGCATATATATCTGGAGGTGTATGTGGATGATTTATTGGTGAAATCAAGGACCAGGATGGAACATCCAAGGGTTTTGGCAAAGGTCTTGCAGAGATCAAGGGAGTTCCAATTGAAAATGAATCCGAAAAAGTGTGTGTTTGCTGTATCATCGGGCAAATTACTGGGCTTCATTGTGAGTAAAAGGGGGATCGAGATAGTTCCCAACAAAGCTAAGGCCATCAGGGACATGCCACCTCCCAAAAATTTGAGAGAAGTCCGAGGTTTAATTGGGAGGCTACAATTCATCCGTCGGTTTGTGTCTCAGCACTCGCAAAGGTGTAGACCTTTCTATGAGTTGACCAAGCCGAGAGTAGAATTCCATTGGGATTCTAAATGCCAAAAAGTTTTTGAGGGGTTAAAAGAATATCTGGCTAGTCCACCCGTTCTCATTCCACCCAAACCAGAAAAACCTCTGATCCTTTACATCTCAGTCTTGGATGACTCTGTGGGAGCCGTCCTCGCGCAAGCCGATGAAGAAGGTAAGGAACGGGCAACCTATTACTTGTCCAAACTCCTCAATCCCTACGAGCAGAAGTACACGGCTATGGAGAAAACCTGTGCTGCCCTCGTTTGGGTGGTACAGAAATTAAAGCATTACGCTCATGAAGTCCATTTGATTGCTCGCATGAACCCCATCAAGTTTCTCTTGGAGAAATCTGTCCTCACTGATAGGCTAGCACGCTGGCAGAGTTTCCTCTCCCAGTTTGACATCACCTACACTCAGCAAAAGGTTATTAAAGGCTATGCTATAGCCGAGTATCTCGCTCATCATCCTCTTCCCAAATTCGATCCTGTCCAGTCAGAGTTTTCAGATGAGGAACTAATGACCATCAACCAATCAGATGATTACATATGGACGTTACATTTTGATGGAGCTCTGAATTCCCAAGGGAAAGGAATTGGCATTGCCCTCCTGTCGCCTGAAGGCCTTACATTTCCACTGGCATAATAGCTCAAATTCCATGTTACCAATAATATAGCTGAATATGAAGCTCTTCTAGCTGGCCTGGAACTCGCTCATTCTTTTCGTATCATCGAATTACGAGTCGTAGGTGATAGTCAACTAATTCTTCGACAGGTGCTCACCAAATATCGCACCCGCGATCCCAAGCTCAAGCCATACCAAGCACTCACTGCTGCCTTTACCAAGCTGTTCACCAAATTGATCTTTGTCCATGTCCCTCGTCATCAGAATATTCTGGCCGATGCCCTCGCCTCGGTGGCATCATCTTTAAGGTTCCCTCTAGGAAGATGGTTTGATTCCATTTCCATCTACAAGCGTCACGCCCCTGCAATCGATGAAGCTTCCTACGTAGATATCAAGGATAGGATAGCAATGAAGGCCCTACAGGAAGAAATCCTTAAGAAGAGGGAAATCATGTTGGCAGAATTTGAAGAAGAACTGGCCGACGAGGAGAAACCTTGGTTTTACGAAATTGTCAAGTATTGCAAAGATCAGTCTTACCCTGAAGGAGCCACCATGGAGGATAAGAAAGCCATAAGAATGGTGGCTCAGAAATACACATTGGTTGGAGGTCTACTGTACAGGAGAAGCCTTACAGGTGTTCTACTAAGATGTCTTGATGACGATGAGGTTTGGAAATGTGTAGAGGAAGCACACTCAGGTGTATGTGGTGGCCATGTAAATAGCCAAATGCTCGCTAAGAAGATCGTTCGGCAAGGCTTTTACTGGCCCACTATGGAAGAGGATTCTGCTATTTATGTCCGTAGATGTGTCAAGTGTCAGCTTCACGCCGAAAAAATTCATTCACCATCTTCCTCACTTCATCCAATATCCTCCCCATGGCATTTCTCCATGTGGGCATTCGATATTATTGGTCCTCTTGGCGATCCCAATTCCCTCACCAAACAGAAATCTTTCATCCTCACTACGACGGAGTACTTCACCAAATGGGCCGAAGCCGAAGTTTACGCGGAAATCAAGGCATCAACAGTCTGCAAATTCACCATGAGGAACATCCTCGCCAGGTTCGGCGTCCCAAGCACAATCGTCACCGATAATGGGCCACAGTTCATTTCTCAGGACCTTCAGGACCTCTGCAAAAGGTACGTAATTATATTGCATCATTCATCACCTTATTACCCACAAGGTAATGGCCAAGCGAGTCTAGTAAGTTTTCAGACTGGCCAGAAAAGCTTATCGAAGCTCTATGGGCCTATCGCACCTCAATCCGTACCCCCACCGGGCAAACTCCGTTTGCCCTGACTTATGGTATGGAAGCGGTAGTCCCGTACGAGACTCTGATCCCTTCTCTTAGAGTACAATTGGATGAGGAATTTTCCCTCGACGAACGTCGTAATTCACTCCTTGCCCAGTTGGAACTCTTAGATGAGAAGCGGCTGGCCGCTGCCGAGCATGCGCGTGTGTATCAAAATAGACTCGCTCGGTTTTACCAAAAGAAAGTCATTGAGAGAAAATTCAAAGTCGGTGAGATGGTTGTTAAACGAATTTTTGTCACACCTGGAGGGCCGCGTTCTAAACTTCAACCCAATTGGGAAGGACCATACATGATTCAGGTTGTGCATCATGGCAACGCCTACAGACTAGTCGATGCTGAAGGGACCGAGTTATCCCACCCTTGAAATGGACTTTATCTTAAAAAGTACTACCCTTAGCTTAATGTCAAAAAAATAATAAAAAATTGAAAAGAAAAGAAAATAACAAAAAATCAAAATAATGAAAAACAACAAAAATATGTATATACAACAACAAAACCCAAAAAAAAAGAGAGAAAAAAAAAATTCAAAATGTCGATGCCTAGGAGTCACCATGTTGTTAAGTCACTACATCCAACCTCCATGATGGGATAGAGCCCATTAAGGCTTGGTAGGCACCGGGTCTTGGTCTGCCAGAACCGTGGAGATCCATATCCGGCCACATCAGCTTATGCTCGCTCAAAGCAAGCCAACATGTACACACTTACGTATTTTATCAAAAAAAAGGGGGGGTTGGTAGCATCACTTACGGTGGGGCCGCACCCAGAAGACCTCCAGAAGCGGTAATCTTTATTCTCTTCTCTTCGACCAAATGAGACAGTCGGCGCCCTTAAAACGCTGAGCATAAGAAACCAAAACTCAAACCCCTTAAGGCGAGAGTAGGATCCATTTTCTCGAGCATCGGTCAGAGCACGAGAAGAGGGTAGTGTCCCCGCAGGCATGTAAGAGGGATTCCACAACGTCAAACGACTACATCTCCCTCGCAAAAAATAAGCACAAAATTAAAATCAAAAGAAAAGCTTGGTCGTGACCGTGCCTGATTCAATCGATGAAACCCCTCTAAGCAAAAATCTAAATCCGCAGAAGGGGCCATGGAATGTAAATGCTCAAGATTTGGTCCGAAGTTGTCTGAAAGGGAAGAGTTAAATGGGCCCTTATTGGCTCGTCGGGTTAACAGTTTTGCCAGTCCTCTCAGGAGGTTTACCCCCTACACTCTTCCTTCTTCCTTTGAAGATGAAAGCTCGATGAAGTTTCTGAAGGGTGAAACCCGCCAAGCTCTGCGACCTTATTTTAACACACGCGTATGGTTGTCTACTTTGAAAAGCAAAAGCTATCGCTGCAAAGGAGTCTCTGTGTTTCTGGCCGGTTAAGACCCCTGTCTACTGGCTTGATGTCTTCTTATTTAACCTTGGGCTTAGGCCAATGCAAGCGCGTCACCTATGGGTATGACGGCGTCTGATTCCGGGTCAGCGTCGCGCGGTTGGTCGTTAGAGTTCCAGGGTGTTCCATCATATACCATCTAGAGTTGTGAGGAGATAGACCCGGGTTGGGCAAATCATTTACCTCGAACACCTTTTGGGTGAATCCCTGTGGTCGGAAGCGACTGGGAGCCTAAGCATGGCATGACGGTATTGTCATCAGGGTAAGTCTTAGCCGGTGGGATTATCATTCGAGGGGTCTAGAGGCCCAAATCAACCTAGATGTGCACTTAGGATACCTGGGAGGTTAGTAAGAAACCCCTGTTCTCATGTAGGTTAGGTGCCATTTGGGTGCTTACCAGGCGTTAGCAACAAAAAAATGATAACAATAAAAACAAAAAAGAGAAAATGTAGATATTTGCACACAAAAAATGAATATAACAAAACAACAAAAAACGCCAAAAAAATAAAAATAAAAAAAATAAATCATTTTCGCAAGATTGCATTTGTATGCAGCATTTCACTTTAAACTTCGCTTGCATTCGTGTGCTTGTCTGTCGCATTCATCACCATCACATTTTTCCCTTGCCTTCATTAATAAAGGCTTGGCCCCTTGACCCGTTATCAAGGACAGTCAAAATGATCACCTGCTTATTGAGCAAGGGGCCAAGTCAGAACAGAAATTTTGACTTGTTTGTTCAGTGATGTGTGCAGGGATTCGAGATGGTAAGAAGGAAAATCAACAAAAAATAAACCTTATATTCCATTCTTTCTAGAAATTGTACATTGAGTTCCACTTTCTCTCTCTACATTACTTGTCCCGCCACTCTCCGGGCAAAACACTCTCAATGGTGCTACCCAACTACGAAAAGCGGTACTTCTGTCGCTCTGCACTCCTCTTCCTATCCCCACACCCCGGCGTCGATCCGTCGGGGCAGCAAAGAAGCTACTAACACGAAAGCCACGCTCTCGTGCTCTTCGGTAGCGCTCCTCACCATCTCTCAACCATTGTTCAGCAAGACCAAGACTGGTTCGGAGTTCGAACAGCTGGGCCTCCATGGCCCTTCATTCCTCCCTTTCAGTCAATATGTCGTCTCTCTCTCTCTTTCTCTGTCCCTTTCTTTCTCTGCCCGTTCTCTCTCACGGTCTTCCCTCTCCAGCTGAAGGGTGATCCTTAGTTCCATGGCATCTCTAGAAGAGTCGTCGTCAGGACGGCGCCGCAGTTCCTCCTCCAGCTCTGCTATTCTGGCCTCCCTCTGCGCAGCATGGGTAAGTGCCTCTTGCATCTCCTTTTCCTGCCAGATGTACTATCTCAGATATGCGACAAGGCATAAACAAGGAGAACTCAACACTGAAACTCTTACCTGTATGGAGTGCATTCCTTCTGCCTCTGCGGCACGATGTGTGGCACGAGCAAGTTGCTCGTGAAGCAAGTCAAGTTCTGAGGTGGGGATCCACAAGCTGGAAGTAACGCCACCTGCTCCCATCGCTGATGAAGCCGCATCGATCTGGGCGCGCTATAACCACATGAGATGATAATTAGAGGCTGTGCACCATGAATATAGGGTCATAATTGGGCGTATGCATTGTACATACACCTACCGAAGCACTCAAGGCTCCGCGGGTGTCTCCCAATTGTTGCTTTGTCTCTGCCAGGCGAGATCGCAAGTTCGCTATCATGGTATCACAGACATCCTGCGGCCATAAGAGTCAGCATTTCTAAAAAAAAATAACCAAAAAAAAAGAAAAGAAGAAAAGAAAAAAAAGGGGAGACCCACCTCCACAAGTCCCCGGGGTTGGAGTCGCTCTGCGTATATTGTCTTATACAGACGCAGATAGTCTTCACTATCCTGCGCATGTGATTCCACGATTGTGCCATCCCGTTGCCAGTCTTCATACTGTTCGGGGAACCACACACGCCAATCAATGCCAGTTGCCGGTCCCCGTGTCTTTCTTCCGACGCGAGGTGGCGCAGCCGTATCCACCCATTCCTGATCTAGTCCTAAAGTCCTCATAACCAATCGTAGCCGAAGCGGCTCGATTTCATTCAGGCAGTGCATCCAGAGGTCCCGTCCGAACCGGGCACGACTTGTTAAAACCCATGGTTGGTCGACATCGACCATGCCTGAGTAAGGTCTCCACTTTACCTAGGATAGGTTGTACATACTCGTTTAGGTGGTCAGAATAAAAAACAAAACAAAATAAAATAAAATAAAATAAAATAAAATAAAAATAATGCCACAAAAAATCCCACCATCGCTATAGGGAACTCCTGTAGCTCGCGCCTTAGCACCATCAGTTGGTAGGTTAGAGGTGCTGCACTCATGATGGGTTGCCACCGCCTCGCTAACGGCACCATCACTGGTCGCCAATGTCGAGCTCTCCCCATCGGGAGGTAATAATAGCTCCACACCTGCATTAGCATATGCCATCAGTACCTTAAGTGGACTATTACAAAAAATAAACAAAAAAAATAAAAATAAAATAAAACAAAAAAATACCTGGATAAATGGTGTGAAGCCACTCACAGTCATCTCACGATCTGCCTCTTGGGACAGACCTGTAAACAAGTGCGCCAGCATGGCAGTTCCCCAGGCGTACTGCCCTACTCTTTCGAGGTCTGATAACAGCTCTAGGAAACGACAGTGGATACCGTCTCCTTTCGAGCTCAGTATCAATCTTCCCAGCAAGAAGAGGAGAAATCTCCTTAAATCCATGTTGGATCTCTCCTAATTGTCGAAATACGTGCAGTATACAGCTTGACATCCTCTTTCCATCCTTTCCATGAATTCTTCCGAGGACTCATCATCCCGTCGACGAGTATCAGTGAGCCCTAATGCCTCCATGATAGATGCCCTGGCTACTGACCTGTTCTTCCCACCATCTAGGTCCAACCCCAGTAGCTTTTGGGTGCCTTTTCGGTAGTCCGCATAGGTGACTCCGGTCACTGCCTCGCCATCCACCTTGAGGCTCGTGATTCGGACCACATCTTCCAGGCTGGGCACCATGTGCCCCCAGGGCATCAAGAATGCCCGGCACACTGGGTCCCATCTTTTACGCAAGGCTTGGACCAGGACCAGGTCGAGTTTGATCGGCTCAATCCGCAGGAAGGCACCAAATCCCATCACGTCTAGCCTGGCCTTTTGAAAATCCGGGAGACCCCGGTATGCTGCCACTACTAATTCCCACGAAATATGGGATTTCATCACACTCTGCGCATGCACGAGGAATGGAGAATGGTTTTGTCAAAGGAAAGAAAGAAGGAAAGAAAGGAAGAAAGGAAAAATGAGAAAGGGGGCAGGAAAGCTCAGCTTACGAGTTGTGATTGGGTCCTTTCGCTGAAGTGCCCTTCGAGGTCCGAGAGCTTCCGGGAACTGCTACCACTAGACCTACTCCTCTTCGAGGAATGGGAAGATTCTCCCTCCATCCAGACCTCAAAATTCTAGGTTACTCCTCTCCCGTGGGAACTTGTACCCTTCAAGTTGGCTCTCGATGTCCCTGGGAGAACGAAAGGGGTAGGTATTTATAGAAATGGGAGAAGTGTGGGCCAAGATTGCCTCCGCCACCTTTGACGATAGCCCTCACGATAAGCCACCTGCCCTGCGGTCCCATGTGTCAGGGTGACCGATTGGACGGTGTAATATGATGACCCACTCCCTATGCTGTTAGGGATGCCCTGTCATGATGCAGAGGTCGTCCGGGAAGCTTGAAAGATCAGCCCAGGAGAAGGGACTAGAGTCGTCATTATTGACTTCGACAGCAGATTTCCGTATGAACGACGATCGGAGAGAGACAGGAGTCCCTATTTTCGGACGTGATCTCAACAAGCACGTCACATGGGAACAGTGCAAAGGAGAAGAAGCGTAGGAAGGAAGGAACGCACGAGAGGACCAGTGAGTAACAGGGAGATAAATCATTCCATTCATAGGTCTACATAAACTGTCATAAACATCACAATCATAGAGAGGAGGCGTATGTTAGCTCACCAACTCTTTCCATCACACTCGTGCATATCCCTCTAGGCGTCCCTCTGCTCCCCCCTAAGGTGAGGGTCCCTCAGGGGCCTTCTGGAGCCCTGTACAACAGCAGTCCCCTCACCCTGTGGCAACTGCTCCACAGCAGCGGCCCACTGCTGATCCCCTGGCGTGGCGAAGAAGCCACCGACAGAAAGGTGGCCAGACTGGCGGAGTCGTGCCCCAAACTTTCATGCCCTCTCGTAATTCACCTCCATGTTCTCTAGCCTCTGTCCCATAGCTCGAAGGCCTAGTTGGAGCTCCATCACCTGGACCTCCATGGCTCTTTTGTCCTCTCTCTCCTTCTCCCTCTCCAGCCTTCCTCTTTCCGCCTCTCTCTTGGCCACTTGGAGGAACACCCTCAACTCTAGGATGTCCGGATGTGGCCTCTCCTCACTGTGACGCCGCAGCTCCGCCACAGTCGCTACCCAGGCGTCACGCTCCTCTTCAGCCCGGGCCGCACGGGCCACCACACCGGTAAGTTGCTCTCGGAGGGAGGCAATCTCCAGAAAAGGGGCCAAGGAGCTAGAAGACGCGCCGCCAGCCATTCCCACCATCGCTGCCTACTGGGCACGCTGGAACAAACAAACAACGGCCGTCGGCTAAGCTCCAAAAAAAAAGAAAAAAAAAGAAAAAAGAAACTAAATAAAAATTGTAGCACTTAACTTACCAGGATCGATAGTTCCTGTTGAGTGACAGCCAGCTGCCGCCTAGCCTCTGCCAGTTGGGCACGCAAGCCATTGATGTCGCGCGTATCCCCGGGTTGGAGAGGTCTCACATGACTCTCCCTCCGATGTCGCTGGAAGTCGGCACTGTCCTGCACCAATACGCTCCCTTGCTGCCCAGGGAGACGTGTGCGCCAGTCCTCGAGCTTCGTCTTGCCGCGACTCTCCTTCCTGACATGGCTCGGCTCATCAGCGCTCGCCCATTCATCGGCCAAACTCGGGGTCCTTGCCATGCCCTACTTCAAGAAAGAAGGGTCTTACATCAAACGACGAGAACGCGTCTCCTGTCAAGGACGCGTCCATCATTTGAGTGCAACACTCGCCGAGCCTTTTCCCCTCTCATGTGGCTCGCTCCAAACTCAAAAGGAAATCAAAGAGGTGGAGATCGAAGGACCTACCATGCCATGTTCACCTCCCTCCGTGCCATCGGGCCCCTCAAGTGCCCGAAGGGGCCCTTCCTCTTCCATGGACGCCTCTCTGTGCTCTCGCGCGTCCCTCCTCGGGCGAGGAGTTCCTCGCCCCTCTCGCCCTTCATCACGATTTGGCCCATCAAACTCCATCGATCGAGAACGGAAGAAGATGAAGATGGGCAAGCAAATCTCGACGGGAGGCGGGCTCGTTTGCGGGCAAGGCACGGAAGAAGAAGGGCTGCCTGGCGCTTTAAATTTAAATTTGAAAGTTAAGACACGTCCCCGCGCTTGGACGCGCCCAAAAGAAAAAAAAAAGAGGATCCCTCCATGCAAGGCGTAGTTCCCTGCTTGTCAGGGCAAGGTCTCGTGAAACGTGCCTCGAAACAATTTAGTACAAGGAAAGTAGCGTGGGAGAGAGAAAGTACGCACAACACAAGGAACCATTTCATTTCACATAGTCAGTTATACATCATAAAATGAGGAAGGTGGGGTGTACAAGCAACTCTCTAACTGATGCGGGACGGACACGGGAGACGACAGTATTAGGTGCCACCCTCGGACTCTAGATGAAGACGCGACCAGTAGCACACACCAGGGAGACACTAAGCCTGACACTACGAGCTCCTAGTGGCAAAACGTCGCTAACAGAAGTGGAAGCTCACTTGTCGTCCCAAGCGAGGGAAAGCGCGGACCGTGCGCGGTTAAGGAACCGACGGAGGTCAAGGGTAGTCCGACTCAACTTCCGGACTCGGATCGAGTCGCGAGACGGGTCACTCTCGCTCTCACAGCGGTGACATGGACACACGGGCTAGTACCTACACTCTCGGCAGCGGCAAAAGACCGTATACTAGCTAAGCAAATGAACGCCAAGAGGTTCGGACCATTACCTCCACGCACCCGGCGTGGCGAAGACAACTCCGGCCGAATTATGGACTCCCGATTAACAATGATTACAGCAATACACTAAGTCGACCCACTCCACGCAGGGAGGTAAAAGGTCACATGTGGGGTCCGGGAATCGCGCAAATCGGGTTGACGGGCAGCATCTTGATGTCGCCCGGCGATGCCGAACTCTGCGTTTTCGTGCTTTCCGAGTGGCGGGTTTTACGGACCCGTGGGGCCCGCGGATGGCGCTGTCCTCCGGATCTGTGGGGGTGGGACCCACTGTGATGGGGACCCCTGGTGGCGCGCCTCCACGGATGGTGGTCGGCCGGGAACACTGATCGGGGGTCGATCGGCCCCGATTACCAATTCTGGAACTAACTTCCCACGGATTTTGATTGCTGTTTTTCGGCGCGCGCTCCGACGAAAACAACCGCTGCGATCAATCCCGACGTCGGATCGGGACGCATGAGCTATCGTTGGAAAGCTCTCTTCAAATACTTCAATCTAGACCCAGAGAGATCTGCTGGATCGGGTCGGATCAGAACTTTATTGAATTGACAAGTCCCTGTTGTACAGTAACCGAAACCTCAGATCTACAGGTGAGTTGTCTGAAGACTGCGTTTGACCGTGAAGAAGATGGCCGATTCAGCTCCTGAGCTCTTCATAAAACTTGTGGGATTTGGAACAAGGAGAACGAAGATGTTTTTTGTGGACTGATTGGAGGTTGCGGTGATTTGTTATGATTTGTTTATTGGAGGGTGGTCGGATCTGGGAACAGGTGGACAACACTGTAGCTATCTCTTAGATCTATTTTTTAAAAATATGGGATGGCCTAACAAAAATTCAAGAAAATTTGGGGATAGTGGGGTTGATGGAAAGAACTCCCAGTAAAATTGGGAGCTCTAAAAAAAATCATAAAGGGGTCCGAACATTTGAAACATAGGGCGGGTGGAAATTGAAATAGCAAGCAGACAGATCTTGGAAAAGAGGTTGGACGAAAATAAAAAATTATCAAATGGAAGATTCATGACAAACCAATTTTTGTGGATCGTGAGGAACACCTCTGAAACATCCCCTCAAAATCCCAGCTCAAAAACACGACGGGGTGGAGAGCAAGAATTCGGAGAAGACACCTCTATACTGGATGGATAGAACACCGGCGGTGATGGTGGAGGCGCGATGGCGGCACGTGGCGGCGGCGGCGGCGACCGAAACTGATAGGGGTGGAGTCACACCACCAGAATACAGCCTTCCCAGCTGCAAGGAGGAGAGAGGGGCGGCCTAGGCCTTGCTCAAGGGGATTTTCTTCCAATTCAAATGCATTAATTCATGAAAATGGGAAAATACAAGTATTTATGTGTTACATCTCACATCTATCCACAACCATTGGATCTAGGGGATGGGAATGGAGGGTTGGGATGGAGTGTGACACATCACACAAAAATTATAAAAACTAAGGGGAGGGGGGGCGGCCCTTGGACTAGGATGTAGCATGTGGACTTGGTAGGTGGGGGTGGATAGCCTACTTAGACTTTTCAAGCCATTTGTCCCCCATGTGTCATTTTACCAGTCAAACTTCTAGATGCCTCCATTTGGCATGTTGACTGACCCCACGTGGGACCCTAGGCTGAGGTGGCCCAATGGGGTGGGGCCTGTGGGGCCCACGGGGTCCGAATTGCACATTGGCCCTTATTACAATCAAAATGGCAAACCGAATGCAAAGAAATAAACCCAAATTGCACACACATAAAGTCTAACTAAATATAATAAATGGGGAAGCTCAAGGCGGAGTCTCCAGGCTGTCTCCAAGCCAGATGGACGCCGAGGTGGCTCGTGTCGTACTCCGCTTGCGGTACCGGTGGCTCGGCGTGTCGCGCCGATCAACTGCTCGGGTGTCCGCACCAATTCTCCCCGGGTGGGAGAAACTCGACCATGTCGAGTAAGGGTCTGCATCGCTCCTGTATCGCTCCAAAAGGTCCGGATCAATCCGCTGCAACTCGCCATGTGTGATCCATGTGTCCTCAGTAGCGGGCCGTCCTCTCCATCGCACTAGGTAGCGCGGGTAAGATCCACTCCTGGTAACTGTCACTTGCTCGTCCAGTATACGATCTATATGCTCACGCTGCCGTGAAAAAGGGGTTGGAGGTGGAAGTGGACACTCAGGTGTGGGATCACTCTCAAGGGGAGGAGATGGCCCAAAAGGCTCACTAGGGATCACCGCTGGGTCCCTATATACAACAAGATCCGATACATTGAAGGTAGAGCTTATACTATATTCCTCCGGCAGGTCCACAACATACGCATTGGATCCAACGCGTTTCAACACTCTAAAGGGACCGGCTCCGCGAGCTTGCAACTTCTTAACGGTTCTAGAGGGAAACCGTTCAGGTCTTACCCTGATCATGACATATTCACCCTCTTGGAACTCTCGGTGGTGTCGATGGGCATCGGCTAACTCCTTGTACCGTGCATTGTTGGCCTCACTCAGGCAGACTCCTAACATGCCTAGCACTAGACTCGGCAGACTCACTATGCACTCCTAAAATGCTTAGCAAAATAAAAACACACGGATGCACACACAACCCTAAACAAACCTAATGTTAGTTCGACACAATCATATGCAAGGTGGTTCAGGACATCCGAATGTGTGCCATGCATGCATTTGACATAACCGGAGGTTAATGGCATGGTGGATTCCTTGACATCCTACGATGCACCAATCATGAACATTGAGTTTGGATGTGGGAAGTCCGGGAGGTTTGGGTGGTTTAGGTGGGCCGGGGAAACCAAAGTCTTCATTACCCCCAAATGACGGTTCGGACCTATTGCCATGTAAAGGTTGCTAGGCCCGAGTAGGAGGGGTGTGATAGTGGACTTCCTTAAAGAGGTGGAATGGAGGTTGTGGGCCCAAGGGCCCATGAAGAAAGGGATCGAAGGGATCAAAGAATGTGTGACCCCTCGATATGGATTCCCTCATTTCAAGGTCCCATGTGTGGAATTCTAGAAGGTGTTGATGGTCACCTTCATCCGTGAAGGGAGATGAGACGGTGGGGGTATGATGGTGGACCCTCTCGAAAAGGTGGAGTAAATATGGTGGGTCACGGGGTCCACAAGAGAATGGGTCGAAGGGATCATAGAAGGTATGACCCCTCGGACTAGGCTTCCACAAATCACTGTCCCACACTTGGAAATCTTGGAGGTGTAAATGATCACCTTCATTCATTGTGAGAGGTGGGACGGCAGTCGTAGGTAGAAAGTAAGATTCCTCCCTTGGGCAAATGGGAATGAAGTCGGGCTCGGCCGGCATAGGGAGGAGTAGAAGAACCTCCGTGGTAACATGACCCATGGTGTACACAGAGGTGATGGACCCTAAAGCGGGATGAGTGAAACTACGACCTGTGGGTCGGTCGAAGCCTGGAGCCAACAAGTGCGTAAATGTCAATTGCCGGTCTAACCCTTTAAGAAGGTCATCCAATGTATCCACATAGTGACTAGACCGGAAAGTGGTGTGAAATGAATTGATGGGCACTAGAGGTAGGATAGGGTCCATAGATGGGAGGGGAGATGGGACCAGGCCATTCTTAAGCCAGCTAAGGAGTGGCTCGGCTATAAGTAGCTTTCCCGTTAGAAACACGGGTAGCTGTGGCTGAGGTGGCTCCAAATAAAGATCGGAGAGTGAGGCTTCTCCAACCCTTTTGTCCCCTAGGGCTAGAGATGTTTGAGTGGGACACTGTCCGGCAAAGTGGCCGAACGCCTGGCAGCGATAACACTGCTGTCGTGACCCACTACGCTCCCTGATAAGTGGACCCTTACCCTTATCCTCCTGACGGACAGGGGGTGTAGGCAATGGGGCTCTCGTGGGTGGGGAAAGAGGATCCACTATGATGGGGAGAGGACCTTGGGATGGAACCATAGATGGCAACGGGTTGGGGCTACCGATTGCTACCTCCTTAGGCTCGTGTAGGAGTACATCACTAGGAGTACGTGTTCTATCCACCCTATCCAACCAGTCCAAAATCATTTGCATAAGTTCGGCAACGGAGTGTGTTGGAATAGAGATATCATGGTGGACTCGCCCGTAGTCAACCGTCCTAGGATTGGGTCTTGGCTCATCTACGTATGGGGCTCTTTGCCTCCGACTAGGACCCACTTGGTTGGAAGTGATTGGGTGGGGCCGGTTGGAGGTGACCGGTTGGGGCACGTAGACCTTCCTAAGCTCTCTCTTCATGTCCCACCATGATTCGATGGGCCATTGCCTCCTAACCTCTCTCAAGCGCTCAATGTGGTCCCACTTTTCGGCGGCCTCGTGTAGAAGCCTCTCCTTGGCAAAATAGAATTGCCCGGCTTCGGACATGGTATAACAATCAAAGTATGTGTCCATGGTGGCCTCCCACTTGAGGTAGTCGCCCGGGCCATTGGAGCCATAAAAATCCAAGGCTTCGGGCCTACGGAAGTGGAGTGGGTGGTTGCCAAGCCCATGGGTGGACCAACGGCCATATTGCCCGGGTGATGGGGATTCCATGTGAATTTGGCGGAACTACATACTAGACATGCCGAAACTTGGACAGGACCGACTGACTCTTATCGGACTACACACGAACTAGGAGACACAAACTGAGGCAAACACCGGTTAATGCACCTAGACCTAAACCAATATCCGGTACGTGGCGGAGTTAATCGATCCGAAGATCACTCCCGCAAGTGTGCGACCTCCCGATAGGCGTAGCCTAACGTTCGGACAACACCTTTTAAGATACTGAATTATCGGGATGAAATACATTTTTAAAACACCCCTTTTTTTTGTTTTGAAAACTAATGATGATCCTAGACTCGACTTAGACCATGATGCATGCAAGACATATGCAAGACTACCCTAGACTCAACTCGCTCTGATACCAAACTGATGCGGGACGGACACGGGAGACGACACTATTAGGTGCCACCCTCGGACTCTAGATGAAGACGCGACCAGCAGCACACACCAGGGAGACACTAAGCCTGACACTACGAGCTCCTAGTGGCAAAACGTCGCTAACAGAAGTGGAAGCTCACTCGTCGTCCCAAGCGAGGGAAAGCGCGGACCGTGCGCGGTTAAGGAACCGGCGGAGGTCAAGGGTAGTCCGACTCAACTTCCGGACTCGGATCGAGTTGCGGGACGGGTCACTCTCGCTCTCACAGCGGTGACATGGACACACGGGCTAGTACCTACACTCTCGGCAGCGGCAAAAGACCGTATACTAGCTAAGCAAATGAACGCCAAGAGGTTCGGACCATTACCTCCACGCACCAGGCGTGGCGAAGACAACCCCGGCCGAATTATGGACTCCCGGTTAACAATGATTACAGCAATACACTAAGTCGACCCACTCCAGGCAGGGAGGTAAAAGGTCACATGTGGGGTCCGGGAATCACGCAAATCGGGTTGACGGGCAGCATCTTGATGTCGCCCGGTGATGCCGAACTCCGCGTTTTCGTGCTTTCCGAGTGGCGGGTTTTACGTACCCGTGGGGCCCGCGGACGGCGCTGTCCTCCGGATCTGTGGGGGTGGGACCCACTGTGATGGGGACCCCTGGTGGCGCGCCTCCACGGATGGCGGTCGGCCGGGAACACCGATCGGGGGTCGATCGGCCCCGATTACCAATTCTGGAACTAACTTCCCACGGATTTTGATTGCTGTTTTCCGGCGCGCGCTCCGACGAAAACGACCGCTGCGATCAATCCAGACGTCGGATCGGGACGCATGAGCTATCGTTGGAAAGCTCTCTTCAAATGCTTCAATCTAGACCCAGATAGATCTGCTGGATCGGGTCGGATCTGAACTTTATTGAATTGACAAGTCCATGTTGTACAGTAATCGAAACCTCAGATCTACAGGTGAGTTGTCTGAAGACTGCCTTTGACCGCGAAGAAGATGGCCGATTCAGCTCCTGAGCTCTTCATAAAACTTGTGGGATTTGGAACAAGGAGAACGGGAATATTTTTTGTGGACTGATTGGAGGTGGCGGTGATTTGTTATGATTTGTTTACTAGAGGGTGGTCGGATCTGGGAACAGTTGGACAGCACTGTAGCTATCTCTTAGATCTATTTTTTAAAAATATGGGATGGCCTCACAAAAATTCAAGAAAATTTGGGGACAGTGGGGTTGATGGAAAGAACTCCCAGTAAAATTGGGAGCTCTAACCAAAATCAGAAAGGGGTCCGAACATTTGAAACATAGGGCGGGTGGAAATTGAAATAGCAAGCAGACAGATCTTGGAAAAGAGGTTGGACGAAAATAAAAAATTATCAAATGGAAGATTCATGACAAACCAATTTTTGTGGATCGTGAGGAACACCTCAGAAACATCCCCTCAAAATCCCAGCTCAAAAACACGACGGGGTGGAGAGCAAGAATTCGGAGAAGACACCTCTATACTGGATGGACAGAACACCGGCGGTGATGGTGGAGGCGCGATGGTGGCACGTGGCGGCGGCGGCGGCGACCGGAACTGATAGGGGTGGAGTCACACCACCAGAATATAGCCTTCCCAGCTGCAAGGAGGAGAGAGGGGCGGCCTAGGCCTTGCTCAAGGGGATTTTATTCCAATTCAAATGCATTAATTCATGAAAATGAGAAAATACAAGTATTTATGTGTTACATCTCACATCTATCCACAACCATTGGATCTAGGGGATGGGAATGGAGGGTTGGGATGGAGTGTGACACATCACACAAAAATTATAAAAACTAAGGGGAGGGGGGCGGCCCTTGGACTAGGATGTAGCATGTGGACTTGGTAGGTGGGGGTGGGTAGCCTACTTAGACTTTTCAAGCCATTTGTCCCCCATGTGTCATTTTACCAGTCAAACTTCTAGATGCCTCCATTTGGCATGTTGACTGACCCCACGTGGGACCCTAGGCTGAGGTGGCCCAATGGGGTGGGGCCTGTTAGGCCCGTGGGGCCCACGGGGTCCGAATTGCACATAGGCCCTTATTACAATCAAAATGGCAAACCGAATGCAAAGAAATAAACCCAAATTGCACACACATAAAGTCTAACTAAATATAATAAATGGGGAAGCTCAAGGCGGAGTCTCCAGGCTGTCTCCGAGCCAGATGGACGCCGAGGTGGCTCGTGTCGTACTCCGCGTGCGATACCGGTGGCTTGGCGTGTCGCGCCGATCAACTGCTCGGGTGTCCGCACCACTAACTCTCGCTACCACCCTCCTGATCATCTCTCTCCTCCCTCCTCTAACGGGGATCCCTAGGGGGCCTCCGTGACCTCTGAGAGGCCGTGCTCGCCTCACCAGGTGGCACCATGCCAGCCTCCAAGGTGCGACAACGCTCCTTAGTAGAAGAAACTAGGAAGCTGCCTATGGAGAACGAACCAGACTGACGAAGCCGCGCGCCGCGCTCCTTCGCCCTCTGATACCGCTCCTTGCTCTCCCGAAGCCTCCCCTCCACCGTGCCAAGGCTCAGTCGGAGCTCTATCACCTGGGCCTCCAGAGCCCTCCTCTCGTCCCAATCTCGATGTCGCTCTGCCCTCCTGTACTCCCTCTCTCTCTATGCTCTCCCTATCCCTCTCCCTCTCCTCTCTCTCTCTCATCGCCTCTCTCCTCGACAGCTCGAGGGTGATCTGCAGATCCAGCACGTCGCGGGGGAGCTCCTTAGCCTCCCGTCACCGCTCCTCCTCCAGCTCCGCAATCCGGGCCTCACGCTCTGCCACCCAGGCGTCGCGCTCCTACTCGGCACGAACAGCATGGGCCAGGGCCTCCCGAATCTCGGCCACCTGCCAAAGCCCACAGAGATCAGCAAAGGAGAGGAGCAATTAGAAGGAAAGTCGGGGTCAAGCAAACACTCACTCAAGCCTCGCAATCGCGCTCGGCCTCCTCAGCCCGGGCTACCGCGTACGCCAACTGCTCTTGAAGGGCGGAAACCTCCGGAGGAGGGCGCCGCGAACTGGAACCCGCTCCACCAGCCATCCCGATTACCGCTGCCTGATGGGCCCACTGAAACACAAGAGCAAACGACAGTCGGAGGCTTGGCATCAAAAATTCAGGTTAAAAAAAATGCATCATACATTGCATAAACTCACCAGGATCTCCAACTCCTGCCGGACAACCACTAACTGCTGCCTGGCGTCCGCCAGCTGGGCACGCAGGTCGGCAATCATGTTATCCCGGGCATCCTGCATTGCACATAGATTAGTGTCACATGCATATATGTATAGAAAAACAAACACCCTCATTTCACACTTACCCCTGCCGCACCACCGAGATGTAGACGCTCCCCGTACGTAGCCCAGTACCGTCTCAGGTAGTCGGTGCTGTAAGACCAGTGTCTTAAGAAGATTCTTAGTGGTTCGGATCTAGATTTTATTCCGTGAATTTCGGCTATTTTTATGGATTTTTAGGCTATTTTTTGGTAATTATTTGAATTAGTTATAGATTTTTTGGATTATATATATATATATATATATATATATATATATATATATATATATATATATCTCTCTCTCTCTCTCTCTCTCTCTCTCTCTCTCTCTCCCCACCGAATTCTCTCCCTCCCTCACTCGTTCTCCCTCTTTCTCTCTCTCCCTCTCACGATCGCTCCTCCCCCACTCTCTCGGTTTCGGTCCCGACGGTCGCGGATTGAGGCGCGGGAGGTGTCTTTGGAACAGGCTCGTCGCGAGGAACGCGTAGGTTCTGACCTCGTCGCGATTCGTGGGGCGTGGAGGTGAGACGGGGCGAGAAGAGCCGCAGCGACCCTTTGCTTGCATGCGGCCCAAACTCGGTTTTCGTCGCGATTGAGGTAGGGGGATGGAATCCTTGTCTCGCTAGGATCGCATTGGCATAGCATGCACGTCCATCCGACGTTGTTTTCTTCAATTCCCATGCAAAATTTCATGTTAGGGTAATTTAGGCTAAATCCTTGAAAATCACTCCATGGGCATTATTTTCATGTTTTGATGCATGCTTTAGTTGTAGAATGTTGTGGTTTGGTAGGTTTTATAGTTTTTCTGTATTTCCCTGTCGATCCGGCTCGACCGGGAGGGGGCTTGGTTTTAAGCGTTTCGGTTTTAGCTCCCAGTCGGTGTGACGGTCCTACCAAGAACCGTCACACGTGTAACGGCCCTCACGGGACGCGTTACAGAACTGTAACGGCCCTTGGTAGGGGCGTCACAGTGTGTGTAACGGTCAGGCCCCTGACTGTTACACTCCTTTTGACTTCCGTTGACTTCGTGAGGCGGTTGGCCTGACGGCCTGTCGGGCGGCTGTCAGGGTGCCATAACGCGCCTCATGGGATGCGTTACGCCCTGTGCAAACTGCGGTTGCAGTTTTTGTCTTGGGTGGCTGTAACGGCCAGGGTCGAGCGCGTTACAGTTTATGTAACGCGCCACACCCTGACCGTTACACACTGTAACGCGGGTACTGTAGACCGTTACATCCCCTGGGGTTTTCAAAGTTGCCCGTTCATTCTTTAATGTTTTTTAAGTTATGCATGCGCCGTATTTAATAGATTCCAGTAGAGTTGCTTCCACTTCCTTGTGATGGAACCACCAGTCGTAGCCCAGCGATTGAGCTGTCGTCCCACCCGGGAGAGGTGGAGGGGTGTTCCCATTGCACGGTTTGTAAGCTAGTTACCGTGGGCCCCTGCGGTTACCGTTGCGTCCAACGGGGGGGGGGAACTAGCTAGAGGCCTGGCTCTAGGCAGGAGTCAGTGTGTGCACACGTGGTCGGAGACTTGGACAGGCACTGACGAGTGTCGCTCTGACTAGTACTTGGTTTGGTCCTGTTACGCCTCTCACTTGTGATGAGCCAGACTTGCGAGTTGCCGAGACGCAGTGTAAGTCGTCAGGGGACGCGTCTGGTCTTGTTCTTCTGGTGGGTTGTTCCGTCTCTCACTTCACTTGGTTACTGATTGTTTATTCTATTGGTAGATTTATTTCCTGTCGTTAGTATTTTTTTAATTATGCATCTGCTTGATTATTATTTAAATGCATGCTCTAATTACTTTTATATTTGCCTGCTTATCTGTTTAGTTTGAGGTAGGGATCTGCGTGACCCCTACTAAGTCTGGCTGTGACTCACCCTTCCTTCTTTCAGGTGAGCTGCCCCTGTCGTCTGCCGGTTCTTCTCGTGGTTGTGCCGACCGTTGTTAGAGTGCCAGCAGTCGTCGGTTTGTCTTTTGTTCTTTTGAGTTGGGGTATGCCCCGTGTAGTTGTGCAGTGGACCTTTGTTCTTTGTGAATCTGGACTATTGTATATATTTGACCACTCTGATATTTTAAATTGCTTCTGCACTTATTTATTAATTGCTGTTCTAATTAATATTGCGCGCCTGCGGTCTCAATTCGTTATGCAACTCCTCAGCAAACTCCACTAACCCTTAGGGGGCCTCATCAGCCTCTTGGGTGCATCCCTAGTTCTTGGTATCAGTGTATCGATGCTATCGGTATATCGGTATCTGGAGCTCTGGGCCGTCACACTTGGTATCAGAGCGGTGTTGGGGATTTGTATTAGGAATTGGAACTCGCGCTGGTCCAGAGCAAGTCCACTGAGTCATCTGTTGCTGGCTTAGGATGTTTCTCGTGATTGCTGATGGTTTCTGTTATCGTGTGTTTCCTAGATTCAATATGTTGCCTCGGGGTTGGAAGAAGGCTCGGGCTCCTCGGGAAGAGAGTGGCACTTCATCTGCCCTAGCTGTGCTAGCTTCTGTCAACCCTGCTCCGCGTGAAGAAGTGCCTGGTGGTCGTGGCAGAGCATTAAAGGAATTCCTGATGTTCCACCCACCGACTTTCGAGGGTCAATCAGATCCGGAGGCAGCTAGGTCGTGGATTGATGCCACTGTGTGCATGTTCCAATCGATGGAGTGCGCAGAAGATGAGAGAGTTATTTTGGCTACTTATCAGCTTCAAGGTACCGCACGCACGTGGTGGACTGCAGAGTGGGAGGTTGCCTTCCGTTCCCGTCCGCTTCGGCAAATCACCTGGGTAGAGTTCGTTGCTGCTTTCGAACGTGCTTACACTCCAGCCTGCCTTAAGTTAGCGAAGATGTATCAGTTTCTAGAGCTGACGCAAGGTGATATGACTGTGTTGCAGTACTGAGATAAGTTCATCAAATTGGGCAGGTACGCGCCCCATATTTTTTCTGATGAAGCTATGAAGACTCAGCAGTTTCTGCGCGGACTGAAAGCAGAATTGAGCCTGCCGTTGTTCGCTACCCGACTGTCTGAGTTGGATTCAGCGTACCAGGCAGCTGTTGCAGTGGTGATGGAAATGGCGAGGACTCGAGGGCTTTCTCAGGCAAGAATGGTGCAGCCGACTGTGCAGTTTCAGCCGACTTACCAGCCGTCTGTTCCAGGAGTTCCTTTTGCCGTTCCTGTTGTCAGCGGTTCTTCTTCTTCTCCTGACTCCCACTTCCGGCAATTTAAGAATAAGAAGTCGAAGAGGAATTTTGAGCATTCGGCGCCTTCCGATCTGAGTCAACTGTCCGTTCCTTCTGTTCGACCGCGCCAAGATTTTTCCGGTAGTCAGCAGCATCCGTGTCCGAGGTGTGGTGGCAGTCATCCAGGCGTGCCGTGTTCCCTGCCGATTGTGTGCTATCGCTGTGATCAGTCGGGTCACGTGGTTCGAGACTATCCGCTGAAGCCGAAGTCGGTGCAGTTCTCACAGTTTACCCAGCCGCAGCAGCCTCAGTTTCGTCTTCCTCCGCCGCCTCAACCTCAGCCGTCTTATCTACCTGCTCCAGTTCCTTCTCAGCAGTCTTCTGCAGCCGGTTGCCCTCCGAGAGGCAGAGTCACTCACATCACTCGTGCAGAAGCTGTGGCAGCTAATCTGGTAGAAGGTAAGATTTCGATTTTCGGTCGTCCAGCTCATGTTCTTTTCGATTCTGGTGCTACTCAATCCTTTGTGTCCGAGGATTTTCTTGCTTGCATTGAGGAGCCGATGACCGAAGTGCCCTGTGCGTTGCTTGTTGAGTTACCCTATGGAGATTTCATGTCCACTCCGGTGTGCCTGGAAGATTCCCCTATTGTCGTCACCAATCGGTCGATGCCTGTGAAGCTTTATGCATTACAATTGGCCGAATATGACGCTATTCTGGGCATGGACTGGATGGAATTGTATGGTGCCGTGGTTGACTGCAGATATAAGCGAGTCTATTTTATGCCATGCGGAAAGCCAGCCTTCTGTTTCCAAGGTATCTGTTTCTGTTCCTTTCATTTGTTATTCCTGCCGTTAGGTGTAATTTTCTTTCAGTTTCCTCCTTGTCCTTCCGTTTAATTTTGAGGATGAAATTCCTTTTAGGGGGGGAGGGACTGTAAGACCCGTGTCTTAAGCGGATTCTTAGTGGTTTTATTCCGTGAATTTTGACTATTTTTACGGATTTTTAGGCTATTTTCTGATAATTATTGGAATTAGTTATAGATTTATTGGATTATATATATATATATATATATATATATATATATATCTCTCTCTCTCTCTCTCTCCCCCCACCGAATTCTCTCTCTCCCTCACTCGTTCTCCCTCTTTCTCTCTCTCCCTCTCACGATCGCTCCTCCCCCAGTCTCTCGGTTTCGGTCCGGACGGTCACGGATCGAGGCGCGGGAGGTGTCTTTGGAACCGGCTCGTCGCGAGGAACGCGTAGGTGCTGGCCTCGTCGCGATTCGTGGGGCGTGGAGGTGAGACGGAGCGAGAGGAGCCGCGGCGACCCTTTGCTTGCATGCGTCCCAAACTCGGTTTTCGTCGCGATTGAGGTAAGGGGATGGAATCCTTGTCTCGCTAGGATCGCATTGGCATAGCATGCACACCCATCCGACGTTGTTGTCTTCAATTCCCATGCAAAATTCCATGTTAGGGTAATTTAGGCTAAATCCTTGAAAATCACTCCATGGGCATTGTTTTTATGTTTTGATGCATGCTTTAGTTGTAGAATGTTGTGGTTTGGTAGGTTTTATAGTTTTTCTGCGTTTCCCCATCGATCCGGCTCCACCGGGAGGGGGCTTGGTTTTAAGCGTTTTAGTTTTAGCTCCCAGTCGGTGTGACGGTGCTACCAGGAATCGTCACACGTGTAACGGCCCTCACGGGACGCGTTACAGAACTGTAACGGCCCTTGGTAGGGGCGTCACAGTGTGTGTAATGGTCAGGCCCCTGACCGTTACACTCCTTTTGACTTCCGTTGACTTCGTGAGGCGGTTGGCCTGACGGCCTGTCGGGCGGTCGTCAGGGTGCCGTAACGCGCCTCATGGGACGCGTTACGCCCTGTGCAAACTGTGGTTGCAATTTTTGTCTCGAGTGTCTGTAACGGCCAGGGTCGAGCGCGTTACAGTTCATGTAACGCGCCACACCCCGACCGTTACACACTGTAACGCGGGTACTGTAGACCGTTACATCCCCTGGGGTTTTCAAACTTGCCCGGTCATTCTTTAATGCTTTCTAAGTTATGCATGCGCCGTATTTAATAGATTCCAGTAGAGTTGCTTCCACTTCCTTGTGATGGAACCACTAGTCGTAGCCCAGCGACTGAGCTGTCTGTTGTGCCCTGTGGTTTTGATGATGGTTTTGTTGATTGATTGTTGGTGTGAGTTAATCAAATGTTCAGTCATCCTGCTGCTCAATTTAGAGTCATTCTTGATGATCAGTCATGCTACATATTAAACTGATGCATAAAGCATTCATTGCTGTGGTTTTAATGATTTATCTGGTTTTGATGATTGGTGTTTGATGGTAATCATTGTGAGTCATCCTGATGAGATGTTCATTCAGGACTTCATATGCTCATTCAGTTTATCTGCTGACCTTGTGCTTTGATGATAGCTTCATGATTGTGATTTGTATATCATCTGGAGAATGCACGTGTATGACTGATATATTGTGTGTATTAGACTTCTGGTATGTGCATGATCTATACATCACCTTCAATCTACAAGTCTATACATTAGACTGTTCTTCAAAGTCTGTACATTAGAATGTACATCGTCTTCGTGCTGTCTCTGTACTTGAGTCCTCGTGTTGTTTCCCCTCACTAACACGAAAAGATCTCGTGTCGTCTGAGCTTACAACACTTCGTGTTGATTTCCATGCTTTACAAGAAAAAGCTGCTAAGAGGTAATACTTCGTGTGTCCGTACTGTTTCTATCTTCGTGTTGGTTTCCCTGAACCTCATGTCATTCTTGCTTCGTGTCCACACCTCGTGTCAGTGTCTGTCTTCGCCTTTGTGTTAAATTCAGCTCGTGTCATTTTTCGTCTTCGAGTTGTTCTTCTACTTCCACCATTTCATCACGTGTAGAGATAACCGTGTTGTCTTTCACTTCGTGCAGCCTATGTGACTGTGTTGTCCCCATGTCATCCTTAGTTCATGTCGTGCTTGTGTATTTCTGTCTTCGAGTCATTTTTCGCTGGATCTTTATGTCGGTCTAGGTTCAAGTGTCGTTTCACTTTCGTGTCGTTCTCCTTGCTGTTTATCTCCTCGTGGTGTTTTCACAATTATGTTTTCGTGTTAGTTTTTATGTTTTTGTCTTCGTGCTGTTTTCTCTTTAGACTTCGTGTCCTTCTCGCCTTGACCACACTCCGTGTCAACTCTTTTCCGTGGTCGTGTTGTTCTTCCTATACCTCGTGTCCTTTTATTTTTGTAACCACACTTCGTGTCGGTTTTTACTTCTCTATGTCTCCGTGTTGCTTTTAGTATTCGTAACTTCGTAGTGTTTGTTGTTACAGTAACACTTCGTGTCGTTTGTCTTGTGACCTCGTGTCGTTTTTGTTCTGTAACCACACTTCGTGTTGGTTACTGTTCTTCTTGTGACTTCGTGTCATGTTTCACAGTGAACCTCGTGTCGTTTCTGTGTAAACCTCGTGTCACTTCTCTTTGTCCTCTAGTTGAATCTCGTGTCATTTTTTTTTATGTCTACTTTTTCACTCCGTGTTGTTTTTTGTTCCACTGCGTGCAGAACATTGCAGCACTTCGTGTTGCTTTCTGTGTCACCACCTCGTGTCGTTTTTGCTTTGACCACACTTCGTGTTGCTTTACGTAGACCTCGTGTCTTGCTTATTTGCAACCACTTCGTGTCGGTTTCTGTTGCCAGTCCATGTTGTTCTCGAGCCGTTCTCTTTGATGTGTATTACGTCGTGTCGTTTTCTTTACTTCGTGCCTTTGTCATCGTATGTATCTCGTAATGTTCTCCTTGTTGCCATTTCGTGTCATTCTTGTTTCACTTCGTGTCGGTCTCTTCGTTGTGTCTGTTCTGTCACAATGTATCTCGTGTCGTTCTTCTTATTACCTCGTGTTGTTTTCATCTTCTTCGTGTCGTTCTCAGTGCATCTAGTATTTCTATTACATACTTCGTGCAGCTTTAGTTCCTATGGCCCTCAGCTTTAATGATTTTCATCTCCTTGCAGATCCGAGGAAGAACATTCCACACACCTGGGCAGCACGTGATCCGAGGCTGGAATGAAGCCTGCTGAGAGACTGCCACGTGGACCGAATTCTTAGGGCTGGAAATGTGGAGGTCACACGTCGTGGCTGATGATGCTGCTGCTGCTATATATATGAGACCTTCGTCCACAGATGAAGGTGATCGAGTTGGCGTGAAGAAACGCTCATACAGAGAGCCACGATCCAGATAGAAGAAGAAAAGAAAAAGAAGAAGAGCAGAAGAGAAGAAGAGAGGTAGAGAGCTCGAGAAGAGTGTGAAGAGAAGAAGAAGCAGAGAGTGAGAGAAGAGCAGAAGAAAGAGAAAGAAAGATAGAGAGTGAGCGAGAGAGCTCGTGGAGAAGAAGGAAGATCTTACCTGAAGATCCGTCTACTGGACCGTGGATCAAATCCAGGCCAGTCAGCTCCGTTGAGAGCCACATTGTGCATTTCATTTTTCAGCCTTCTGTTTTGCTGAAGTCATTCTCGTTTATTGTTTTTCCTTTGTTTTCTGGTTTACTGTGGTTTCCGATACTCTTTAGAGTGGTCGGGGTTCCTCCTGTTAGTTCAGGAGAAGGGAGATTGACATCTCCAGTTGCAAGTAGTTGGGAGCTACTTGTGGGTTCCCTCCGGTTTGGAGGAAGGGAGACTTGTCTCCGGTTCTGGGCTTGTGGATTCAAGTCCAGGGGTTCCCTCCAGGTCTGGAGGAAGAGAGACCGTGTGTCTCTGGTTTGCTAGTGACTGGTGTCACTAGTGGTTCCCTCCGGTTGGGAGGAAGAGGGGAGGCTGTTCCCCTGGTCAAGCTGTTTGGCAGCATTTGTTGCAGACTGAGTCTGCTGTTTCTAGCGTGAGCTAGTGGAAGCCACACTCGGTTTGAGTGTGGGGTGGATGTAGGTCTGGAGGACCGAACCACCTAAAAATCCTCTGTGCAGTGGTCTGATTTCTCTATATGTTTTGCTTCCGCTAGATGTATGCATAAGGGGCGCTCCAAGTGGTTGATCAGATCTTGTTCTGAGTGTTTAATCCGTTGAGTGAGCGAAAGTTTATTTGAGTGAAAGAATGGTTTGAATGGTGCTACTGCTAATTAGTCTTTCAGATTTGATACATCTGTCTAGTTAGCACTCTAGATAGTTAGTGAGCATCATAACCTTTTAATTGGGTAAAGGTTTTTAAAGGGTTATATTCATTCACCCCCCCCTCTGAATACTGCACCGAACCTAACAATTGGTATCAGAGCAGGTCTCTGATCTATCAGATCTAACAATCTGCAGAGGATCTTGCTGGTTTGTTTGGTGCCGTTCAGTGTGTGTGCTTTCTGTGTTCGTAGCTTTGATTCTCCGTCTTAGTGCATTGTCTTGCTTATTTGGTTTAGGTGCTTCAGTTTGTTCTGAGCTTTCAGATTGTTTGCAATGGAGCCAATCGTGCTGAAGGCTAGCTCCAACAAAGCAAACAGATCCAGCCACAGTGGATCATCAAGCAAGAAAAGTAGCCTCTCGCGGTCTGAAATTGATGAAGACCACATTGAAATGATGATTAGTAACTTCAGGAAATTTCTGAGAAAAAGAGAAGGAAAGCTTGACGGTAGCAAACAGCAAACAAGGTATAACTCTAATCCTGCCAAGATTGCTGACACTAATGTTTGCTACAAATGCAGGAAGGCTGGTCACACAAAGGATGATTGTCCAGAGGTATTGAAACTCAAAGGGAACACCTCGGACATTGATAGAGAAGGAAGAAAGTCCATATGCTTAATGGCCAACCGGGGAAGTGATGGTGAGGAAACTTCATCTCAGGTAAGCTCCGAATCAGATGGATACACTTTTGATGAATTGATAGTAATGTATAAAGATCTGTTCAAAGTATCCAAGAAACTAAAATCTGAAAACAAGAAATTGAGAAAAGAAGTGAAAACTTTGAAATCTGAAAAGGAGCACATTAGAGAAGATAATTCTTGTAAAGGTTGTGCCATTCTCGAAGACATAATTAATGAGTTTGAGTCTGATGACATTCTTCAAAAAGAACAAATAAAATCTCTAAAAGAAGAAAATGTCTACTTAAAGGATCAAAATAAAAGGCTAATGGTTCTTAATACTGTATTCTCTGAGAAATGGCTGTCAATTGAAAAAGGAAAAGCTGTTTATGATGAAAATTCAAAAAGTTTGAACAGTCTAGAACAAGAAATTGAGAAGTATAAAACTGCAAACCAAGTTCTAAGCGAATGTGTAAATTGCAGTGAACAGGAAATAGCCAGTTATAAACTTCACATTGCTAACTTGGAAGATAAAATTCATAATCTGGAAAATTCAGCTATTGAGTCTGCCAAGATTAAAGGAAAAATGAAAACTGTTGAGAGGAGGAAGGATGATAACTTTGAAGGGGGAACAAATTGCTGTTCTGATGTTAAGAAAATCACTAAAAACCAGCTATATACAACATTTGTCCAAAGCACTAATGTAGCTGGTACTTCAAGGCAATCCCCAAAAAAAAATGAAAATCAGAAGTCACCTTCGAAATCTGTCTTTCAGTTTAAAGCCCAGAAAATTGAAAAGCAAACAAAATCTATTGAGAATAATCAGAAATTGAAAAGAAAGAGTCAAACAAAGAAGGCTAAGAATACTTCTGGTTGTACTCTGAAATTTGCTAGTTCTGCTGAATCTGTTGGGCCAATACATAATGCTCATGCTTCTTGTACTCGTTCACATACACCAAGGAACTCACATGATAGAAACCATGTTCCTAGGAAATCTGATGCCTATTGTTACTACTGTGGTAGGCATGGTCATTATATGGATGACTGCAGAGTAATGATAAGGGATGATATGATGCATGATAAAACTCTTCCAAATAATCATCACCACCCCAAAAGAAACATGTCTTCCTCAAACCAACATATCATTTGTTACAATTGTAACAGACGTGGTCACAAAGCTGTTGAGTGTTGGTTTAGGCCTTCATGGGGATTTACTGGCTCAAGAGGTAAGCATTCTAGGTGCATTGAATGTGGTAAGTATGGGCATGTAGTCAAGGACTGCTGGTTTGTTCAGGGAAATCATTTTAATTCCAAATTTGTAAGATTCCCTCCAAACAAAAATCTCTTGGGCAGAAATAAAACTAGTCTTAAAGAAAAGACTCTTGCTTGTTATGAATGTGGAAAACCTGGCCACCGAGCTTCTGAATGCTGGTGGGCAAGTAATGATAAATCACAAATTCATGCTAATTATCATAGGTCTCATGCTGCTGTTGATATGCATCACAGGACCAGAAAATCTGCTGTTTCATGTAGATACTGTGATAAACTTGGTCACTCTATGGATAATTATTTTCTGATGAAATCTGATGACCATGTTGCTAAGAAACTGTTTAGAACACCTGATAGGGGTAGTACAGGACCCAAGACTGCTTGGGTCCCTGCAAGATCATATTGATTGACTTGCCGCAGGTAGGGCCTTGGAAGGAGAAATAAAAGGGGTTAACCAAGGCACTCAAAAAGAAAACCCCATGATTCAATTCAGGTCAGTTCTGAAATTTGTTTTAAATTCATTATCTGAATTTGTGAGTACGAAAAATGAGAATTCCATGCTGATTTACTTGGTTGTTGTATGATCTTCTCTTGTCTAGTTGATCAGTCTGCACTCCAGACTCAACTATTGAATTCAATTCTGCATAACTGATGCTCTTCTCTTGACATATGATTGAACTGAATTTGAATGCTTCTTCAGTGTATATTGTCAATGCATGTGTCTCATAGGTACACATTTCGTCTGCATGACTATCATTTGCCTATTGCTGAAGACTGCATATTTTGTTTTCTGCCTCGAGTTGCATTGTCTTGCATAACCCTGGTATATCAAATGGTAAGTTACTAAAAGGCAAGGAAATCTGCCTAAAGGTTCTTACTATGTGTGAGATGGTCCTTGAGACCAGGTTCTCTGCCAAGTACCAAGGGTCTTGTCTTCATGTAGACCAGTGTACTGCATGTTTTCAGGGGGAGTTAGTTGCATATCTTTGCATAGCAATTAAATGTCGAGTCTTTGCATGTCCCTGCATACATATAGTGCATTGCATATAGGCTGTCAAATGCATACATGGGTCAGAGCTCACTGCATATCCTCTCTTACTGATTTTGTTGACAAACCTTAATCATATTCTGAAAAAACTTTGAGATTCACAATCTCTCTTAACAATTGGTACTTCTACTATCAATTGATATCATTTGACTTCAGAATTCTATCAGTCTTTCATGAAGATTTCAATGGGCTATCTCGATCATAAATCTGAAAAACTCTTGAACTAGAAATCTTCTATTATACATTCTTAAGAATGACTGAAATAACTCATGTGGTTTAAGCTTAATGTATTCATGGAGTTTAACTTCAAAATCTCTTAACATATCTGAATCATGTTTAATAAATCTTAACCAACTGTTTCATGCTATGTCTTGCAAAAACTTCTGAAATCTGCACTTTTGAATACATGACTTTAATTGGTTAAGTACATGAGATTAATATTGTTTTGAAGCAAATGAATGTTTCTGAAATGTCTAAAGGGTAATATCTGTCAGAGCAATGACATTGGTCACTGAGAAACACAAGTCCAAAGGACTGTGTCATGAGGTGCCTTAGTTAACTCTGTAAAATGAGAATTCATTGAAAATCGGGCAGAGCAATGGCATGTACACTGAGAAATACAATTCACTCATTAAAAATTGAGCTGTAGTGTGTCATGATGTGTAAATGCTAACTCTGTTCACATAAGGCATGACAGTTAGTCACACTAAGGGCTTAGGGATATTGGCCTCTGATCAAGGTATATCCTCTAGTTACAAGGTGTGTACTGAACTAGAGTGCACGTAAAATTTGTAGCAAGGAAAATTATGGAATAAATTGAAATATCTGAATATTGATGCCAAAATCAAATTGCTACAACCCTAGACAAAATCATATGACTTCATAATTGCTTGATTTCAATACTAGTACATGTAATTCTGAAAGAAGTCAATAGATTTGATTGTGTAAGACAAAGGGAGGATAATCAAGATAAATATGAGGGCTTGGTTCATTTTTATTAAATCATGGTTTCAGATATCAATACAGAATTTTATTGATAAACTCTACATACATCATGATTAAACCATGCTGTTCAATAAAGTTCATTCATAAGCCCTTATAATGGAAGACTTTGTAATATTCTGATTTGGATTTATGAGAATGATATTTCCTTGAAAATCTGATTGAATTCCTTCTGGTTGAAGCTCATCTGAACTTCTTCTGCTCATGTCATTGGCTCAATGACCTGAACTTCTCCTTGTTTGCCCCTGTGGTCTCCTTCTCATTTATCTCATAAGAGTCCACTTATTGAGGGGGAGCTTCCATGTCATGCATCACTTGCATATCAATTGGCATCTCTTCAGGGGGAGCATTCCTTGTCACACTGAATCATGTTCATATCATTTGTGACCTTGCATTCACATACTTAGGGGGAGTATTGCATTACTTGTTGCATCTGCATTTTTGCATTTAACCCTTCCCATGGTTTATTTTGTTTGTATCAAAGGGGGAGATATTGTTTGCCAAAAAGGGAGAATCATGTTCTTGAAAGGGAGAATTGACTGAACTCTTATACATGCTATAATTTCTCAAATTATTTTTCTTTTTGATGAAGTCAAAGGGGGAGAATAATTTGAGTCAGTCTTCAGAATGCCTCAGAATGCCTCACATCATCAGAATGACTCAATATATTGAAAGTGTTGCCATCATCAAAAAGGGGGAGATTGTTGTGCCCTGTGGTTTTGATGATGGTTTTGTTGATTGATTGTTGGTGTGAGTTAATCAAATGTTCAGTCATCCTGCTGCTCAATTTAGAGTCATTCTTGATGATCAGTCATGCTACATATTAAACTGATGCATAAAGCATTCATTGCTGTGGTTTTAATGATTTATCTGGTTTTGATGATTGGTGTTTGATGGTAATCATTGTGAGTCATCCTGATGAGATGTTCATTCAGGACTTCATATGCTCATTCAGTTTATCTGCTGACCTTGTGCTTTGATGATAGCTTCATGATTGTGATTTGTATATCATCTGGAGAATGCACGTGTATGACTGATATATTGTGTGTGTTAGACTTCTGGTATGTGCATGATCTATACATCACCTTCAATCTACAAGTCTATACATTAGACTGTTCTTCAAAGTCTGTACATCAGAATGTACATCGTCTTCGTGCTGTCTCTGTACTTGAGTCTTCGTGTTGTTTCCCCTCACTAACACGAAAAGATCTCGTGTCGTCTGAGCTTACAACACTTCGTGTTGATTTCCATGCTTTACAAGAAAAAGCTGCTAAGAGGTAATACTTCGTGTGTCCGTACTGTTTCTGTCTTCGTGTTGGTTTCCCTGAACCTCATGTCATTCTTGCTTCGTGTCCACACCTCGTGTCAGTGTCTGTCTTCGCCTTTGTGTTAAATTCAGCTCGTGTCATTTTCGTCTTCGAGTTGTTCTTCTACTTCCACCATTTCATCACGTGTCGAGATAACCGTGTTGTCTTTCACTTCGTGCAGCCTATGTGACTGTGTTGTCCCCATGTCATCCTTAGTTCATGTCGTGCTTGTGTATTTCTGTCTTCGAGTCATTTTTCGCTGGATCTTTATGTCGGTCTAGGTTCAAGTGTCGTTTCACTTTCGTGTCGTTCTCCTTGCTGTTTATCTCCTCGTGGTGTTTTCACAATTATGTTTTCGTGTTAGTTTTTATGTTTTTGTCTTCGTGCTGTTTTCTCTTTAGACTTCGTGTCCTTCTCGCCTTGACCACACTCCGTGTCAACTCTTTTCCGTGGTCGTGTTGTTCTTCCTATACCTCGTGTCCTTTTATTTTTGTAACCACACTTCGTGTCGGTTTTTACTTCTCTATGTCTCCGTGTTGCTTTTTGTATTCGTAACTTCGTAGTGTTTGTTGTTACAGTAACACTTCGTGTCGTTTGTCTTGTGACCTCGTGTCGTTTTTGTTCTGTAACCACACTTCGTGTTGGTTACTGTTCTTCTTGTGACTTCGTGTCATGTTTCACAGTGAACCTCGTGTCGTTTCTGTGTAAACCTCGTGTCACTTCTCTCTGTCCTCTAGTTGAATCTCGTGTCATTTTTTATGTCTACTTTTTCACTCCGTGTCAACTTCGTTTTAAGTGTTGTTTCATGTCTTCGTGTTGTTTTCACCTCGTGTCGTTTTTCACTTCGTGTCGTTCTTTTTCCTTCTCACGTCTTCGTGTCGCTTTTCACTCCGTGTTGTTTTTTGTTCCACTGCGTGCAGAACATTGCAGCACTTCGTGTTGCTTTCTGTGTCACCACCTCGTGTCGTTTTTGCTTTGACCACACTTCGTGTTGCTTTACGTAGACCTCGTGTCTTGCTTGTTTGCAACCACTTCGTGTCGGTTTCTGTTGCCAGTCCATGTTGTTCTCGAGCCGTTCTCTTTGATGTGTATTACGTCGTGTCGTTTTCTTTACTTCGTGCCTTTGTCATCGTATGTATCTCGTAACGTTCTCCTTGTTGCCATTTCGTGTCATTCTTGTTTCACTTCGTGTCGGTCTCTTCGTTGTGTCTGTTCTGTCACAATGTATCTCGTGTCGTTCTTCTTATTACCTCGTGTTGTTTTCATCTTCTTCGTGTCGTTCTCAGTGCATCTAGTATTTCTATTACATACTTCGTGCAGCTTTAGTTCCTATGGCCCTCAGCTTTAATGATTTTCATCTCCTTGCAGATCCGAGGAAGAACATTCCACACACCTGGGCAGCACGTGATCCGAGGCTGGAATGAAGCCTGCTGAGAGACTGCCACGTGGACCGAATTCTTAGGGCTGGAAATGTGGAGGTCACACGTCGTGGCTGATGATGCTGCTGCTGCTATATATATATGAGACCTTCGTCCACAGATGAAGGTGATCGAGTTGGCGTGAAGAAACGCTCATACAGAGAGCCACGATCCAGATAGAAGAAGAAAAGAAAAGAAGAAGAGCAGAAGGAGAAGAAGAGAGGTAGAGAGCTCGAGAAGAGTGTGAAGAGAAGAAGAAGCAGAGAGTGAGAGAAGAGCAGAAGAAAGAGAAAGAAAGATAGAGAGTGAGCGAGAGAGCTCGTGGAGAAGAAGGAAGATCTTACCTGAAGATCCGTCTACTGGACCGTGGATCAAATCCAGGCCAGTCAGCTCCGTTGAGAGCCACATTGTGCATTTCGTTTTTCAGCCTTCTGTTTTGCTGAAGTCATTCTCGTTTATTGTTTTTCCTTTGTTTTCTGGTTTACTGTGGTTTCCGATACTCTTTAGAGTGGTCGGGGTTCCTCCTGTTAGTTCAGGAGAAGGGAGATTGACATCTCCAGTTGCAAGTAGTTGGGAGCTACTTGTGGGTTCCCTCCGGTTTGGAGGAAGGGAGACTTGTCTCCGGTTCTGGGCTTGTGGATTCAAGTCCAGGGGTTCCCTCCAGGTCTGGAGGAAGAGAGACCGTGTGTCTCTGGTTTGCTAGTGACTGGTGTCACTAGTGGTTCCCTCCGGTTGGGAGGAAGAGGGGAGGCTGTTCCCCTGGTCAAGCTGTTTGGCAGCATTTGTTGCAGACTGAGTCTGCTGTTTCTAGCGTGAGCTAGTGGAAGCCACACTCGGTTTGAGTGTGGGGTGGATGTAGGTCTGGAGGACCGAACCACCTAAAAATCCTCTGTGCAGTGGTCTGATTTCTCTATATGTTTTGCTTCCGCTAGATGTATGCATAAGGGGCGCTCCAAGTGGTTGATCAGATCTTGTTCTGAGTGTTTAATCCGTTGAGTGAGCGAAAGTTTATTTGAGTGAAAGAATGGTTTGAATGAATACTTAGGTGCGTTTTGCTTTGGTTGCTCACTGTCTATTTGTTGAATTCCGCTACTGCTAATTAGTCTTTCAGATTTGATATATCTGTCTAGTTAGCATTCTAGATAGTTAGTGAGCATCATATTTTTAATTGGGTGAAGGCTTTTAAATAGGTTATATTCATTCACCCCCCCCTCTGAATACTGCACCGAACCTAACACTGTCGTCCCACCCGGGAGAGGTGGAGGGGTGTTCCCATTGCACGGTTTGTAAGCTAGTTACCGTGGGCCCTTGCGGTTACCGTTGCGTCCAACGGGGGGAGAAAACTAGCTAGATGCCTGGCTCTAGGCAGGAGTCAGTGTGTGCACACATGGTCATGGACTTGGACGGGCACAGACGAGTGTCGCTCTGACAAGTACTTGGTTTGGTCCTGTTACGCCTCTCGCTTGTCATGAGCCAGACTTGCGAGTTGCCGAGACGCAGTGTAAGTCGTCAGAGGACACGTCTGGTCTTGTTCTTCTAGTGGGTTGTTCCATCTCTCACTTCACTTGGTTAGTGATTGTTTATTCTATTGGTAGATTTATTTCCTGTCGTTAGTATTTATTTAATTGTGCATCTGCTTGTTTATTATTTAAATGCATGCTCTAATTACTTTTATATTTGCCTGCTTGTCTGTTTAGTTTGAGGTAGGGATCCGCGTGACCCCTATTGAGTCTGGCAGTGACTCACCCTTCCTTCTTTCAGGTGAGCTGCCCCTGTCGTCTACCGGTTCTTCTCGTGGTTGTGCAGACCGTCGTTAGAGTGCCAGCAGTCGTCGGTTTGTCTTTTGTTCTTTTGAGCCGGGGTATGCCCCGTGTAGTTGTGCAGTGGACCTTTGTTATTTGTGAATCTGGACTATTGTATATATTTTACCACTATGATATTTTAAATTGCTTCCGCACTTATTTATAAATTGATGTTCTAATTAATATTACGCGCCTGCTGTCTCAATTCGTATGCAACTGCTCAGCAAACTCCACTAACCCTTCGGGGGCCTCATCAGCCTCTTGGGTGCGTCCCCAGTTCTTGGTATCGGTGTATCGATGCTATCGGTATATCAGTATCCGGAGCTCTGGGCCGTCACAGGTGCTGTCCTGCACATAGGACACCATGGGGACCCCGCCCTGCTGCCAGTCCTGGTACTTCGCAGGGAAGTGGGTGCGCCAGTCCACGACCTTCGCCTTCCCCCGGGTCTTCCGCCCAACGCGGACCGGCTCATCTACCTCGACCCACTCCTGGGCTAACCCTAACGTCGTCATGACCAGCCTAAGCCGCATCGGCTCAATCTCGTTCAGGCAATGGGCCCACACGTCCCGCCCGAAACGAGGACGACCCGCTACGACCCAAGGCTGGCCAGCATCGGCCATGCCTAGGTAGGGCCTCCACACCACCTGCATCACCATACATGCATCATATTAGTTGTCATTTTACTCAATTGAGTCACATAAAAACAAAAATAATCATACGCATCATACCATAGCCTCGGGGTACTCGGTCAGCTCCCGTCGAAGCGACGCCAGCTGGTAGCCGTGTGGTGCCGCAACTATGACCGGCCTCCATCGTCGCGCCAGGGGCACGGCTCTCCTGTTCCCCTGCCTGGCTCTTCCCATCGGGAAGTAGTAGTAGCTCCACACCTGCATCCATCATACATCATTAGCACGAATAATTGCATATTTAACTATGGTAAAATGTATAAATAAAATGTTTACCTGGAGAAAAGGTGTGAAGCCGCTGACTGTCGTCTCCCTCTCTGAAGTCTGGGAGAGATCGGCGATCAAGTGGGCGAGTAGGGCTGCTCCCCACGCATAGTCCCCCACTCTGTCCAGATCTGCCAGGATCCCAAGGAAACGACAGTGGATGCCGTCCCCCTTCGTCCCCAGCAGAAGGCGGCCCAGGAAGAAGAAGAGGAACCTCCGGAGGTCTAGATCCACCAGCTCCCGCTCGTTCGGATCCTGGGTGAAAGCTGCGAGGGCGTCTCCCTCCAGTCGTGCCAAAAACTCTGCCCCAGTCTCGCTAACCCGCTGTCCCGGGTCAACGAATCCGAGCGCCTCCATAATCTCTACCCGGCCGACTACCCTGCTGTCTCTGTCGGTCGCACTCGTGTCCAGCCACAGCAGGTCCAAGGCACTCTCTCTGTAGTCGGGGTAAGTGACCCCGCTGACTGCCTCTCCATCCACTCGTAACCCGGTGATCCGAGCTACGTCCTCTAGTGTCGGCACCATGTGCCCCCAGGGCATCAGGAACGCCCGGCCCGGCACGTGCCACCGCTCCCTCAACGCCTGGATGAGAGGAAGGTCAAGTCGGAAAGGCTCAATCCTCAGGAACGCTCCAAAACCCATGTCGTCCACTCGTGCCCTCTGGAAGTCTGGCAGCCCCCGATACGCTACCACCACCAGGGACCAGCTGATCCGGCTCTTCATCACGCCCTGCACATCACAAAATAAACAAACAAAAGGAAACACATCAGAATCATGAATGACAAATAACAAAGACTGCACATATTTATTTTCTATTTATTTTTTCAAAAAAATATTTTTTAATAAGGCGTCCAGCATACTGGACGCTTTCTTATTTATTTATTTATTTATTTTATATAAATATACATATAATATAAATAATAATATATGAAGGTGTCCAAACATCTAGACGCATCTATATTTTGCTTTTATTTTTTTAAATTTAATAAATAAAATAAAATAAAAATAATAAATAAAATAAAATAATAAAAAATTTTAAGGTGTCCACCTAAGCGGACGCCTCCTTATTTATTATATATTTAATTACGTAATAACCCCAAAAAAATAATAATAAATAAAATAAAACAAAAATAAAAAAAGAAATATGGAGGCGTCCAGGCTGGACGCCTCCTTCCCTCACACTCCTCCCACCTTCTGAACGCCGCCTCACGCCCCATTTCACGCCTAATAAAGCATCAGAGTTGGAGTCTAAGGGGCTTACCGGGTCGTGCTCATCCTCACCCGCATCGTCGGGGCCCTCAGGACCCTCCACGGCCAAGGGAGGTGCCTCCTCTTCTGCGGCAACCTCCTCTCCCACGGCAGCCTCCTCTGATTGATCCCTCGACTTCCTCGGACGACGAGCAAGTCGTTTCCACTTCTCTCCACCCTGGCTTGGGCTCCTTGCTCCATTAGGAACTGAGAATGGGTCGTTGGAATGAACAGGGAAAGAGAAAAGGTGGTGAAGCCCCCCATTTATAGAATTTGACCCTTTATTGGGCCGTCCAGGCGCCTGGACGCCCCGATAAATTTTTTTAAAAAATTAAAAAACATATTTGGGGCTTCCAGACGCCTGGACGCCCCCATTAAAAAATTTTAATTAAAAAAATTCAAAAATCTTTGGGGACCATAAAAAATTTTAATTAAAAAAAATTCAAAAAATATCTCGGTCGTCTAGACACCTGGATGCCCCCATAAAAAAATTTTAATTAAAAAAATTTAAAAATCTTTGGGGCATCCAGGCTCATGGACGCGCCCATAAAAAAAATTTAATTAAAAAAATTTAAAAAGATCGGGGCGTCCAGACCCCTGGACGCCCCCATAAAAAAATTTTTTTTATTAAAAAAAATTCAAAAACTTTGGGCCGTTCAGGCCCCTGGACGCCCCCCTTTTAAAAAAAATGTGTGTATATATATATGATCATAATATGAATAAATAAGAAAAATAATAAAATAATAAAAATAATAAAATGATAACAAAGGGGAACAATGGTCCAAAATGTCAAATGCCAGATTTTATTCCATCAAAAAGTAAAGTGAGCTACATTAGGGGCTTAGACACTCTAGGCCTTAGCTTCCCGAGTTCGGTTACATAAGCCCTCCACAGCTCACATTCTTCCTCCACGTGCGCTAATGCCTTTCCCGCAACACTTGTCTTCCACGGTGCTTTAATGACCTTCGCTTCCTTCGCATCAGCTTCCATGCCCAACTCCCTTTTCTTCAAAGGAACGATGACGGTTAACAGTGAGAACGAGTGGCGCGGAATGCCAATCTGGAGGCAGCACCGATGCGCGTTGTAAATGACAAACTCAGTCACGCCGATCAGCTGAAGTTCAACTCCGGGAGAAGACCTCATGAGGAGTTCAAGCAAGAGTAGACATGCCGGCGCGCAAGTAAAGAAGCTTTGTGTCATGGTTCTGAAGTGAGACCGCCAATCTTCACGTTTCCTCAGCCACGGAACACGGTTCACTATGGTACCACCGAAGCCTAACACGTCGGCTATATGATGAAGGGGGCTTTGTTGGAGGAGCTTCGAAGCAGTCGGCATCCCCTCACGGTGGTAAAATTTGAAGTGCAAATCAATCCAGCAATTCAGAACAAGTGCGCAACCGAAAGGAGGCTTACCCATGCTGGAGGCACTAAGGCCGCTGTAGAGGCAGGCAAGGACGGCGGGTCCCACCCTCTTGCCGCTCCAAATCCCGCAGATGGCACTCAATTGATCCTCCTCCACTATGTTGTCAGTATAAGGAAATAGGAGAGCACCCGCCAGACAAATAGTGAAGCCTTTCATGATTCATTCCAAATGGTCATCGTCTGGTGACCCTCTCAGGGCATCCCTGACCCATTCCGCGAGCTTTTGCAAATCAATTCCCTTTTGAGTGCGGACCTTTCTGGCTGCGCTAGGCGGCATGAAGCTTCCGAGGACACTCTCGGAAGTCACCCTTGTCAGTATCCGCATAGCCTTTATCTTCCCGTGGCTCTTGAATTTCTTCAGTCCGAGCAGAAGTTCCACCTCCTCGAGAAGGATGGTCGCCTCGAAGGTCAGGAAGATGAAAGTGTGGGTCTGGGGATGCCAAATCTCCACCAATGCACCCATGGCAGCCCAGTCCATGCGAATCCACTCGTAGTGCTTGGCATGAATAAGGAGTCCCTGAAGATGCCACCTCGTGAGTATGGCCCTCATGCCAATGGAGATGTTGGAATTTAGCTTTGAAAGCCACGGCAGTTTGGAGAACTTCCTCGGACCTAGGAATAGTGGATACGGTTGGAAAGAAGAAAAAGGAGACAAGGAAGAAGGAGAAGTGAAAAGAGAGCCCACATGGAAAATTTGAAATAAATCAACTTACCATATGCGACTGGATCATCCCACTCAGATGACCCTCGAGGTCGAAAAGTCACCCGATCTCGCTGCTAGGCCTGCTCCTCTTCATAAGGCGAGAAGACTCTCCTTCCATCCTAAAATCCATGGATTCTCCTCTCCTCCTCCTCTTGAGCTTTCAAAGCTCTCTTTGGTGCATTTGGTTGAACTTGCCTAAGGGGAGTACTTATAGGAAAGGAGAGGCACTATAGGACGAAACACATCACATCAGTGGTCAATCGTCAGAGTTTTGTATGGATCTCCTTGTACTATGGTGCGATTCTGCTGCGATTCTGTTGCTTTCTGATATTGTTAAATTATGATGGTCTGTACATGTTTTACTAACGGACGTCATTGTCCCATCTACTGTCCCACCTTTCGGTGATTGGTCCCACCATGTCATGCATCATACTATATGATATCTACGCTATTAGAGCATGTCAAGGACCTTGCGACCCGAACGAATCTGGGGTTTGAGTTCCCCTTCAACAAAAACGGTGATGATTCCGGAAGAATTTGGGTTGTACGGATAGACCGTTAATTTGTGGTAGCGTGGGGACGCAGGTTCCATTCAGTGAGTTGGTGCGTGGATAAACGAGCCCCAGCTCAGTGCCAGCTCACCGAACCGGTATCCTGACCCATTCTTAACGAATTGATAATACTATCCTTGACTATTTTCTATTTTAGTTTGTTTTAATTTTTCTTTAAACCAATCATGCATTCATATAGGACTTTGATTTTATCGCGGAAGATCATTCAAAGTGATTCAATTGTGACAACTACTGTGCTTCAATTCTTACCAATATGAGATATTCCACTCCGAATAAAACACGGAGTTTCCTTGAGACGGTCCTACGCTGTTCTTCCAAAAGAGACCCTTGTTTGGACTGACCCTCAGACATTCCTCTGCCTTTTTTTTGACCCACCTTGGCTGCAGCACTTCCACATTGGCTGGTAACCGCTCCCCAAAGGTGAAACCTGCAGGTTTACGACCCAGGTACTTTCACACCGAGAAGTTGGTCTCCTTTATTTTCGTGCTTGAGCGCACATCTCCCTTGTTTGATCTCCGTCCAAGCAACCGTCAAATTTGGAAGACCTTCTTCAAGGTCGCCTCATTGAGAATACGGGAAAGATTCCAGACAGTAATGTCAAAAGCGTGTCCCATTGCACCTAGGCATCAACTTTTCAGTCCATTCCCACTCCATTTCACTTCACTTCGATACCATTCCATTACGTGTCACTCCGTTGCAAAGCAGACGCCAAGACGGGACAACTGTAGACACGCTATTCCTGACATCCCTTTGAGAAAATCTCATATTACTATATGACGCCCTACAGTGGCTTTCGCATTTTGAATCACTTGAGTGCTTCCCATTCTTGGGTCTTCTCTCGTCTTTTGAGTGGGTAACGTGACGCCTCTGCGGCATCAGGAAACCACCTCGTCGCGGAAATCATGCAGCATATGGACGACATCACCACCGATCGGACGCATCAGAAGATTCTAGAGACAGGAAATGTCTGACGGATGGTTGCCAACGCCCTTTTGGGGGAATCCGGGGGTCTTCATGGAGGCGTCCATGCCCCTAGACGCCTCCATGAGTTTATATATATAAAAAATATAAATAAATAAATAAATAATCAAAATCATGAAGGCGTCCAATTGACTGGACACCTTCATCAATAATAAAAAATAAAAAATGAAAATAATAAATAAAAAAATAAATTTTTTTAATGCGTCCAGGACCTTGGACACCTCCTTTTGAGGCGTCCAGATGCCTGGACGCCTTCATTATTCGGCTCACGGGTGCCCCAAAAATCCAAAAACTTTGAGGCGTCCAAGTACCTGGACGCCTTCAATCTCCAACATCCGGACAAACCGAACTGCCGCTCGATTTGACGTTGTGCAAAAATCCAAGAATGTGAAGACGTCTTGCCAACCAGACGCGCCCACTCGTGAGTCACGGGTGCCAACCAAACCCACGCGTTGTACCAAACCGCTTGCGACTTTCGGCGGGGTTCCGGTGGGCTGTTACGAAGGCGTCCAGTTGCCTGGACGCCTTCTTGAAAATATTCAGAATAACAAAAATAAAAAAAATAAAATATTCATTTTGCCTCAGTGGAGGCGTCCAGGACCCTGGACGCCTCCATCCTCCGAAGCTCTATAAATAGAAGACCCCCCCTCAGTCCGAGGGGGAGCTTCTAAGAGGTCCGACAGGCTGCCAGATCTCATTTCTAACCCGTGGGTCTTCTGCAGGGAGAGGTTCTGCCGGATTCTCGGGTGCCTGCGCTCGCAGGAGGAAGGCCGTCTTCGTCCACCTTGCTTCCACGTCGTCCCTACACTGCCGAAGCTCCGCCGGATTTCGCCATCGGCACATCCAATAAGCCAATCCTTTCCTTTACTTCGGAGTTCTTTTACATTCATCACCTCGCATCCTCAATCTCCCTTTATAAGGGAGCCTTCTTTTATATACCTCTTTGCATAATTTCATTCATCATTGCATTTTCCTCCTACTCGTGTCTGAGAGGGGTTTAAAACCACGCCAACCAGGTGTGTGTCCTGCCACGATTTCATCACTTTTATTGCAAAAGATTGATACTACACTACCATTTTCTAATTCTGTTTATCTACTGTCTGTTATTTTACAAGGGTAACTGAAGAAAGCCCTCTCCGTCGGCCGGCCGAAGGGAGAGGAAGATGTAACCCGCCACTTCGTGCTAGTGAGGTAGGCGCGATCACTCTTTATTTTTGGGGTCCTCGACCCCGGACAATCACATCATAGTCTCGAGACCGCGGCGAGTAATTTCCCGCAATGACCGTTTGAATTCTATCTACTCCTTGTTATATCTTGAACTGCTCTTATACCTGCCATATTCTCGAGGCCACGGCGAGTCACTTCCCGCAATGGCCATTTAAATTCTGTCATTTATACCCTGTTTATATATCTATTCCACTATATTCTCGAGGTCGCGGCGAGTCACTTCCCGCAATGACCATTTGAATTCTGCTTCTTTTTATATCTTGTTATATCTCTATTCTGCTATATTCTCGAGGCCGCGGTGAGTCACTTCCCGCAATGGCCATTTGAATTCCGCTTCTTTTTATATCTTGTCATATCTCTATTATGCTATACTCTATATCTTGTCATATCTCTATTCTGCTATACTCTCGAGGCCGCGGCGAGTCACTTCCCGCAATGGCCATTTGAATTCTGCTTCTTTTTATATCTTGTCATATCTCTATTCTGCTATACTCTCGAGACCGCGGCGAGTCACTTCCCGCAATGGCCGTTTGAATTCTGTCTGCTCCTTATTATATCTTGAACTGCTTCCATATCTGCTATAATCTCGAGGCCGCGGTGAGTCACTTCCCGCAATGGTCGTTTCAATTCTTGCTATTTAATTTCAGCACCATTCCCATCCTCCGAGGCCGCGGCGAGTCACTTCCCGCTATGGCCGTTTAACCCCCATATCTTGCTATATCGCATCTATCCCACACGCCCCGCTGGAGCAATCTCCTGTGATGGCCTCTTCTCTCCTCTTCCAGTGTTGCAGCAAAACAAAACGAGCCAGCGCGCTCCGCATCATTTCTCAACCGCGTGACGTCGCTCACACCTGCATTTGTAAATTGAGGAATTAGTATTACAAGAAGGGGGCCGTGGAGCCCTTAATTCCGGCAAAGAGATGAAGGGTGATCTGGTCCCACCGAGCGTGCCAGACTTGTGGACGCACTTTTTATTAGAATCGTTGTTGGTTATTTATCAATTGGGTTTATTAAGTGCGTGGGCGTGCCAGTCACAAAATCATGATTTATTTAGGCTCCGAAGAGCCACGGGTGCGCTCGATCTGACTCAGTCAGGCGATTGTGTGGTTCGGGTCGGGACTGAGACCCGCCTACCGTAAAGGTCACAGCGTCATTTACATCCCCTCAAGAGTGGAATACCCTTGATTAATTGTCGGAAATAAGGGCTCCACGACCGAAAGAAATACTAATTAATGCCGGAAGGAAATGGTAGCCGGGCTATGCAGTGAGCCCGTGGGGAGGGCATGAACACTCAGATTATGTCGGTCGCCGATGGACCATTCTATGTTTGGGCAAAAGTCCATACGGAAAACAGGACGGTAATGGGTACGAATCCGTGCAAATATCTGCCGGGGGATGGCAATTTTAATGCAAAGTGGGGGCTCAGGTCCCGGCGAGGAAGGGGGAACTTGGTGAGATATCGGCCCGGGACGAGGCCGGGCAGTGACCATGACGGGAGGAGTGGCTCCCGAGGGTGAAGCCCCAGCCTGCGAGGGCATCATTAACATTCTCGGGTCTGGAATTCGAGGAGGAGAGACGACAGCCATACTACTGCATTCACGATGATTGTCAGTGCTCATTATTATCATTTTTTTATTGACATTGCCCTTTCTTTGTTGATTACCTTTTATCACCCGCAGACCATGAGCTCTTCTCCTGCTCATTGTTACCCTTTTTATTTTTACTCCACTTTTGTTATTATTATTATTTGTTTATTATCTTGATTAGAGCCACCCCCCCTTTTTATTATTATTATTGTTATGTTTTCCCTCTTCTGATTAGAGGTATGGTGGAATGAAGGTTGAGTGTGTCGCTGAAGGCTGAGGGGTGTACCTCTGAAGGCTGGGGGTGCACCGCTGGAGAATAGAAAGTGTACCGCTGGAGGGTGCGTCGGGCTAGGATTGGAGAAGTGTACCGCTGAAAGGAGCATGCTAGGGTGTACCGCTGGAAGGTCTAGGAGTGTGCCGCTGAAAGCATTAGGGGAGCTGGGTGTACCACTGAAGGCAAGCGAAGGTGTGTCGGCCAGGGAGGTATGTTGAGAGTGCGACACTGGGGAGAGGTAGGGGTGTGCTGCTGGCGGGCTGAGGAAGAGTGTACCGCTGGAAGAATTGAGTTCAGGGTGAAGGATTAAGGTAAGTAGGGTGAAGTTCAGATGAGTGGGGGGTAGAGTTCAGAAGAAGGCCCCTTGCTCATGCAGTTCTGATGGAGAATCTCAGATGGTTGAGCCCCCAATTTTCTTCGCAGGCGATTGAGCCCCGAGTCATATTCAACAGTGCAGTTCTTTGAGTCTTGAATAGTTCCCTTAGTTGATTAGAATGTCTTATTGTGGTTGGTTTCATTTGTTTGTTGCTTCCTTTTGTCTTTTAACTTATTGTTATTTCTGACAAAAATTCGGCAGCATCTCCCCTTGACCCGGATGGTAAGGGGATAACAAGGAACATGCCCACATGGAGTGACATGAACCAACAACTGAGGTGTGTGCCTAGGCAGCCACCTTTGGGGAAACGTCAAAAAACTCGGAGAAAATGCCGAACGAGAAACCCTCAGACTGACACGAGCTATGAATGAACCGGAGGAGTGATAATCAAGGTGTGCCGAGCTGGCAGTCTAAGAGTGTGCCACTGAGTAGGTCCATAGAGGAGGTGTGCCGCTGAGGCAGCCAAGGGGGGGACTACCGTTGAGTAGGCCAATAGGGGGAGTGTACCGCTGAGGCAGCCAAGGAAAGTGTGCCGCTGGGCAGACTTAAGGAGGTGTACCGCTGGGCGAGCAAAAATAGATGTGCCATTGGAGGGCTTGAACGGTATGATGACTGAGGAGCTTGAATGGGCGTGTGTACCGTGGAACTTGGAGAAAAGGCTGAGGGACCTCCTGGCCAGTAGATGAATCCCAACCGCTGGACAAGGGCAGTGGGCACAAAAGATCCCGTATATGGGGGAGGTAGGGTAATGCTCACGCTGTGGAGGGCCATCGAAGAGGAGAGGAGCCAGCCTTGTACTGACAAACCAAGAACATTACAAGTTGAGCTAAGCTAACTGACGGTACGAGGGGAAAATTAGAATGAAGCTAGCGGACCCAGGGGAAAGATGCAAACCACAGGTTAACGATGAGGAGAAGACAACAAATGCAACGAAAGAAGGTAAAGCCAAAAGGTGTTTCATTCATGATGAACTCAAAATGACAAAGATCATGGCCTGAAGGCCAAACATAATGCAACACATCCAAACAAATGGGGGAGAGAAATGGGGAAGAGAAAGGAAAAAAAGTTTTGGGGAGAGGGTCAGGATGAGGATGGGTGATCGTTCCCTTCACTGCCATCCTTCCATCTCCACTACACAGCACACTCTCCCTTTCTCTCCTTGCTCTCCTCTACCTGCTTCTTCTTCTCTTCTTCTTCTCGTTCTGTTCTCTTCGAACGGGTGCCTTCGCATGTCCTCCCTCCTTTTTTCGTGAGAGGCTTTTTATATGTGGGCCGTTGGGGGGGGCAGATGTCATGATGGCACTGCCATCCGAGGTTGACTTCGGTCTCCTCAATGTCAGGTGAGGATCTCTCTCATCCAACCAGAGGGTGACACCAAGGCGGGTGCTAGCTGGCGTTGAAGTGGCCGAGCTGCGCGCTAAGGGGCTCGCCTACTGACCGTTGTGTCTTCTGCCGGCTCGTGCCGTCCTGGGAGGTTCAACGCTCTGTCGCTGGGGGCTGAGGGGTTGTGCCGTTGAGGGGGCAGAACGCCTGTGCCGCTGGAGGACATGACGATTGTGCCGCTGACGGGGCACAACTACTGTGCCGTTGGAAGGGCATTGGGGCATTGTGCCGTCAAAAGGGGCTTCCAAGGGGTGTGCCGCTGGAAGGCACCAAGAAGGGTGTGCTGCTGGGAGCACCCCCATAGAGTGTGCCGCTGGGGCAACTAGCAGCGTGCCGCTGGGGCACTTCAGGGGGTGTGCCGCTGGAGGCCTCTAAAGGGTGTGCCGCTGGGGCAACTGGCAGTGTGTCGCTGGGGCACTTCAGGGGGTGTGCCGCTGGAGGCCTCTAAAGGGTGTGCCGCTGGGGCACTCGAAGTGTGTGCCGTTGAACGGCTGTTTGGGTGTGCCGCTGGGCACCTGAAGAGCGTGTCGCTGGGGGCTCGTTCAGGTGTGCAGCTGGGGCACCTGAAGAGTGTGCCACTGGAGGCACCTCAGGGGTGTGCTGCTGGGGCCTTGCAGGCAGTGTGCCGCTGAAAGGGCACGGAGTGTAACGACCCGAGAGTCCGATTACCGGGAAGGCCCGATAACCCGAGACTCACACCGCCACCCACGAGTCCGAAGACACGGAAGGGTTAGAAGGATGGTGTCGAAACTACACAAGCATCACAAATAATTGTAGAATTAAACAGTTATATAAATAAGCAGGAAATGAGTTAACGTTTTACATGGTCCACAATATAATAATAAAATAACAACAGTAGTCCACAACTAGTACAGAGACAAGAAAAGAAAGTACATCTATACAGGGCATACCCCGGCTCTGACCTCTAGCACTAACGCTGGGCACCTGAACCGCGCTGAGCCTCAAACGAACTCCCCTGAAGCCTCGCCTCGCCTGAAACACGGTGAAAACACGCAGGGAATGAGTCTCGGAACAAGACTCAGTAGGGATCACTCGCTACCTCGCAAATGGAGAAATCACTACGCTAGCAGTAAGCGAGTACCTCGAAAAGGAAGCCCTGTCACTACAAAACATCGGTCTCACGGCACGTAAGCCGACACACGCACCACGGTGGGAAGATCGAAACGCAACGGTCAACACGGCAGAAACCCGAAGGTCGAAGCCGTAACGACTGACAGCCTGACACTCCCGACTCGACAGGAGTACCTCCCACTAGAAGCACATCCGGTAGCATCCCCTGACGACTTACACTGCACCGCAGGTGAACTGCCTGACATGGTAGTGCCTACCCGAGGCACGGACACCGAACAAGTACCACAAACAAGTGACTAGCTGGGGTCACGCTCGTTAGCGTGTGTCCAACTGCCCCCAACCACGTGTGCACACACAGACTGCGCGTCCCTGGTCTGGCCCTCTGATTGGTTTTACCCTTAGCCGGACTCTGGCTACAGACGTGGGGTCCGACGGAAATCAGTCTAAAAATCGTCTCTAAGGGTCGGCCCGTACACCACACCCTGGTGAGACCAGCACCGCGTACTGGTGGGCTACGACTAGTGGAGGGTCACTGAAGGAGCAGACTCTCAATTCAACGAAAAACCACGTCCGCATCCGACGACGTACGGGGACCACCCCACGTACCGGCACCGTCGCACGGAGACCACAGTCGGAACAGACACGGGGTTGTAAACCACCCGGGGCAACCCAGTGCCTGACGGTCTACCATAGACGGGTCACAAGACTCTAACGGTCTAGGTGGGACCGTCATAGACGCCTGACGGTCTAGGCTGGACCGTCACAGGACCCTGACGGTCCAACGCAGACCGTCACACTCTCAGGGTAAAACAGAGTGCAACACGAAGTGTAACGCACCTGCTCTAGTGCGTTAGAGACTGTGACGCACCTATGCAGGTGCGTCACAGCGGAAAATAAGGGCAAGCCGTGATGCGTGCCACTCGGTGCGTCACAGCATGTGACGGTCCATTCCTGGAGCGTCACACGCATGTAACGGTCCAGCCCTGGAGCGTGACATGGCCTGGGGGTAAAACAACTTCTGACGCACCCACGCTGGGCCGTCACAAGGCTGTGACGCGCCAGTGCTGGTGCGTCACACGCCTTGACCCCCACGGTCAAACCAACGGTCAGATGCCAACGGTCGGGACGCTCTAACGGCCCACCCTAGGCGCGTCACACGCCTGTGGCGGTCTATCGTGGGACCGTCACACTCCCAGACCCCAGTTGGCTAAACAAGGGCTGTGACGAACCCGCCCAGGCACGTCACACGGTGTGACGGTCACTGGAAGGACCGCTACACCCGCCCGACGGCGAAACGGTGGGGAAAGCCCAAAAAACCCAACCACGCCCCCATGCCTCTACCGGAGAAGGGGAAATCAAAGGGGAAGACCCCTGGGGACCCCTAGCATGATACTAGGCCACCAAAACGTGAAATCACGGGCTAAATCCATAGATCGGGCGAGCTCTCCCCAAATCATGGAAAACCCCAAACCCGCTTAATCAAGCCCCTCTCGGCCTCCCCTCGGCCTATAAATCACGGAAATGAACAGCAGGGAGGTAGGGAACGTCACCCTACCTCAATGGAGCGAATGATCCGCCGAATCGTTACCGAGATCACGAAGAACGCTTTGAAAACCCTGGTCCCTTCACGGTTCCCCACAAGCTTTACGCCACCATGATCACCTCGCCGTCGCCCACGTCATCACGCCGTCGCCCCGCACAGTCTGCAGCCGGAAGGGGACGTCGCCGCGGCCGAACGAGAGAGAGAGAGGGAGGGGCGGTGGTCACGGTGGGGAGAAGAGAAGGAAGAAGAAGAAGAACAAGAAGAAGAGGGTGAGGAGAAAGAGAGAGAAATGAGAGTATTTATAGAAAATCTAAAAATTCCAGAAAATATCAAAAAATACAAAAATTACATTTCCGGGATCCTCGGAACGCACCAATCGCAACGGTACCACTCGTGCCCAGGTGAACGACCCGGTTCACCCGCAGCGAGGTTCCGAAGGAATTACCGAAACACACACCGGTAATCGAAAAATAGGTGCGGAAAAGCCGCGGAACGCTTCTGGGCCTCCGAAACAACTCCGGATCGCGTCGATCCGAACATGAAAGATGCCCGAAATGAAATTTTGGACACAACGGAGCCGGACACTTTGAGAAACCAGATCCGAGACCCACGAAGAAGGATCCGAAAGGTCCGAAATATTACAGCCCTCCCCCCTTAAAGGAATTTCATCCTCGAAATTAAGGACAACCCTAAAGGGAAAGAAGAGGAAGACTCACTCAAACAAGTAAGGGAACTGCCGACGCATCTCGTCCTCACGCTCCCAAGAAGCCTCACCACCAGAGTGCCGCTGCCACACCACCTTCACCAAGGGGATGGCATTGCTCCGCAAGCGCTGCTCTCGCCTATCCTCAACGTGGACAGGAAACTCTGGGAGAGAAAGGTCTGGAGTCACCTCGGGCCAAACATAATCCTCAAGAACATGAGAGTCATCGGGCATATACTTCCACAATATTGAGACGTGGAACACGTCATGCACCGACGCCAACTCAGGGGGTAACTGCAACTGATAAGCTACCTCACCGATGCGCTCCATAATCACAAAGGGACCAACATAGCGGGGACTCAGCTTCTCACGCCAGCCAAAACGCATCACCCCCTTCATCGGAGAAACTCTCAAGAATACTCGATCGCCCACGGCGAACGCGAGGGGTTGCCGCCTCCGGTCAGCATAGCTCTTCTGCCGACTCTGGGCCGCCAACATGTTCTGACGAACCACGTGCACAACATCCACACACTGCTGCACCAACTCTGGTCCCGTCAAAACACGCTCACCAACCTCAAACCAGTGAAGTGGAGTCCGACACGGACGCCCATACAACGTCTCATAAGGAGCCATGCCGATGCTCGAATGATAGCTGTTGTTATAGGCAAACTCCACCCACGGCAGGTGGTGAATCGAACTCCCCTGCCACTCCAGGCAGCAGGATCTCAGCATATCCTTCAAGGTCTAGATGGTCCTCTCAGACTGACCATCTGACTGAGGATGGTACGCTGAACTAAACGCCAACTCCGTGCCAAGAGCTCGCTGAAAACTCCTCCAGAATCCAGAAGTTAAGCGCGGATCCCGATCCGACACGATAGAGATGGGAATCCCATGCAACGGAACGATCCGCTCCACATAAAGACGAGCCAACCTGGACATGCTCCAGCTGACCTTGACCGGTAACAATCGAGTCACCTTCGTCAGCCGATCTACCAGCAACCAAATACTATCATGCCCACTCGGAGTCCTCGGTAAACCCACCACAAAATTCGTGGTCACGTGGTCCCACTTCCACGCGGGAACATCCAAGGGCTGAAGAGTACCTCCTGGTCGCTGATGCTCCGCCTTCACTTGCTGACAGGTCAGGCACCTGGCCATAAATTCGGCAACATCTCTCTTCATGCCAGGCCACCAGAACTACCTCCGCAGGTTCCGATACATCTTCGTCGCACCCGGGTGTATGGTGTACCTGCTCCCATGAGCCTCACGCAACACCGCACGACGAACCTACTCCTCGGCTGAGACATACAGCCTACCACGAAACCGCGCAGCACCATCCTTGCCGAGTTCCACATCAGCTAAGGCCAAATCTGGGGTAATTCAGGGTCCGCATGCTGAGCCTCTGTCACCTGACGGCGAATAACTGGCGTGACAGTCAGACTCGCAAGCACTGCTAACCCTGGCTCTTGGGGAATCTTGAGCCTGAAAGATACTTCAGGCACTTGTTCCCAGAGCCTCTACTTCCTCAACATCAAGGCACTGACTGTGACCTTCCGACTCAAAGCATCGGCGACGACATTCATCCTGTCCGGCTGATAAGACAAGGTGAAGTCATAATCCTTCATATACTCCATCCAACGCCTCTGCCTGAGGTTAAGGACCCTCTGTGTGAACACATACCTCAAACTCTGATGGTCAGTGAACACGTCGAACTTCTCACTGTACAGATAATGCCTCCAGATCTTCAGCGCGAAGATCACAGCCGCCAACTCAAGGTCATGGGTAGGGTAGTTCTCCTCGTCGGATTTCAGCTGCCGAGATGCGTAAGCCACCACTCTACCATGCTGCATCAACACAGCACCCAGTCTGACCCCGGAAGCATCTGTACACACCACAAAATCTCCCGGTCCAGAAGGTAAAACTAACACCGGAGTCGAGGTGAGCAATCTCTTCAGCTCCCTGAAACTCTGCTCACACTCCTCAGACCAGACGAAAGGCACATCCTTCCATGTGAGTCTAGTCATCGGGGTCGCAATGCGAGAAAAATTCCGGATAAATCGACGATAAAAACCTACAAGCCCCAAGAAGCTCCGGATCTCTGTCACCGACCTCGGCCTCGGCCACTGCATTACCGCCTCGACCTTGGCAGGATCCACGGAAATACCGTCACCAGAAATCACGTGCCCCAAAAAGTGCACCTCACGAAGCCAGAACTCGCACTTACTGAGCTTCGTATACAACTGGTGATCTCGCAACGTCTGCAGCACCACACCCAAATGGTACGCGTGCTCCTCGGCAGACCGCGAATAGACAAGGATGTCGTCCACAAATACGACCACGAACTGGTCCAGATACGGACGAAGCACCCTCTGCATCAAGTCCATGAAGGCTGTGGGGGCATTGGTGAGCCCAAACGGCATCACCAGGAACTCATAATGCCCGTACCTCGAACTGAACGCAGTCTTCTCCACATCGGACTCGCGAATTCTCAGCTGATAGTAATCAGACCGCAAATCAATCCGCGAGAGCACTCGAGCAGACTGAAGCTGGTCGAACAAATCATCAATCCGCGACAACGGATACTTATTCTTAATGGTCACCTCATTCAGCTGCCGGTAGTCAATGCACAGCCGCAAACTACTGTCCTTCTTCTTCACGAACAACACTGGCGCACCCCAAGGGAAACAGCTGAGACGAATATACCCCTTGGCCAGCAACTCTTGCACTTGCACCCGCAACTCCCTCAACTCAGCAGGGGCCATACAGTAGGGGGCCTTCGCCAAAGGTCCCGTACCCGGCACGACCTCGATCATAAAATCGATCTCCCGCTAGGGAGGTAATCCAGGTAAGTCCTCCGAGAAAACATCGAGAAACTCGCACACCACCGAAATGTCCTCGACACCCAGACGCGGCTGGTCTACCAAAACCACAGAAGCGAGAAAATCCTAACAACCCGCATCAAGCAAACGACGAGCTCGAATCGCCGAAATAAGGAATCGGGAAGAGGAAGACCTGATATCTTGGAAATAGAAGGTGGGTCCACGAAGTCGCCGAAAATAAACTCTCTTTGAGCCACAATCCACCAACGCATGATGTGTCTCGAGCCAATCCATGTCCAAAATTACATCAAAGTCCTGAAGCGGCAACACATAGAGCCTAGCCGGCAAACTCCGCCCTTCCACCCACACGGGAACCTCATCGAAGCAATACGGAGTGATCATAAAATCACCCGAAGGCAACTCCACTGCCAAATCGCAGGACAACTGGGTCACCGGCTCCTTGATGCTCAGTGCGAAATCCTCCGAAATAAACGAATGAGACGCGCCAGAATCAAACAAAACCCGAGCCGCACGACCCAAAATCTGAACGGTACCTTCCACGAGCTGCGACGCCACTGCCTCTGCCCTGGTCATGTGTGTGATCTGGCCTCGAGCTCTCTGCCTGCCTCCTACACTAGCTGACTTGGGTAGCGGCGGATACTGTCCCTACTGTTGCTACTGCTGGGGAATTGTTGACACATAAAATATATATGTATATATAATAATAAATGAGAGGAAAAAATGAGGGAAAAGAGGAAAAGAGGAAAAGAAAATAAATAAATAATAATAATAATAACAAAAAAGGATAAAAAAAGAGAAAAAAAGATATAACGATAATAATATAATAATAATAATATGATAATATAATATCAATATAAATAAAAATACTAACATATTTCATCTTATATTTCTTATTTTTCAGGGATGAAAGAAAAGATGAAGATATTGGGAGTGGGCCGTCTAGGGCCCATCGAACACCAAAGTGAAAGTGTTTTTGAAGCCATGGTCAAAGCCCATCCGAACCCGAAGTCTAAAATAGAAGGAGGCGCGCCGATCGTGCTAAGGCCGAGATCCAAGATGAAACCGCGCCGATGCTTCAATGGTTCGAGAGCCCATTATAAAAGCTGAGGTTCGTCGAAGAAGAAACTCTCTCTCTCGACAAGCAGAGTTTGCGGCGGGCCTGCTGAGCGAGCAAAAGAGAGAGACTTGCGAGAGAAGAAAAAAAGAAAAGAGAGAAAGAGAACCAGTCGGCAAATAGGAAGAAGAGAAGGGGGAGTCATCTACGCGCAGAGGTAGGGGGCGCCGTTGCTGCTGCCGTCCGACGCCCCTCGGGGCTACAATCTCCCCCTCCCCCTGCTTCTTTTCTCTTCTGTTTTATACATTCCTCTGGCGCTATATTTCTGCCGGCGAGCTCTATAATTCAATAGCCTCTCGAGGCTTTCTTCTGTTTGTATCCGGCTATGCCTGATTTTATATGAATGAAAGATATATATCGATGCATCTGTTTATGATAAGAATTCTTTCTTTATGTAGATGTGTTGCTGTAACTAAATCCCCTCGATGCTTGCCCGTGTGCTCCCATCGTTCTATCTTGAAATTCTGTAGCTCTGGTTTATGTTCCTTTCGTTTAATCCTGGGCGACGGCCTTATGGCTGCTACGACTTCGTAGAGATAGTGGGAGTATTATCCCATCTATCAATGACATTTGCAAAGGTATTACTATGCTCCAGGGAACACTGAGTTCTGGTGTTTACTCTTCGAGTTCTACCGCGAATAGTAGAAGTTATATATACCTCTGCTATAAGACGGGAGCCCGAGACAGCCCATCTCGTGGCTTTCCCATCTCTCAAATCATGAGGAAAAATAATTTTGCCCGGCTCTGATCTGGCGTTTGTGTTCTCCTGATGATTTTCTATTCACTCAGAGGAGCTCAAACCCGGTCGTTTCCATGGAATCCTAAGCCCCAAAATCCCCTTTTAACTAGTCTCGGCGTCAATGGCTCTCGGCGCCAAACCGGCGCCGATTACCTCCCGCGCCGGGAATCCTTTCCGTTTCCACGTCGAGACCTCTTTTCCATTTTTGCGCCGAGTGTGAACCCCGCCGTATCACCCAAACACATTAGCCGTTAGTTTACACAACTCTCGGTTATACGGATAATCCATATGCATGTGTTAAATGCTGTCAGTGCTACTATCACCCGTCCACTTTGTTGTGCACGTGAATAAACCCGCATGATAAATGTATTAGGATGCTTAAACCCCACTCAGCTGCCAGCTTAAACCTACGTGGATATATAGCTCGGCATAAATATGCATGGCCCCCACTCACCTAATGCATACATAAATAGTGATTGACCATTCACTCATCCCATTAACCCTGTGTGCTTGCCTTAATATCTAAACCTCCACCACCAGCCATACCCATTTCACATGGGTATATGACCTCGTGACACTTATGCATATGTTGTTGCATGGTCATCTTCAACACACGTTGCCAACCCCTACGCATATGCATGCATGTTGAATGAGCCATTAGGTGCATGCCGATGAATAGGAGGAAGTCGATGCATAAAACTAAATAAACCCATATATAGGTATGAAGCCCACCCAGCTGCCATGTATAGGTGAGAATATCTGTGAAGTTCATGCATGCGTAAAAAAAAATAATAATCCCCAAGTTGCATGGAGTCCATCACGTGAGTACCCTCATTTAGCCCATCGATGTTTAAAACATGCACAGTAAATGTGTGCACTAATCAATTTCTAAACAACCCACTAATCATCATAAAGTCATTGGTTCTTTATTTGGCCATGCATATGTTCATATACGTACACATGAATGTGAGAATAAATACATGCATCTTATTCTTATGGGTCAATCCCGTTGGGTCATTCATGCCCGATTCGGTGGAAAGTGGAGCCATACTGACGGGGTTTTACCCCCGACACTTATTTTAATTCGGGTTTCGGGTTTTCGATTTCCCACTTTAACCCCACCAGACCACGGAGTTCTGCCACTGCATGTTCTCCGCTGGTCCCTTAGGGGAATATTAATGAGTTGCCACGACGAGTGGACACTGTCCCGCTGAATTTTGATCCACTTGGATCTCGGGCTACGCCCATCTTTATTTTGGCTTCCATCTCGGCACTCCGTGTATGGATGTCCCATACTCCCCTCTTGGCATAATCCAAAATAAGGGGAGATGCTGCCGAAATTCATTCACGATCATTGCTTTGTCATATCGTGTGATGTTTTCGTTAAACTGATAAATAAACCCCCCTGCTGTGTGACAGAGGCCTGAGACAGACTATCTCATGGCCCTTTGCCCACTGTACAAGGGGAATATTATCATCATGAGATTTTCCGTTGATTGTCACATGGTCTCCCTAGACCTTCTGTGGATGAATTTCTCCTCCCCTCTCAGCTTGCCTAAACATCATCCCCAGAGCCCATGAAGCCCTGATTAAACACAAGATACCCCCTCAATAGAACCCCTCATAACCTTTGAAGAAAACCAACAAAATGGCCACCGGCGCCATCTCCCCCCGGGCGCCATCTCCTCCCGGCGCCACCTCCTCCCGGCGCCAAACCCGTGTCGGGTGAAGGGCGCGCCGAGAAGCATGCGCGCCGGGAACCATGCCACGCCGTCTACCCTTTGGCCTCATGTCGTGCCGGGATCCCTTCGTGCCGGAATCCTACCCGCGCCGGTTCGCCACCGTGCCGAAAGTCTACCCGCGCCGGTTTACCTTCACACCGGTTCTCATCTGTGCCGATTCATCTTAGTGCCGACCATTGTTCGAACACTCAATTCCCCAGCAGCCTTAATGAGCCCTAAACTCAGTCTAAACCTAATGTCCCAACCTCATTAGCCTTCATGCCAACCTTCATCATATCACGGGGAATCATAGTTCTTCATCCAAGTCTAAGGGAGATAAATTAATGGGGTTTTACTCCCACATTATACCGTTTGACCACGATGTTTTCTTCTAACCCTGCTGACTCTTGGAGTTTTGCCACTGCATGTCCTCCAATAGTTTCTTAAGGGGATATCAATAAATACCATGATAATGGACATTGTCCCGTTACATCTAGATCCTCTTGGATCTCGGGCTACGCCCATCTTTCCTTTGGCGTCCATCTCGACACTCCGTGGATGGATGTCCTATATTCCCACTTGGCATAGTCTAAGATAAGGGGATATGTTGCCGGATTTATTCCGTATATTAATATGGCATATCTCGTTTTGCATAATCGCATGCATCTTCTATCCTGCAAATGAATGAGCATACCTATCACATTGGTTTTGCCCCTGGGATCCTTCTACTTTGGCGATTAATCAAGGGTTGTCCTTCTTTAGAAGGGCGTAATTAACGTCATAGCCTTTATGGTATGACGGACTTCCGGTCCCGACTCGGACTTCACAATCGACTGACTGAGTCAACTCGAGCGCATAATAAATTGTCACTCCGGTGACTGGCACGCCTATTAAACCAACCAATAAACCAATAAATAAAATAAATAATAAATAAATAATAAATAAATCCATTCCCACAAGCTGGTACGCCCGGTGGGACCGAGTCTCCCTTCATCTCTTCGCCAAAGTAGAAGGCCTTCCCCAAAATACTGATTGTTTGCTCATTCTGATTTGCAGTGATCTCAATGGCTGGCGGATTTGCCGCGCTTCCATTCGGCCCTCAAGTGGGCGCTACCCACGCGGAGCATGGGTACCTGGCGGTGCCCACTGCTTTCGGAACTCTGCCACCAGTGGTGGGGTTCCCTAATTTTCTCGGAGTCACCTTCATCGGCCTACTAAGGATCGAGGAAGAGGAAGCTAACAAGACTGTTGCGGCCAAGGCCGTAGACCCTGCAATGGCGAGCTGTCCACGGGGAACCACTCCGTCTTGCCATACTATCTCATGCTTTGTCCACCATGTGGACTACCACGCTGTCCCCGCTAGTGACAAGGCGTCCGGGGGGAAGAAGAAGAAGAATCAAAGAAGAAGAGTTGTTGTTGTTTCCCGAGGCCGACTCTCGGCTTCTGGGAAGTCTGTCCTAATTGGTGGCGTTCGTGTTTATATGAACGGCCGCCATGCTGAAGCTTTGTCGGATCATATCATCTCGGCAGTTCCCGTTCACAACGCCTTCCAGGCATTAGCAAGCCAGAAGGCCAATCTAGACATGGATGTCCGGGGGAAGCTAGCTCTCAAGCTACCAAAATTCAAGCAAATTTGGGTTCTCAAGAGGACTCGGGGTTCTGCTTCGACCACACAAGATTCAACATCAACTGTCAAGGACCCCAGGTGTGGGGGCAATAAAGCTACACCAAAGGAAGAAGATGTCATGCCAGTGGTCTCTCCGCCCGCTCATAGGATCTGTGGCAAGCAGACCAATGTTCTCCGACGTTCGACAAGATCAAACGGAGCTACTAGACTATCGCGGCACTCCTACATACCGTCGATACAAGACCAACTATCAATTTCTGCCCTCTCTCAAGGGCATAATCGAGAAGGAATGGCCCAGGTGGTCCGAAGTTACTTCTATGGCATGGAAAGTTCTTCCCTAAGTCGACAGAGGCTACTCCGCGCCATCAGCGCCGAAAGAAAAGAAGAAGGCAAAGAAAGAAGAATGGAGTCATTCATGCACATCAATGAATATGAAGATGGCTCGCAAGCCAAGTACTCTGAAGCTTCTCCACAGCATGAAGAGAATAAAAGGATATCAATGTTTGAAAAGTCAACCTTCCCTAGTCAAGCCAAGAAGACAGTCTGGGGGCAAAGAAAAAGAACCCAAGTCTTCACTTGCAACATGGCAGGGGTGGCTAGCAGATATGGGGCCCTACCCGAAGAGTCAGAAGAGTTGGCCAAGTTAGCTGAAAGGCCCGGGCTAATGACAAGAAGAGGCAAAACTACAAGAGAAATGCTTGAAGCAGCCAAAGAGAAGCAAGCTATCACTACTTCGACTGCCGACATGGTGGCTTCTGAAGAAGAAGAGATTACTCTGCCAGCCTCGTTTGAAGATGTTTCGGGCGAAGCATTCAAGGGTACTTCCGCTATGGCAGTGCAAGACCCAACCATCATAATGATATTACAAAATTACCAGCAAGAGATCGAAGCCTTGAAGAGGCAACTGAATGAAAGAAATGAACAAGCCCCTTTTCCCTGGCAACAGGACGTGCATGCTGAATCATCCCGGGAAGTTCCTAACCCAGTCGATGCTACACCCCAAGCTACTTCTCAAGCAACAGGCTATGGCAAAGCCACTCTTCAGCCACATTCCCTACAGTCACCCTTGGTGCAACTAGTTCTTCCACCAGTGCAGCAGTTGCCACCAACGGAGCCGTCAACGCCTCATGTCGAAGCACTACTCACTCCCTCTATAAAGCATTCTGCACATTGCCACTCGGTGCCGGTGGACCCAACCGTGGTAAATAGATCAATGGTGGAACAACTAATTGAAATGAAGCTGGCCGAGAGGACAGATGGTGATATCAGCACTTTTGATGTTTACAAGGTGCCATATCTGCCACAGTATGCCGCGAAGAGGCTCCCGCCTGGCATCAACAAACCGCCCAAATTTGAAAAGTTTGGGGGGCAGGGCTCTCCTAAAGAGCATATTGCTTACTATATGACAGTAATGGGCGATCTGGCAACAGATGAAGCCTACCTGCTAAAATTCTTCGGGTCCTCACTGACGGGCCTGGCTTTTGAATGGTATTCCAATCTACCGGCCAGCTCTATAAGTGATTGGGCAGCTATGCAACAGAAGTTCCAGGAGCGGTTCCATGTTGCTAAAAGAGAGGTCACACTGGCCGAGCTGTATGCATCCAGGCAAAGACATGATGAGTCAGCTCTGGAGTACATCAAAAGATGGCGGAATCTCAGTATGAGATGCAAGCGGCCGCCACATCCAGAAGACACGGTGCAAATATGCAAGCAGAATCTGAGCCGGGAAATCCTCAGCAGGATGATCGGAATTGAAATACGGTCTTTCGACCGGCTAAATAATGTGGTCATGGAGATTGAAACCTTCATCTTCAGCTCTCCCTCTACTCCAACTGCTACAAGCCAAAATGGCAAGTCTATTGACAAATGGTCATCGCCCAAGGAAGTTCACACAATTGATTTCAAAGTGTTCGCTCAACAAAAAGAAAAGGAGGAAGGAATTGACAACCCGCCTCCTGCTAAGCCAGCTGAGCAGCAAGAAGTCCCGTCCTTGCGGGCCAAGATGAAAAAATTCTACTCTTTCCCAAGGAGAGGACTCGAGTCCTCTTCGAATGGGCTGTTGCAAATAACAAAGTTACTCTACCAGAGCCGAAGAGACCGGAAGATGCTAGAAAGAAGGATCATCCTCGCTTCTGCTTATATCACCAGATGGTTGGGCACCATATTGAAGATTGTTACGTCTTTAAAGACGCTATTGAAAAGCTAATCAGAAGAGGGGAGCTACAACTGGGCGACTATAAGGTTGATCCTCCTCGCCCGCATGAGCTACCTGCTAAGGAAAGAGCAGTCAATACAGTGTCTCTGTGCCAACTATTGTCTCAAGAGACGACCAGAGTTCGTATCACACACCAGGTGCCAACTACAAAAAGGCAAGAGAAGAATAAGCCAAGAGACAGAGAGAGCGGCGTTCTCCTCTCCTGTAATACCCTATCGGCCTGGCCCAGTACAAGCCGAGCTGCTGAAGAAGATGACGAAGAAATATGCTATACACCAGCAAGGGCAGGTCAAGCAGCAACATTTATTTCTCGCCATCAACCCCAGGAAGGGTGGGGGCATCCTCCACCGCCTGCTGAAGAAGCATGCTATTATACTCCTCCTCAACATGAGAGCATGGGGGCAAGAACATCCACTCATACAGGGCCATATGTGTCCCATGTCGACAATGAAATGCTGCTAGTCCCACCTGGAATCAGCACGGGAAATAGCACTCCCAGCTCCTACCAAGCTAACTCCGCTCTGATGATGGAGCTCTATCAGAAAATACAAGAAGTGGAGACACTAAGAAAAAGATTGACTGAGATGGGCTTACTCCCAGTCACACTCGGGCAGGCAAGACCCTCATCCGAAGCCCTACAAGGTGACGCTAAATCATTTGAAGCCTCACTGCAACCAGCTATGCCACAGTCAACACAAGGCCACGACGGGAACACCCTCCCGCGGCAGCTATACCACGCGGCCCCCGCGTACCCCTCAGCTCTCCAGGCACGTCAGGGGGCAGCTTCCACGTCTCATGCAATGCCGCCTCTACAATCAGCTGGCTTACGCCGGAAGTCAACGGTGACAGCCATAACAAATAAGCCAGTAATATAACAAGCAACTGAGATAAAATCTGCTGAGGAAGAAGTCACCGAGGCAGAGTTATATATGATCCAACAAAAAGATGATGAGTCTACTTCGGACTACATTCAACGTTGGAAGAATCTCAGTGCGAGATGCAAACATCCGCCAAGCTACAAGGACGCTGTCCAGCTATGCAAGCGCAATCTGAGGAAAGAGATCCTGCAAAGGGTAATTGGCCTCGAAGTCAAATCCTTCGACCAATTAGAAGAAGTGGCAATTGAAATTGAAGCCTTTCTAGCCAAATATTGCCCGGATTTTACTCCTCCAATTCAAGAGCACAAGCTAATTAAAGAACAGTCGGCACTAGAAGAATAGAAGCAGTTGACTTTGTAGCCTTCGAGCGTCAGTGGAGGAAAGCACAAGAGGCAACTTGCTCCTCCTCTACCAGGGTTGCTGAACAAAAACCCCCTTCACTAAGGGCAAGAATGAAAAGACCATACTCCTTTCCACAAGACAAGACCCAGCGGCTGTTCGAGTGGGCCCTTGAGTACAAAAAGGTCATCCTCCCGGAGCTCAAGAGACCAAATGACATCGAAAGAAAAGACGACCCTCGATTTTGCCCCTACCATCGGAAGAGGGGACATCTCATCGAGGACTGCTATATGTTCAAAGACATCATGGAAGACTTAGTCCAAAGTGGTGAATTACAACTTGGAGAATATAGGGTGGATCCACCTCGCCCTCACCTGATGCCCATTTTCAAGATGACGGCTAACACAGTTTCCGTACATCAATCGGGACGGTACACCTTCTAAGATGCATCCGAGGTCCCTCCGTTGTGGCGAGAGGCCGAACAAATGCAATTGTTGCACCGTCTCCGGGACAACTGCTGAAGACCAAAACAGAAATAAACCCAAGAATAAAAGAAAAGATGCTACTTTACCACTCGATGTGCTGCCCTCTTTATTCAAGCCATCAGCTCAAGAATGGAGTCCACTCATATCAGGGTCAACTGCAAAATGATAAAGATGCAAGGAAGAATCTCCTTCCAAATGACATGACCCGGCACAACGTAGCCGCTGCTCTACATGCTCCAGGACACAATAATGGATGCTCAACTCTCTCCAAGCAAGGGGGGGCAAGAATGAAAATATGCTCAACCGCAATCAAGCTCTGAGGTGCCGCTGGGCACAGCAAGATTCTATTCCCCGCTCGGGGGCTGCCAACAAAAGAGAAGAGGGTGGAGTCCAACGGCCGGATTTCCCTGCTATTGTCTGCCTACACAACTGCTCGTGAAGCGAACAAGCTACCCAATGGAAAGACATGCTTTGAACAACTCATCTTCAGCTATCCACCCTAGCTTGGGGGCATTAAAAGGAGAATGAACTCTCTGACTATCCACCCCAGCATGGGGGCATCCAAAGCTAAAAGAAGAGAGAACGGGATTATTCAGGGCACACCAACATCCCATCGTGAACTGGACAACCCGCTGCAGATGCTAACTGTTCGACAAGCTCGACTGCTAAAGATTTCGAGCTCCTCGCTTAGAGGACCCATTTGCTGCATTTCATTCAATGTTAGAACGAGATTCCTCCTTAACCTGCGAAATGCTTCCATTAGTCCCACCGGGATTGACTCTCTACCCCCAGTGTGGAACCCACATTCATAACTAATACATCCTTGCCATCCTTCGGCATTCCACCGCAAACAACTACACAAACACGCTAAGAGATACCAAACTTGTCCCACTGGGCTCATAAAACATGTCCCTTGGCCTGTGGCACTCCGCCCTCGCCGAGCCCTCATTGCCTTAGTTCCATTGGACTGGGCTCATAAAACCTCTCCCTTGGCTTGTGGTATTCCGCCCTCGTCGAGCTCTCATCGCCCATCAGTTCCATTGGACCGGGCCCATTAAATCTTTCCCTTGGTCTAGTGGCACTCTTCCCTAGCTAAGTTCTACCTACCTTAGTCTAGTGGCACTCTGCCCTAGCTAAGTTTTACCTACCTTAGTCTATGGCACTCTGCCCTAGCTAAGTTTTACCTGCCTTAGTCTAGTGGCACTCTGCCCTAGCTAAGTTCTACCTGCCTTAGTCTAGTAGCGTCCCGCCCTAGCTAAGTCCCACCTACCTTGGTCTAGTGGCATTCCGCCCTGACCGAGCTCTATATGCCTTAGTCTAGTGGCACACTACCCTAGCTAAGTTATACCTACCCTTGGTCTAGTGGCGTTCCGCCCTGACCGAGCTCTACCCACCTTGGTCTAGTGGCATTTCGCCCTGACCGAGCTCTATATGCCTTAGTCTAGTGACACTCTGCCCTAGCTAAGTTTTACCTACCTTGGTCTAGTGACATTCTGCCCTGGCCGAGCTCTAACCACCTTGGTCTGGTGGCATTCCGCCCTAACCGAGCTTTATCTGCCTTAGTCTAGTGGCGCTCTACCCTAGCTAGGTTTCACCCACCTTAGTTTAGTGGCACTCCGCCCTAGCTAAGTTATACCTACCCTTGGTCTAGTGGCATTCCACCCTGACCGAGCTTTACCTACCCCTGGTCTAGTGGCATTCCGCCCTGACCGAGCTCTATATGCCTTAGTCTAGTGGCACCCTACCCTAGCTAAGCTATACCTACCCCTGGTCTAGTGGCATTCCGCCCTGACTGAGCTCTACCCACCTTGGTCTAGTGGCCTTCCGCCCTAACCGAGCTTTATCTACCTTGGTCTAGTGGCATTCCGCCCTGACCGAGCTCTATATGCCTTAGTCTAGTGGCACCCTGCCCTAGCTAAGCTATACCTACCCCTGGTCTAGTCGCATTCCGCGCTGATCGAGCTCTACCCACCTTGGTCTAGTGGCATTCCACCCTGACCGAGCTTTACCTACCTTGGTCTAGTGGCATTCCGCCCTAGCCGAGCTCTACCTTGCCTTAGTCTAGTGGCACTCTGCCCTAGCTAAGTTTTACCTGTCTTAGTCTAGTGGCACTCCGCCCTAGCTAAGTTCTATTTACCTTAGTCTAGTGGCACTCCGTCCTAGCTAAGTTCCATCTGCCTTAGTCTAGTGGCACTTCGCCCTAGCTAAGTTCTACCTACCCTTGGTCCAGCGGCATTCCGCCTGACCGGGCTCTATACCTACCCTTAGTCTAGTGGCGCTCCGCCCTGGCTGAACTCTATCCACCTTGGTCTAGTGGCACTCTGTCCTGACCGAGCTACCTTTACCTTGGTCTAGTGGCACTCCGCCCGGATCGAGCTACCTCCGCCTAGTCTAGTGGGACTCCGCCCTGATCAAGCTACCTCCACCATGGTCTAGTGGCACTCCGCCCTGATCGAGCTACCCCTTACCCTGGCCTGAGCACTCCGCCCTCGTCGAGCTCTTAGACTCTGCCCATCAAGTCCCACCAAGCTGAGTCCATAAGCTTTTTCCTCAGCGCAAGGCACTCCGTCTACGTCGAGCTCTTAAGTATTGCCACCGGGCTAGGCCCATAAACCTTGTCCCTCTGGCTCAAGGCACCCCGCCTTGGCCGAGCTCTCAGATGTTAATCCCTAGCCCCACCGGCGCTATAACAACATAGTCAAATCCATCAATAGTCCCACCGGACAACACAACCTGCACTATGGGCTGGTCTGTACCAGGAGTACTTTTGGAGGGTACCATTCTTAGCCCTCGCCAGTCGGCTAAGTTTTAACCTTGGCCTAGACCCCACGTCTTCGCTGAGTTGCTTGATTTCGGCATTATGTCAAGTCAATGCCCATTTATATATCCTGCCCTTGTTTCAGACCTCCCGTCTGAGCAAGGTTTGTTGATTCCGACATCTCGTCGGGTCAACGTCTGTATTCTGCCCTTGTTTCAGACCTCCCGTCTGAGCAAGGTTTGTTGATTCCGACATCTCGTCGGGTCAACGTCTGTATTCTGCCCTTGTCCCAGACACGCCGTCTGAGCAAGGTTTGTCGGTCCCGATACGATATCTCGTCAGGTCGACGTGTACATTCTACCCTTGTCCTGGACCTACCGTCTGAGCAAGGTTTGTCAGCTCCGACATATTATCAAGTTGGCATCTAGATTCTACCTTTGACACAGATCTCCCATTTGGGTCAGATGCATGGGTTGTCTTCGACAATCCGTCAAGGCAACATCAATTCCAGATTGCTTCCAAGTCCGACATCCTACCCGGATCTGCTATCCTATCTTCTGGCCTTTGACATCCAGTCGAAGCCAGCTATCCTTGTTGGCGAGCCCAACACCCTATCATGTATTTCAAGTATCTCATTTTTTGGCTCGTCCACCTCGGCTGAAGCCCACTACCATATATCTCACAACTTCCAGCTATTTTATTCCCCGACTCAACCATGACAGCTGAAGTCGCTATTATACATTTTCAGCCATTCCATCATCCGGCTAAAGCCGCTATCACAATTTGTTGATTGTCTCGTCCTCCGCCTCAGCCATTCCGACCGAAGCTGCTCTCATGATTTTCAACTACTCTATCTATCGGCTTAGCCATTCTGGCCGAAGCTCCTATCATAATTTTCGACCATTCTATCTTTCGGCTTAGCCATTCCAGCCAAAGCTGCTATCATAATTTTCAGCTATTCTAGCTTTCGGCTTAGCCGTTCCAGCCAAAGCTGCTATCATGATTTTCAACTACTCTATCTGTCGGCTTAGCCATTCCGGCCAAAGCTGCTATCGTAATTTTTGACCATTCTAGCTTTCGGCTTAGCCATTCCGGCCAAAGCCGCTATTACAATTTCCAACTGCTTCATCCATCGGCTTAGCCATTTTTGGCCAAAGCTTGCTATCAGGACTCATACACCCGTCCCATTGTAATGATCAATGCAATGCAACGGCCTAGACATGTCGTCAAAGCCCACTTCCCTTGATTGTGACTATTCAGTCCCTCTTCTCAACTTCAACTCACATTCCATCCTCCTAGATGTCGGCTTGGAAGCCCGCTTCCCCACAGCATGTGACCACTATCCTATCTTTCGGCTTAGCCAATCCGGCCAAAGCTGCTACCTCACACCTCACTATCTTCTCTCGCTTAGACAAAGCCCGCTATCATGACTCTCAGCTATCTCGTCCTTTAGCTTAGTCATTTCGGCTGAAGCTCGTTATCCCACGTTTCATCTATCTTACATTTTGGCTTAGCCTCTTCGGCTAAGACCCACAACCATATAATTCGGCTAAACTACCTTTCGGCTTTCACAAGCCGATTCCTTACTGCTCTCTGGCTTTCGCAGCCGACTATCTCTGCTACTTTTTGGCTCTTAGTAGCCTGCTATTCCTGGCTTCTGCAGCCTGCTATCCTGGCTCTTATAGCCTGCTGCCTCTGGCTCTCGTAGCCTGCTATTCTGGCTTCTACAGCCTACTATTCTGGCTCTTAGTAGCCTACTATTCCTGGCTTCTACAGCCTGCTATTCTGGCTCTTATAGCTTCTGTCTCTGCTCTTAGTAGCCTGCTATTCCTAGCTTCTACAGCCTGCTATCTGGCTCTTATAGCCTGTTGCCTCTGGCTCTCGTAGCCTGCTATTCCTGGCTTCTACAGCCTGCTATTCTGGCTCTTATAGCCTGCTGCCTCTGGCTCTCGTAGCCTGCTATTCCTGGCTTCTACGGCCTGCTATTCTGGCTCTTAAAGTCTGCTGTTATTGGCTCCTATATCCTGCTATCTTTGGCTCATATAGTTTTATGTTTCCAGACCTTATAGTCTGCTGATCCTGGCTTTACAGCTTGCTACCTCTGGCTCTTTTAACCTGCTACCCTGGTCCCCACGGCCTGCTATCATCACTTTCCGGTCCTTGTCACTATCGGCAAGACCGTCTACCCTTTACGGTCCTTGTCACCATCGGTAAGACCGTCTAACCTTTCGACCCTTGTCACCATCGACAAGATCGGTCGCTACCCTTTCCGGTCCTTGTCACCATCGGCAAGACCGTCTACCCTTTCGACCCTTGTCACCATCGGCAAGATCGGTCGCTACCCTTTCCGGTCCTTATCACCATCGGCAAGACCGTCTACCTTTTCGACCCTTGTCACCATCGACAAGATCGGTCGCTACCCTTTCCGGTCCTTGTCACCATCGGTAAGACCGTCTACCCTTTCGACCCTTGTCACCATCGGTAAGATCGGTCGCTACCCTTTCCTGTCCTTGTCACCATCGGCAAGACCGTCTACCCTTTCGACCCTTGTCACCATCGGCAAGATCGGTCGCTACCCTTTCTGGTCCTTGTCACCATCGGTAAGACCGTCTACCTTTTCGACCCTTGTCACCATCGGCAAGATCGGTCGCTACCCTTTCCGGTCCTTGTCACCATCGGCAAGACCGTCTACCCTGTTTGGCCCTTGTCACCATCGGCAAGACCGTCTACCTTTTCGACCCTTGTCACCATCGGCAAGATAGGTCGCTACCCTTTCCGGTCCTTGTCACCATCGACAAGACCGTCTACCCTTTTCGGTTCTTGTCACCATCGGCAAGACCGTCTACCCTTTCGACCCTTGTCACCATCGGCAAGATCGGTCGCTACCCCTTCCGATTCTTGTCACCATCGGCAAGACCGTCTACCCTTTCGACCCTTGTCACCATCGGCAAGATCGGTCGCTACCCTTTCCGATCCTTGTCACCATCGGCAAGACCGTCTGCCTTTTCGTCCCTTGTCACTATCGACAAGATCGGTCGCTACCCTTTCCGGTCCTTGTCACCATCGACAAGACCGTCTACCCTTTTCGGTCCTTGACACCATCGGCAAGACCGTCTACCCTTTCCGATCCTTGTCACCATCGGCGAGATCGGTCAACCTATTCATGGCCCTTGTCATCATCGGCAAGGTCGGCCAGCATCTCCTCAAGCCCATTGTCTCGCTACCCTTGTGGCTTAGGCCTACTTCAGCAATGACCATCATGTCCCACCGTGATGATTTCTACAACTCAATGACTTTGGCTCCCCTTGAAGCCTGCTTCCCTGCTATCGCTGGGTCTGCATATCCTATTCTCCCATTATCTCCTGGCTTTTACAGCCTGCTTGCCATGTTACCTTTCGGCTGTCATAGCCCGCTTCCCTTGCCAACTGTTGACTTCTATAGTCCACTTTCTATATTCGGGTTAGACTCCCTGTCAAACCCGCTGCCCGTCCTTGGCCAAGGCACCCTGTTGAGGCCTACCACTCCACTTTAATCCAGGTCCATCATCTGAATAAAACGGCTCTCGTTGGCCAGTACCAACCCTCTTCGTCCCGCCAGGACTTGCTGCATAAAGCCCTTTTCCATTATTTTGTTATCAATTCTACTGGCTTTTGAATAACTAACCTGCAGGTATTCGCATCAGGTGCTCGAACAAATAAATGGATATGTAGTGACATATACACATATGCATGCATATAAAATAAAATAAAAAAGAGAGAAAGAAAAAGAAAGAAAAATTGATTGCTTTCAAATTTTGGGTGTTTGTTGGCCCTCCTTGCATGCTTGCTTATACTATAAGATAATACACCTCCTTCAATTTCCTAGGACCACATCTCCTTGCTAAATAAAGCTGCCTGATTCTAAGCATGTGTGCGCCACAGCATACACTAAGGGATGAAAAGTCAGTATTGGCTGAGTGCATGCGTCTAGTGAAAAGTCATAGCTATGTCGCTAACGCAACTCGTGAGATACACCCAAAGCAAAAACTCCGCACTTTGCACCACAATGTGTTCAGCGATCTCTTATCATCGGGATGCTAGAAGGTTCTTCCTCACACTATATGTGTGCTCTAACTTCTGTACCCATACGAGGGGTAATCGCGAGGAGAGAGTTTCCTCCCCCTAGTTTTAAAAAAAGAAGAAAAAAAAGAAGAAAAAGGAAAAGAACTAAAAGAAGAAGACTGTTAGATAGGATGAATCCTAGTAGCCGGGAATCCCCATTGAGACACATGGTGAGACTCACGCCGAACGGTGAAGTCCGTAATAACTGCTATAAAGGATGAACCCTAGTAGCCTGGAATCCCCATTGGACGCATGAGGAGACTCGCGCCCGAACGGAGGAGTTCGTAATAAATTGCTATAAAGGATGAACCTAGTAGCCGGAATCCCCATTGAGATACATGAGGAGACTCGCGCCGAACGGTGACGTCCGTAATAAAAATGCTATAAAGGATGAATCTTAGTAGCTGGGAATCCCCATTGAGACACATGAGAAGACTCGTGCCGAACGGTGAAGTCCGGAGCTAGAAATAAGCTAAGGGGGTTGCACGAAACTACCGAAAATTGAGAACCCCAGCTGTGTGTGTAGACGCTAGAGCAATGCTCTAATGTTATCTAGAACATCTTCGTATCCCTACGTCAAAGATTCGCTGCTCGCATACTTGCACTATCACACTATGGAGAAGTAGCCTCGGGTGTAGATCGTGGCTTACGCTGTGCACATATTCTATGTGATGTCCTCTCTGCGCATGCACATCTCCCTTAGTTGTGCCTTGTGAGCCGCACTCTGCCTATGAGTCACAGGCGCTGTCCTTGTCCTATCCCTGATATAGGGGAGCTATTCTATATATCTAGCTTATGCTTGCTGTTGAATGCCTGCATGCTCGCATGAACAAAAAGACACGCTTTCAAACGGGTTTCACCCGTAGGCCCCGCTCATCCGTCCCTCATTCGCGCCACCTACGGGTGGGGGGCATTTGTTGACACATAAAATATATATGTATATATAATAATAAATGAGAGGGAAAAATGAGGGAAAAGAGGAAAAGAGGAAAAGAAAATAAATAATAAATAATAATAATAATAACAAAAAAGGATAAAAAAGAGAAAAAAGATATAACGATAATAATATAATAATAATAATATGATAAGATAATATCAATATAAATAAAAATACTAACATATTTCATCTTATATTTCTTATTTTTCAGGGATGAAAGAAAAGATGAAGATATTGGGAGTGGGCCGTCCAGGGCCCATCGAACACCAAAGTGAAAGTGTTTTTGAAGCCATGGTCAAAGCCCATCCGAACCCGAAGTCTAAAATAGAAGGAGGCGCGCCGATCGTGCTAAGGCCGAGATCCAAGATGAAACCGCGCCGACGCTTCAATGGTTCGAGAGCCCATTATAAAAGCTGAGGTTCCTCGAAGAAGAAACTCTCTCTCTCGACAAGCAGAGTTTGCGGCGGGCCTGCTGAGCGAGCAAAAGAGAGAGACTTGCGAGAGAAGAAAAAAAGAAAAGAGAGAAAGAGAGCCAGTCGGTAAATAGGAAGAAGAGAAGGGGGAGCCATCTACGGGCAGAGGTAGGGGGCGCCGTTGCTGCTGCCGTCCGACGCCCCTCGGGGCTACAATCTCCCCCTCCCCCTGCTTCTTTTCTCTTCTGTTTTATACATTCCTCTGCCGCTATATTTCTGCCGGCGAGCTCTGTAATTCAATAGCCTCTCGAGGCTTTCTTCTGTTTGTGTCCGACTATGCCTGATTTTATATGAATGAAAGATATATATCGATGCATCTGTTTATGATAAGAATTCTTTCTTTATGTAGATGTGTTGCTATAACTAAATCCCCTCGATGCTTGCCCGTGTGCTCCCATCGTTCTATCTTGAAATTCTGTAGCTCTAGTTTATGTTCCTTTCGTTTAATCCTGGGCGACGGCCTTATGGCTGCTACGACTTCGCAGAGATAGTGGGAGTATTATCCCATCTATTAATGACATTTACGAAGATATTACTACGCTCCAGGGAACACTGAGTTCTGGTGTTTACTCTTCGAGTTCTACCATGAATAGTTGAAGTTATATACCTCTGATATAAGACGGGAGCCCGAGACAGCCCATCTCGTGGCTTTCCCACCCCCAAGATCATGAGGAAAAGTAATTTTGTATGGCCCTGGTCTGGTGTTTGTGTTCTCCTGATGGTCTTTCTATTCACTCAGCAGAGCTCAAACCCGGTAGCTTCCGTGAAATCTTAAACCTCAAGATCCCCTTTCAGCTAGTCTCGGCGCCAAACCGGCGCCGATTACCTCCCGCGTCGAGACACCTTTTCATTTCCGCGCCGAGACTATACCTTTCTTATTTCCACGCCGAGACCCCTCCCTTTCATTTCCGCGCCGAGTGTGAACCCCGCCGTATCACCCGAACACATTAGCCGTTAGTTTACACAACTCTCAGTTATACGGATAATCCATATGCATGTGTTAAATGCTGTCAGTGCTACTATCACCCGTCCACTTCGTTGTGCACGTGAATAAACCCGCATGATAAATGTATTAGGATGCTTAAACCCCACTCAGCTGCCAGCTTAAACCTACGTGGATATATAGCTCGGCATAAATATGCATGGCCCCCACTCACCTAATGCATACATAAATAGTGATTGACCATTCACTCATCCCATTAACCCTGTGTGCTTGCCTTAATATCTAAACCTCCACCACCAGCCATACCCATTTCACATGGGTATATGACCTCGTGACACTTATGCATATGTTGTTGCATGGTCATCTTCAACACACGTTGCCAACCCCTACGCATATGCATGCATGTTGAATGAGCCATTAGGTGCATGCCGATGAATAGGAGGAAGTCGATGCATAAAACTAAATAAACCCATATATAGGTATGAAGCCCACCCAGCTGCCATGTATAGGTGAGAATATCTGTGAAGTTCATGCATGCGTAAAAAAAAATAATAATCCCCAAGTTGCATGGAGTCCATCACGTGAGTACCTTCATTTAGCCCATCCATGTTTAAAACATGCACAGTAAATGTGTGCACTAATCAATTTCTAAACAACCCACTAATCATCATAAAGTCATTGGTTCTTTATTTGGCCATGCATATGTTCATATACGTACACATGAATGTGAGAATAAATACATGCATCTTATTCTTATGGGTCAATCCCGTTCGGTCATTCATGCCCGATTCTGTGGAAAGTGGAGCCATACTGACGGGGTTTTACCCCCGACACTTATTTTAATTCGGGTTTCGGGTTTCCGATTTCCCACTTTAACCCCACCAGACCACGGAGTTCTGCCACTGCATGTTCTCCGCTGGTCCCTTAGGGGAATATTAATGAGTTGCCACGACGAGTGGACACTGTCCCTCTGTATTCGATCCTCTCGGATCTCGGGCTACGCCCATCTTTCCTTTGGCTTCCATCTCGGCACTCGTAGATGGATGTCCTATACTCCCCTTTGGCATAGTCCAAAATAAGGGGAGATGCTGCCGAAATTCATTCACGATCATTGCTTTGTCATATCGTGTGATGTTTTCGTTAAACTGATAAATAAACCCCCTACTGTTTGGCAGAGGCCTGAGACAGACTATCTCATGGCCCTTTGCCTGCTATAAGGGGAATATGATCATTACAAGATTTCCTGCCGATTGTCACATGGTCTCCCTAGACCTTCTGTGGATGGATTTCTCTTCCCCTTTCAGCTTGTCTAAACATCATCACCAGAGCCCATGAAGCCCTGATTAAACACAAGAGACCCCCTCAATAAAACCCCTCATAACATTTGAAGAAAACCAACAAAATGGCCACCGGCGCCATCTCCCCCCGGCGCCATCTCCTCCCGGCGCCACCTCCTCCCGGCGCCAAACCTGTGCCGGGTGAAGGGCGCGCCGGGAACCATGCCACGCCGTCTACCCTTTGGCCTCATGTCGCGCCGAGATCCCTTCATGCCGGAATCCTACCCGTGCCGGTTTGCCACCGTGCCGAAAGCCTACCCGCGCCGGTTTACCTTCACGCCGGTTCTCATCCGTGCTGGTTCATCTTAGTGCCGACCATTGTTCGAACACTCAACTCCCCAGCAGCCTTAATAAGCCCTAAACTCAGTCTAAACTCGATGTCCCAACCTCATTTGCCTTCAGGCCAACCTTCATCACATCACGGGGAATCATGGTTCTTCATCCAAGTCTAAGGGAGATAAATTAATGGGGTTTTACTCCCACATTATACCGTTTGACCACGATGTTTTCTTCTAACCCTGCTGACTCTTGGAGTTCTGCCACTGCATGTCCTCCAATAGTTTCTTAAGGGGATATCAATAAATACCATGATAATGGACATTGTCCCGTTGCATCTAGATCCTCTTGGATCTCGGGCTATGCCCATCTTTCCTTTGGCATCCATCTCGGCACTCCGTGGATGGATGTCCTATATTCCCACTTCGCATAGTCTAAGATAAGGGGATATGCTGCCGGATTTATTCCGTATATTAATATGTCATATCTCGTTTTGCATAATCGCATGCATCTTCTATCCTGCAAATGAATGAGCATACCTATCACATTGGTTTTGCCCCTGGGATCCTTCTACTTTGGCGATTAATCAAGGGTTGTCCTTCTTTGAAAGGGCGTAATTAACGTCATAGCCTTTATGGTATGATGGACTTCCGGTCCCGACTCGGACTTCACAATCGACTGACTGAGTCAGCTCGAGCGCATAATTAATTGTCACTCCGGTGACTGGCACGCCTATTAAACCAACCAATAAATAAAATAAATAATAAATAAATAATAAATAAATCCATTCCTACAGGAATCTGCTGCTGCTGAGAAAACTGCTGCTGCTGCCTCTGAGGACAGTCACACGCCATATGCCCTGGCTGGTCACACTGAAAACAGATAATCGGCGCCGTGCACTGCCTACTCGGATGGAACTCGCTACACCATGGACACGGTCCTCGCGATCCACCCACTGATCCCTGACGCTGAAACGGACCCGGCTGTTGTACACTGTCTAATGAAGTCTGCCCCTGACCCTTGGACTTCTTCTTAGAGAAACCATTCTTGAGAAACTTCTTGACCTTCGAGCCGAAAGACACGGATCATGTCGCTGCCAGTGCCGGCGCTCCTAGACCACTCGACGCATGCTGGAAGGAACCCTGCTACTGGGTAGCCGACTACTGGCTGCGACTTGACAAAGACTGTCCCTGGCTAATCGGTCCTCGAGTCCTCTGCATATCCATCTCTAAAGAAGCCGCAACGCGAAACGCTGTCTCCAAATCGGTGGCAGCATTCACGATCAAATGGTGCCTCAGCTCCTGCCTCAAACCCTGAACGAACTGTGCGGTCTTCACCCTCTCATTCTTCATGATACGAGGTGCATATCGACCCAGCTCGACAAACCGGGCCCTGTACTGCAACACGGACATGTTGCCCTGAACCAGCTCCAAAAACTGATGCATCCGCTGCGTAGCAATAAACTCTGGACATTAGGTACGCTCGAAAGCACTGACAAAGTCACCCCACACAATCTGCTCAAGTGGACGAAGCTGGAAAGACGTCTTCAACTCGGAAGACCACCACTCCCGAGCCGTACCATGCAATTGGTTGGAGGCCAACATCACTCTATCCTCCGCAGTACTCCGCGCGGAACTGAACACCCGCTCCATCTCGTCGAGCCAACTCCGTGCCAAATCAGGGTCTGGCTGACCGCCGTAGTAAGGTGGATGAAACTGCATGAAATCCCTCACTGCTCGGCCTGGCCCACCCCTGGTTGATGAGCCCTCACCAGCCTCTCCGCCAAACTGCTGAGACATAAGCTGGTACATGCCATGGAAGAAATCCTCAGCCCCCAGAAATCTCGCAGTATCCACTGCCTCGGTGGCCGCAGGTGGCACTCTACTCTGCTCCTCCTGCTCCTGCTGAACCTCCTGCTGGATCTCCTGGCCTCCAGCCGACTGCCCCTGCTGAGAGCGAGTCGCCCACCTCGGCGCCATACCCGCACCTGGAGCAAAGACAGAAAGCACGGAACAGCAAGGTTAAGAGAAATACACGATGCCCAATGCCAGCGTCAACTGTACTTCATCGATGTGGACTAGTGGACCACTACAATCACTTATGATTCTCGTATAATTTCACAACCGCGCTCTGATACCAGCTGTAACGACCTGAGAATCCGATTACCGGGAAGGCCCGATAACCCGAGACTCGCACCGCCACCCACGAGTCCGAAGACTCGGAAGGGTTAGAAGGATGGTGTGGAAACTACACAAGTATCACAAATAATTGAAGAATTAAACAGTTATATAAATACGCAAGAAATGAATTAACGTTTTACATGGTCCACAATATAACAATAAAATAACAACAGTAGTCCACAACTAGTACAGAGACAAGAAAAGAAAGTACAGCTACACGGGGCATACCCCGGCTCTGACCTCTGGCGCTAACGCTGGGCACCTGAACCGCGCTGAGCCTCAGAAAAACTCCTCTGAAGCCTCGCCTCGCCTGAAATACGGTGAAAACACGCAGGGAATGAGTCTCGAAACAAGACTCAGTAGGGATCACTCGAACCCTACCTCGCAAATGGAGAAATTGCTACGCTAGCAGTAAACGAGTACCTCGAAAAGGAAGCCCTGCAACTACAAAACACCGGTCTCACGGCACGCAAGCTGACACACGCACCACTGCGGGAAGACCGAAACGCAACGGTCAACACGGCAGAAACCCGAAGGTCGAAGCCGTAACGACTGACAGCTTGACACTCCCGACTCGACAGGAGTACCTCCCACTAGAAGCACAGCCGGTAGCGTCCCCTGACGACTTACACCGCACCGCAAGTGAACTGCCTGACATGGTAGATCCTACCCGAGGCACGGACCCCGAACAAGTACCACAAACAAGTGACTAGCTGGGGTCACGCTCGTCAGCGTGTGTCCAACTGCCCCCAACCACGTGTGCATACACAGACCGCACGTCCCTGGTCTGGCCCTCTGACTGGTTTTCCCCTTAGCCAGACTCTGGGTACAGACGTGGGGCCTGACGGAAATCAGTCTAAAAACCGTCTCTAAGGGTCGGCCCGTACACCACTCCCTGGTGAGACCAGCACCACGTACTGGTGGGCTACGACTAGTGGAGGGTCACTAAAGGAGTAGACTCTCAAGTCAACGGAAAATCACGTCCGCATCCGACGACGTACGGGGACCACCCTACGTACCGGCACCGTCGCACGGCGACCAGGGTCGGAACAGACACGGGGTTGCAAACCACCCGGGGCAACCCAGTGCCTGACGGTCTACCCTAGACGCGTCACAGGACTCTGACGGTCTAGGCGGGACCGTCACAGACGCCTGATGTAACGACCCGAGAATCCGATTACCGGGAAGGCCCGATAACCCGAGACTCGCACCGCCGCCCACGAGCCGGGAGGGCTCGGAAGGGCTAAAAGGAGTGTGGAGGCACAAAGAAATAAGAAATAAAGCAGGACAACACAATAATTAACAGAAATAAATACACAACTATAACAGAGTCCAGTCCAACAGAAAGTACAGTCTAAAGCAGTAAAACGTACCACATGCCAAGTGAACACTCGGCCCGGCAAGCTGGCAACTGAGAACCTCCGCTCTGCACCCTCGAACCGCGAGGAAGAACCGCCACACCTGAAAAGCAGGGAATGAGTCTCCAAAACAGAGACTCAGCAGGGATCCCGCGGAACCCCAACCGGAAACAACGGCGGTAGCGGAAAGGAGAGCTACAACTACAGCAGGAACAGCAAACCGGTGGCCGGTCAAAAAACTCGGCACTACAGCTACTCCTACTGCCAGAAGGCAGACCTCGATCACGCAGTCGAAGCTACCAAACCACGCTAGTACCACCTACCGAAGTAAGAACACACGGCAATCACACCGCAAAGGCCTGTCCCCCGGACAGTCAACCTGGACACGCTGTCCAAGGTGCAACCCCGACCATCCGATCGCGGGTACCGCACAACAAGACCCAACCTCGGTAAAGCCACTAGCACTAATCTCATGACGCGAAAACCAACACACGCATCACGGCGAGCCAACCGAAACTCAACGGTCAACACGACCGAAAACCCGAAGGTCAAGACACAGAAATTGACAGTCTGTCACTCCGTACTCGACAGGAGTACCACCCACTAGAAGCACAGCCGGTAGCGTCCCCTGACGTCTTACACCGCACCGCAGGTGAACCGCCTGACGTGGTAGGTCCTACCCGAGGCGCGAACACCGTACAAGTAACCACAACAAGTGACTAGCTGGGGTCACGCCCGTCGACGTGCGTCCACAGTCCCCAACCACGTGTGCACACACAGACCACGCGTCCTAGGTCTGGCCCTCTGACCGATTTTCCCCTGGCACTGGACTCTGATGTGACGAGGGGCCCTGACGGAAACCAGTCTAAAACCGCCCTCTGGGTAAGCCCGTACACCACTCCCTGGTGCGACCAGCACACGCGTACTGGTAGGCTACGACTAGTGGAGGGTCACTGAAGGAGTAGACTCTCAAGTCAACGGAAAATAACGTCCGAATCCGACGACGTACGGGGACCACCCCACGTACCGGCCCCGTCGCACGGTGACCACAGTCGGAGAAGAAACGGGACTCACAGTCCACGGCCACGCACGCACCGTGCACTAGAGTCGAGAAAACTCAAGTGGCACTAAGCCACTGGACTCTGGACAGTCCTCTAGACGCACTACACCCAACGGTCCTTGAGTCACAAGACTCGGGGTCAAGACCGTTGTACGCAACAGCACAAGGCCGTCAATCTAGTCCAATCTCTAGGTCCAAAACCACGATATCACGAATACCGAGACAACACACGAGTTGCCAAGACCATTCCCTTGGGAAGGGAACGCAAGGGACAAAGGCCACTCACACGGGCCACACGGAAAACACAGAAGCACGATTCCCAGGGCAGCACACAAGCCGCCACGACGATTTCCCATCTTGGAGCAAGCGGGGAACCTCCAGCCCCAGGCCGGATAACTGGACTCGCAGTCCAAGGCCAATCACATGGCCCACATGGGAATCGCCTTCCAAAGGAAACCCACGACATGCGGGGGAGACCCCACCGCACACACACCGACACACGGTGACTCGATCAAGCGTAACACGAAAGCCCGGAACACGTGGGGTCACCCAGACCCACCACACCTACGGGCACGCGAATCGAGGTAACACGGTCCCTCCCAACACCCCAAAAACAAGGACACGAAACCCATGGGGTGTCCAGGATACTCACAAGGCCGGAGGTCGACCACTGGGTCCCAACCGGGTCGACCGAAGACCAACACAATGCGAACGGACGCTAAAAGGTCACCCGGACCCTTAAGCGCACGGGCACGTAAAACGAGATAAACGGAACCTCCAGACATCCCAAAACACGGTCACGGAACTCCACTGGGTGTCCAAGGCACACACGGCCCACGAGGAGCACGATCAGCCGCAGACCGCCCGCCCCGGGCAGCCCGGCTGGTCACCTCCAAGAACGCGCTGTAGGTCCATAGCGCGTTCAAGCAGAACGCGCTATGCACCTATAGCGCGACACGACAAGGCAGGTCGCGCTAGGAGCCTATAGCGCGACAAGGCAGGTCGCGCTATGTTTCCATAGCGCGACAGTCCAGAACGCGCCATAGCCTTATAGCGCGACAGGAACCGCCAGACTGTTCATCTTCCCCGATGAACGCGCTCTATCGGGGCAGCGCGACCTTCAAGAACGCGCTACTGGAGTATAGCGCGTTCTCAGTCCGCGCCCGGAAACGGTGGAAACCGCGAGAAAAGCCATGCCACGCCCCGTTCACCCCCAGGTGAAGGGGAAACAAAAGGGGAAACCTTCCCCAAGCCCCTAGGCATGTATCTAAACCCCTGGATCGCCCAAAAACACCATAAAACGGGAGATCCGGCTCACACCCCTAAAACATGCATTTTGCCCAAAACGCCCCGTTTAGCCCGCTCGGCTCACCACGGCCTACGAAACTCGCGGGAAAGGAAGTACACGGGCTGAGGGTCCATCACCCTACCTCCACCGAAGATTACGCGCACCGTGGACACCGATCCACGAAGAAAACGCCGTTGAAGCCTCGCCGTTCCACGAACTCACGGCCGAGCTTCCACGCGCCTCCACCGCCTCGATCCTCATCTATCCTCGCCCGTGCCTCACCCGTGCCGTCCCCACCTGGCCCGTACTCCGCCCCGTCGCCCGCCGGAGAGAGAGGGAGAGAGGAGAGAGCGTGAGAAGAGAGAGGGAGAGAAATGAGAAATGAGAGGGGGAGAGAGAAAAGGTTTAGTATATATAGGAAAACCCGAATATTTGATAAATTCAGAAAATCCAAAAAAATAGAAAATCACACCCTCGCGATCCTCGGAGCGCACCGATCGCAACGGTACCACTCGCGTCCCGGTGAACGGCCCGGTTCACCCGCAACGAGGTTCTGAAGGGAAAGCCGAAACCCACGCCGGGAATCGGAAAACACATGCGGAAAAAGCCGCGGAACGCCTCCGGGCCTTCGAAACGACTCCGGATCGCGCCGATCCGAACACGAAAGATGTCCGAAACGAAATTTCGGACACAACGGAGCTGGACACTCCGAGAAACCAGATCCGAGACCCACGAACGAGGATCCGAAAAATCTGGGGCATTACAGCCCTCCCCCCTTAAAGGAATTTCGTCCTCGAAATTCAGGACCTAGCACAAAGTCACAGGGGAAGAACACTAAACCAACTGACACGCTGTCAGAGCCCCAGCACAGAAAACCTCGATTCTCATGAAAAAAACCGATCCTGAGGGACACCGCCAGACTTACAATCACAAGCAACACCTCGCTCCTCGCGCCGAGCACACAGGCCAACAGAGCAGGCATATAGCAAAGGACACAGTCCGGCATCACCTCAGACAACGCGAGAATCAACCATGGCGCCGTAGCCACGATCTCGCTCACCGAGGAATCACAACCCTCGACACGAGCAACAGCTACCGATTCAACCTATGGTCGGCAGATAAATTGCACAACAGCTTCGCAGCCAGCTGACAGATCGCATACCCTCCTCAAGGGAGCAACCAAAACAGAGCCTCCACCAGCTCAAGCAGCCATCTCAGCAGACCGCAACCAGCACATCGGCTCAACACCAAGAAACACCCCACACATGGCAAGCCGAAAGTCGGACATAACACTGTGCCAACTCTCGTCAGAAGACAAACTCCGACAAAGTCCAGATCCCATCCGGAAAGGCACATCACAGAAACGACCACCAAAGGTCTCGCTGGCACACGGCTCTCGCCACGCTCGAGCCCCAACAACCAGCATCTTCTGTCTCTGAAAAGATCATCCACTGGTCACCAACTGCTCGTCAACGGGAAACCTTCGCTTGCTCAGCTTCTTCCTTCTTTCCTGGTCCTCGACCGGGTCCAAAAGAAACATTCCAAACCTCAGCAAGCCATCCGTCGACTCCCACACAGACTGATGCCACATCTCGAGCTGCACTCCTCTCGAACACCGCATCCGAGCTCGAACATCGCTCCAACTCGACCCTCTCGGGGAGCACGACGAAACCAAATGACGGATCCTGGTGTCTTCAATCATCACCTCACTGGACTCAGACTCACAGGGGAATCATCCCATGCTGGTCACCAAACCAGGGATAACCATTGCGACACCAACGTCCTATCAAGGACCACCAATCCGACGCCAATCTCACAGGAGGCCTCCGCCCTAAGGCGTCACTCTTCCATCTGGTCTCATCAAATCCTTCGATCAATCCAAGTGGACACCTGTCAATCCCGATTCCGCCCTTACCACAGAGCCACGGGACACCACCTGAACAGTGCTCACGGGTCCCCAAAGCAATAAACATCCCACCGTCACAATCCGACAAGACCGTAGAACCAACAGACACTGTTGTGGTCGGTCACATGGTTAGGCTCATCAGCCACTCATAGCCGTCAATCGGGACCCATAGCCTGCCAGAGACCACATCCTCAAAGCACGATCTCAACCGAGGACACGATTGGGAACACAAGTCGGGTGCCAAGCCACCGACTCTGACCAACACGTCCTCGACCTCCGTCAGGCGACATCCTCAACAACCTCATCCAGGTCCAACACCGACGCCTGACTCGGCTTCCTTCACAGGAACAGGGTACTCATGCGGCGCACTAGCCAGCACATTTCCCAACACTCCATCCTGCCAGTGCCAACAACCATAATACCTCGAGCAACGGCACGGCAACAACACGTTTCACACCGAGGAACCCATCCTCCGATGCTCAACGCAAACTCAGGAATCCACCCGTAGCAACCAACGCTACGATCCTGAACCAGTGGGTTATGGGCCCACCACGCTTCCGCTGCGCACTCTGATCCGCGCGCACAGCCGAGAAAGCAAACACCGCCCAACCAGCACTCGTCCTTCCGGAACAGCACCAGCACCCTCACACGACAAGGGAATGGGCACGACTTCTCACAGGCAACCACCCTGCCAAGACAAGGAGCATGTCTCGCACGGACTTCATGGCATACAAGGCCAACCAATCCGAACACACAATGCAAGACGACGAACCTTAACCCAACACAATCTCTCCAACCAAAGGGGAGACCAAACGCACTTCCGACCAACGGAAGGACTCCACGCTCGACCTGACCTCAAACCTCGCGCACGCTGGAAACAGCACCATCCAGCACCAAGGAAAATCATCGCTTCCATCAGGTCAGCGCCTCCGACACACTCGACGAGTGTCACGTCGGACCACCATCACAGCATCTCTCGATGCACCACCGCTGCAATTCCTCGAACAGCAACACGGCATGCCAAGAGCCGCCACACGAGCCATAACCGACAACCGCCGATGCTCACCCTCGAGTCCCGAAACTCACCGCGGAGCCTTCACATCTCAAGCCAACTCCAAGGCGAACACAACCCATCCACTGACAGGAACGCAGGAGCAAAGACTTACTGGGACACCACAGCCCAATCCTGTCTCGAAATCCATAAAACAATCGGGACCGACACGTCATTTCTGACGCCACAGAGCACGACAAGGACATCAGGCTCGACGAAACAGCAGCTCATCGAGAAGACATTCCGCTCACCGGAGCACACTTCTCGATCAGAACGCCTCAGGAGCTGGACAAACCTCAAGCTGGAGTGGCCAAAACCGACAGCAGCTCCCTCGAAACACGCTCACGGCCACTTAATCACGAACAGTTCGCACCAGCCACCTGACCACGCTGCAGGTTCCTCGAACGCAGCACCGCGAACTCACGCCTGCCAGCAACCTCTGCCCAACGTAGCACAACCAGGGCCACCACCGATGAGGGAGAAGGCTCTCGACCTCGATCCTTAGACCCCACGCTGGCACGAAAGCCGCGGACAGCAACCACCTTCACAGCGCCGCACAGCGCACTCAAGCTCTCAAGCGAGAAACAAGGCGGAAAGCGAACACAAAACCCTAAGCCAACTGCCGACTGTACTGGACCTTACGGACTCTGATCACTGCAATATCTCGAATTCCTATGTACGCCCACAACCACCGCTCTGATACCAGCTGTAACGACCCGAGAATCCGATTACCGGGAAGGCCCGATAACCCGAGACTCGCACCGCCGCCCACGAGCGGGGAGGGCTCGGAAGGGCTAAAAGGAGTGTGGAGGAACAAAGAAATAGGAAATAAAGGAGGACAACACAATAATTAACAGAAATAAATAAACAACTACAACAGAGTCCAGTCCAACAGAAAGTACAGTCTAAAGCAGTAAAACGTACCACATGCCAAGTGAACACTCGGCCCGGCAAGCTGGCAACTGAGAACCTCCGCTCTGCACCCTCGAACCGCGAGGAAGAACCGCCACACCTGAAAAGCAGGGAATGAGTCTCCAAAACAGAGACTCAGCAGGGATCCCGCGGAACCCCAACCGGAAACAACGGTGGTAGCGGAAAGGAGAGCTACAACTACAGCAGGAACAGCAAACCGGTGGCCGGTCAAAAAACTCGGCACTACAGCTACTCCTACTGCCAGAAGGCAGACCTCGATCACGCAGTCGAAGCTACCAAACCACGCTAGTACCACCTACCGAAGTAAGAACACACGGCAATCACACAGCAAAGGCCTGTCCCCCGGACAGTCAACCTGGACACGCTGTCCAAGGTGCAACCCCGACCATCCGATCGCGGGTACCGCACAACAAGACCCAACCTCGGTAAAGCCACTAGCACTAATCTCATGACGCGAAAACCAACACACGCATCACGGCGAGCCAACCGAAACTCAACGGTCAACACGACCGAAAACCCGAAGGTCAAGACACAGAAATTGACAGTCTGTCACTCCGTACTCGACAGGAGTACCACCCACTAGAAGCACAGCCGGTAGCGTCCCCTGACGTCTTACACCGCACCGCAGGTGAACCGCCTGACGTGGTAGGTCCTACCCGAGGCGCGAACACCGTACAAGTAACCACAACAAGTGACTAGCTGGGGTCACGCCCGTCGACGTGCGTCCACAGTCCCCAACCACGTGTGCACACACAGACCACGCGTCCTAGGTCTGGCCCTCTGACCGGTTTTCCCCTAGCACTGGACTCTGATGTGACGAGGGGCCCTGACGGAAACCAGTCTAAAACCGCCCTCTGGGTAAGCCCGTACACCACTCCCTGGTGCGACCAGCACACGCGTACTGGTAGGCTACGACTAGTGGAGGGTCACTGAAGGAGTAGACTCTCAAGTCAACGGAAAACAACGTCCGAATCCGACGACGTACGGGGACCACCCCACGTACCGGTCCCGTCGCACGGTGACCACAGCCGGAGAAGAAACGGGACTCACAGTCCACGGTCACGCACGCACCGTGCACTAGAGTCGAGAAAACTCAAGTGGCACTAAGCCACTGGACTCTGGACAGTCCTCTAGACGCACTACACCCAACGATCCTTGAGTCACAAGACTCGGGGTCAAGACCGTTGTACGCAACAGCACAAGGCCGTCAATCTAGTCCAATCTCTAGGTCCAAAACCACGATATCACGAATACCGAGACAACACACGAGTTGCCAAGACCATTCCCTTGGGAAGGGAACGCAAGGGACAAAGGCCACTCACACGGGCCACACGGAAAACACAGAAGCACGATTCCCAGGGTAGCACACAAGCCGCCACGACGATTTCCCATCTTGGAGCAAGCGGGGAACCTCCAGCCCCAGGCCGGATAACTGGACTCGCAGTCCAAGGCCAAGCACATGGCCCACATGGGAATCGCCTTCCAAAGGAAACCCACGACATGCGGGGGAGACCCCACCGCACACACACCGACACACGGTGACTCGATCAAGCGTAACACGAAAGCCCGGAACACGTGGGGTCACCCAGACCCACCACACCTACGGGCACGCGAATCGAGGTAACACGGTCCCTCCCGACACCCCAAAAACAAGGACACGAAACCCATGGGGTGTCCAGGATACTCACAAGGCCGGAGGTCGACCACTGGGTCCCAACCGGGTCGACCGAAGACCAACACAATGCGAACGGACGCTAAAAGGTCACCCGGACCCTTAAGCGCACGGGCACGTAAAACGAGGTAAACGGAACCTCCATACATCCCAAAACACGGTCACGGAACTCCACTGGGTGTCCAAGGCACACACGGCCCACGAGGAGCACGATCAGCCGCAGACCGCCCGCCCCGGGCAGCCCGGCTGGTCACCTCCAAGAACGCGTTGTAGGTCCATAGCGCGTTCAAGCAGAACGCGCTATGCACCTATAGCGCGACACGACAGACCGCGCTATATCCCTATAGCGCGACTGCACAGATCGCGCTAGGATCATCTAGCGCGACAAGGCAGAACGCGCTAGGAGCCTATAGCGCGACAAGGCAGGTCGCGCTATGTTTCCATAGCGCGACAGTCCAGAACGCGCCATAGCCTTATAGCGCGACAGGAACCGCCAGACTGTTCATCTTCCCCGATGAACGCGCTCTATCGGGGCAGCGCGACCTTCAAGAACGCGCTACTGGAGTATAGCGCGTTCTCAATCCACGCCCGGAAACGGTGGAAACCGCGGGAAAAGTCATGCCACGCCCCGTTCACCCCCAGGTGAAGGGGAAACAAAAGGGGAAACCTTCCCCAAGCCCCTAGGCATGCATCTAAACCCGTGGATCGCCCAAAAACACCATAAAATGGGAGATCCGGCTCACACCCCTAAAACATGCATTTTGCCCAAAACGCCCCGTTTAGCCCGCTCGGCTCACCACGGCCTACGAAACTCGCGGGAAAGGAAGTACACGGGCTGAGGGTCCATCACCCTACCTCCACCGAAGATTACGCGCACCGTGGACGCCGATCCACGAAGAAAACGCCGTTGAAGCCTCGCTGTTTCACGAACTCACGGCCGAGCTTCCACGCGCCTCCACCGCCTCGATCCTCATCCATCCTCGCCCGTGCCTCACCCACGCCGTCCCCACCTGGCCCGTACTCCGCCCCGTCGCCCGCCGGAGAGAGAGGGAGAGAGGAGAGAGCGTGAGAAGAGAGAGGGAGAGAAATGAGAAATGAGAGGGGGAGAGAGAAAAGGTTTAGTATATATAGGAAAACCCGAATATTCGATAAATTCAAAAAATTCAGAAAAATAGAAAATCACACCCTCGCGATCCTCGGAGCGCACCGATCGCAACGGTACCACTCGCGTCCTGGTGAACGGCCCGGTTCACCCGCAACGAGCTTCCGAAGGGAAAGCCGAAACCCACGCCGGGAATCGGAAAACACACGCGGAAAAAGCCGCGGAACGCCTCCGGGCCTCCGAAACGACTCCGGATCGCGCCGATCCGAACACGAAAGATGTCCGAAACGAAATTTCGGACACAACGGAGCTGGACACTCCGAGAAACCAGATCCGGGACCCACGAACGAGGATCTGAAAAATCCGGGGTATTACACCTGACGGTCTAGGCTGGACCGTCACAGGACCCTGATGGTCCAACGCTGGCCGTCACACTCTCAGGATAAAACAGAGTGCAACACGGAGTGTAACGCACCTGCCCTGGTGCGTTAGAGAAACAAGGGCAAGCCGTGACGCGTGCCACTCGGTGCGTCACAGCATGTGACGGTCCATTCCTGGAGCGTCACACGCATGTAACGGTCATCCCTGGAGCGTCACATGGCCTGGGGGTAAAACAACTTCTGACGCACCCACGCTGGGCTGTCACAAGGTTGTGACGCGCTAGTGCTGGTGCGTCACAAGCCTTGACCCCCACGGTCAAAGCAACAGTCCGATGCCAACGGTCGGGACGCTCTGACGGCCCATCCCAGGCGCGTCACACGCCTGTGACGGTCTATCGTGGGACCGTCACACTCCCAGACCCCAGTTGGCTAAACAAGGGCTGTGACGCACCCGCCCAGGTGCGTCACACGGTGTGACGGTCACTGGAAGGACCGCCACACCCGCCCGACGGCGAAACGGCGGGGAAAGCCCAAAAAACCCAACCACGCCCCCATGCCTCCACCGGAGAAGGGGAAATCAAAGGGGAAGACCCCTGGGGACCCCTAGCATGATACTAGGCCACCAAAACGTGAAATCACGGGCTAAATCCATAGATCAGGCGAGCTCTCCCCAAATCATGGAAAACCCCAAACCTGCTTAATCAAGCCCCTCTCGGCCTCCCCTCGGCCTCCCCTCGGCCTATAAATCACGGAAATGAACGGCAGGGAGTTAGGGAACGTCACCCTACCTCAATGGAGCGAATGCTCCGCCGAATCGTTACCGAGATCACGAAGAACGCTTTGAAAACCCTGGTCCCTTCACGGTTCCCCACAAGCTTTACACCGCCACGATCGCCTCGCCGTCGCCCACGTCGTCACACCGTCGCCCCACACAGTCTGCAGCCGGAAGGGGACGTCGCCGTGGCCGAACGAGAGAGAGAGAGGGAGGGGCGGTGGTCATGGTGGGGAGAAGAGAAGGAAGAAGAAGAAGAAGAAGAGGGTGAGGAGAAAGAGAGAGAAATGAGAGTATTTATAGAAAATCCAGAAATTCTGAAAAATACCGAAAAATAGAAAATTATATTTCCGAGATTCTCGGAACGCACCGATCTCAACGGTACCACTCGTGCCCAGGTGAACGACCCGGTTCACCCGCAGTGAGGTTCCGAAGGAATTACCGAAACACACACCGGTAATCGGAAAACATGCGCGGAAAACGGCGGAATGCTTCCGGGCCTCCGAAACAACTCCCGATCGCGCCGATCCGAACATGAAAGATGCCCGAAACGAAATTTCGGACACAACGGAACCAGACACTCCGAGATACCAGATTCGGGACCCACGAAGAAGGATCCGAAAGGTCCGGGATATTACACGGAGTGTGCCGTTTGAAAGAGTTTCCGAACATGAAAGATGCCCGAAACGAAATTTCGGACACAACGGAGCCAGACACTCCGAGAAACCAGATTCGGGACCCACGAAGAAGGATCTGAAAGGTCCGGGATATTACACGGAGTGTGCCGTTTGAAAGAGTTTCTGTTTTTTTGCTTCAGGAACTTGAAGTTGTGCACTCTTTGGGATATTTCTTCACCTTTAAGGACTCGAGGGTGGGCCCATAGCAGTGTATAAATTCAGGAGGGATATCATGTGTTTTCTTTGTCATTTAATGTGCCCGTGCAAATGTGACGATTTGTCGGACGGTAGTATCTCCCGGAGCCCTGGATGGCCAGTCTCCCCGGGTCTTCTCTCTTTGACTCTGGTACCAATGTGAGAGCTCGGTGAGGCATATGGATGTGTGATTTTACACGTCCACAACAGCTTATTCCAATCGATTATCTAAAGCCGTCGTTGGCAATCGAGTGGATTAAGATAGAACAGGCCGTTCAACCCTCCCACTCAAGATGAGAAGTTCAATCTCTCTCTTGAACATGTTATACGATTAAAATGTGAAGAAAATTATTGTTCAATCTCGGTTGGGATGCGTGTTATCAAAGTTGATTAAGAATGACACCAGCAAATACGCCAGGCACCAGCACCTTATTGGAGACTAGGGCAACCGACTTTACCCTATCCGATTGTCAAAGACGGTCTAATTTGTTTGATATGCATGTCTAAAAGGCTCACTGCGCCATGACACATAGGTTTCTAATTGACATAGATTTAAAAATCATGTGATGATGCCGTTAAAAAGAGGGTGTCAACCTTTCCGTCACACCATTTTCTAGTTGCTCGCTTAAAAATATTAACCAGCGGGAAAAATGACTTATTTAGAGATCACCAAATTCAGGTCATTTATTCAGCTCATTCATCCCATCAAATTGAGAATGTCAAAAAATAAATAAAATAAAAAAAGTTCGGCACTCTTCAAAAAAGAAAAAAAAAGAAATTAGATCATCTATGAGAGAAAGTAGGCGAACTTCAAATATCCAGCAGACATGATATTCAACTATTCAATCATCGTAATCTCATTATGGAGTTTCTTTGAAAGTTTTTTTTTTTTTTTACTCTCCATGTACATGGGGGTGGGGATGAGGTGTTGGCTTAAAGAGGAAGACAATCGATTGAGCTGAGGACCTTTTACTGTGAGAGACCTAGATTCCAATTTGATTGATACAAACGGAGGTATGGACAGTGATCTTAATAGCTGTGTCGTAGAAATGATGTACGTTTGAGAGAGAGATTTCAAGGAAGAGGTTGGGATATATTAGGGCGATATCATTTGGATGTCCGATTTTTTTTACACATTGCACTCTCCTCATTTTGTATTTGAAGTCACATCAAAATCTTAAAATTCTATAAAAATGGTTGATGATAATTGGATCCCTAGATAGAGCAGGTCAGCTAATTGCTCCCCATGCGAGCAATAATGTCACCGTCTCACTCCTCCCTTTAGTACGAGAGAGGTTATGAGTTCAAATCTTACGAGTGCCAGTGAAAGTTGTAGATTTTTTCACCTCTGATCTTAACTTACCTATCAAAAAACAATGTCACCCCCTCTCTCAAGATTATTCTCGCCGCCTTCGATATCGATGTTGGCATATATCCTGCACTTTTAAAAGTATCAATATCAAAATCAATATTACGTCAACATTTTTTTTGGTAACGGGGAATCTAGTAGAGTGGTGCGGCGAGCTGAGTGATTATTGGGTCACTCGAGTTCGGGTCTTACCCTACGCATCTTGTCACCCCTTTTTTTGTACCGTCGCCATAAAATCCCGGGCTCACATCTCTCGAGGATTAAACGTGAGTCAGATAAACCTCCCAGAGACTCGATCTTGGAATATTACGTCAACATTACTACTGACATATATAATCTACTGAATATATATCTTGCATGGCAACTCCTAAATTTGTTAGACATGGGGATGCCTCCGAACATAAACGAATAAAGGCTTGGCATGGGGACCTTCAGGTCATCTCTCATCAATCAAAGCGATCATTAGCATGATTCAATACCTGAGTCTAGCTAGTGTATTAATGGATCATTAGTAACAGATAAACAATTAGTACCAAAACAGGGAACATCGGTGTATGTAATCAATCGTGCCACTTAAAAAGTGTTGCCGTTTCATACCCATGAAAGGGCGTGCATCTGGTAGTTTGCTCCTTCCTCAAGGAAGTTGCATGATGTGAGTAAATATAATACATGTGGACCTAACTCTCCGACATACACATGAGATGCCATGGCTCAAAGTCGTCGAATATCTAATTATACTAATGTCAAGCAAACGGCATCAAGGAAGTAGATGGTACCAATAGATCGAGATGCATGTGGACCCATGTCCTCTTAATTACGTCGTCTGCTTTGTCATGTAATTTTAGATGGGCACCTTGCCATTGAGCTATTGGTATCAATGGACACCCTACAAACGAAGTACCCTGGATTATGTGGGGTTTGCCTAGGCCACAAGAGAAAAGACTCTATTCCCTCGATAAAAAGTTGCAATTAAGATTAACTACTAATTAATTTGAGTGCTTATTATGATGTGTGCTAATAACTAGCTCGATCTTCTTCTATAGCCATTTGGTGTCGGGTGTGAATAGTCTACATGGATGCCCTGTATTTTGATTCCTCCATATATATATATATATATATATATATATATGGAAAAAGCATTCCTATTATTAGATAACATGAATCTTTACTGCTGTTAACAAACTTTTCTGGGCTCTTAGGCAGCGTTTGGTTGGGCTCATGACCCATGAATTTTTTTTTGAAAATCCCTTGTTCACGCACTGTGTACCATGCTCATAGTTTTTTAATAGAGTAAAAATCCCATTTGATGAGGTGTTGGGGGGTCCGGTGAAAACTCAATGGGCACAAGTGACGATGTGAACATCGTCGTCTATGTCATTCGCAAAAATGTAATGACAGATAGGCGAATGACATCGACGCCTGCACCCATTTGTAAATACCCCCCTCACCCCGTGTAACTTTCCGTGGACGACGAAAAGTAGGGATCACTTGGTAAGTTACGCTCTATAACATGTGCCCACCACTTGAAAAACTCCTCTCCACCAGCGTCTCAATGATTGTGGATGATAGGATAAATGAGTCTAGCTCTCTCCTCTATGCAAAATCTCTATTTGCACAAAAGCCCAGGTGAAATGGGTCATTTGGTTGGGTTTCTTAAGTTGTCAATGATTTCAATGATTGAAATCTTAAAATCTCTCCTCACAAACTCAACCAAATACAGTCTTAGGTTACGTTTAGTTGGGATGGTGGGAGGATTGCAATCAGTGGAATCCCGTGTAAAATTTGGAGCCTAACCAAACGTCGCTAGATTTTTGGAGGAGAGAGATTGCTAACTCATGTGAGAGGGTTGGATGATAATCGGTGAAATCTATCGAGGGCGAGCTTCTCGCCTAGTGGGCGCAGATTTTAGGAGGTAAAAGATGTTTTTATCTCTATTATTTGCCATTTTGTAACCTATATCATTGTAAACCACCCCCCCTTCGCCAATCGAACAATGTCTTCCCCATTCGAACCCTCCTCCCTTGAAAATGGAAACTCTGGCAGAGTAACCCCGATCAGACACCCCGCCACAGTGAGCTTCTCTTCCCCACATGAAGGCACTCTCCCTTCTTCCTCTTTCTCGGAGCGGCGGTCAGCACTCTTCCAGTGAGCGTTCTTCCTCCTATGCTCGGTGTTGTTCCGGGTGCCAGTCTACTACATTCCCAGTGGCATTCTTCCCTCTATGTGCGGTCGGTGTTCAAGCTTCTTCCGACCTTCTTGCCCCTCGTCGCCCTGTGATCGTTAGAGGAGGGTTGTTCGCGTTCCCCTTTTACCAGATGAAGCAAGCAATGGGAGTTGAAGGAAGAGGATGGTAATACATGGGTACTTTGGTCATTCGCCCGTTGAGTTACTCTCCACCGTGTCAACTTTCAAAATGCCCTGCCCCATTCCCAAATGTAATTGGTTTGCCCCCAAAAAATATATACTGTGTCAGAACGTATGGCACAAGGGATTTTACATTTTTTTCCTTCCTTACAAACCCTACCGAGTGCAGTGTTAGATTAAAATCTATTGGCAAATAATTAAAGAGAGTAGAAGAGGTAACTACCAATCACTCTTGCTTGGGCGATCTTGAGAAAATCAGAGAGATTAGGATTTAGGAGTAAAGGACACACAACAATAGAAATGACTTGGGATCCAACAGAAGAATAATGCTGAGCGCAACACCTTAGGTTATTACACAGTTAGGGTGTGCACCAAGTTATATTTTTTCTTAAAAGTTTGTGACGTGAGATTCACGCTCCACTAATTTATCGTACAAGTTACATTTTCATAGGACGATCAAAAAAATTTAAAATAAAAAAGATCAATTAAAAAAATGGGCCTAACACTATTCATTTGATCTGATTTTTTTTTTAAAAAAAAATTTGGGCCATTCGATGGAGGTATGTGACTTATACAACAAATGAGAGAGACGTGAGTCTCACGTCACAAAATTTTAAAAAAAAATTGGTGCACACCCTGAGTGTGTAATAACTTGAGAGTGTGCACTAAACGTTACTCCTAGCGAAAATCTTATTGCAAAGTAGAATGGGGAAAATGATTTATGATGCCTCTCCCCCGGATGCCAAAAATAGAGATTTTAGGTATTTAAATTTCATTCATTACTTTTCAGGACACAATAATAACTCATCTTATGAGATTTTTCCGGAAATGTGTTTTAAGTACAAACAAATGGACCCATGTTGGCTTCATTGTTTTTTCAGAGGAGTCATTAGGTCTCAACGACTTCTTCGAATAGTTACTCACACACACACACACACACACACACACACACACACGAAATCATGGAACATGTTTGATGAGTTTAATCTTTACAAACCCACAGTTGTACTAAAGAAGTAAACAAAAACATTTGCATCTTTTCTTCACGTATTAGTAAAATGCAATGGAGATTATCCAAGTTACACAACAAACATAAATCAGACATTTATAAACAGAAACAAGAATAGTTTAAAACATTTAAATTGCATGAGCTTATAAGCCTAGTCGTGTTTAAGCTGGGATCGCTTACAAAAAAATGATTACGTACAATACGTCTAAAACTCAACTTCTGATTTCACGTGCCGTGTCCGAACAATGATATAAGAAAGCTACCTAGTTGCTGGCAGTCATCATGCGAAGGCCCAAACCCTTACCGAACCAATAAGTCCAGTGCCTTTCGGTTGCCTTTTTATAATAATCCAATAGCGGAGGATTGGGCCCCCAGCGCTTGCTACCTAGACGGCAATGTAAGGCCCTCCGACGTCCAACAACATGACAAATTGAGCTGGCAAAGGAGCTCAAGAAATTGGATTCCCATAATGCAGCAATTGCAGGTGTTTTTCTAAGCATGCAACAAATATATGTACTAATGCTCGCGGCAACCCTCTCGTGATGGAAGGACATGGGTTTGGATTTGGGTTCCCTCAAAAAGAAATTCAAAGAAAGCCAGCCGCGTCTAGGTCTTGAGAAGAGTGCTGAACATGGAGGCCACCGCATGGTCTTAATTAATATGACCTAGGTTGTTGCCCACAATAAGGACATCCTGCTCCACCCACTCCAAAGTTAAGGCCCAAACATGAGAGAGAGTGGATATATATATATATATATATATATATATATGAAACTACTTATAATGTCTCGTATGTAATTTAGGCTGCATTTGGAACGGACATCGAGTATAAATATTTTTTTCAAAATTTTTAGAGAGAGAAGAAGATGCCTTTAGACAACTTTTGGAGATTTTAAATTCTCTTCTTTTTTTCTCATTATTTCTCTCTAAATCTTAAAATTTTGCATGGAGTAAAAGTTAATGAGACATTGTGACATTTGAAAATACTTTTAAGAGAGTGAGGATTCTAATTATAGGAAGCTATTTATAATGTCACGTATGAAATTTAGGTTGCGTTTGGAACGGATAGTGAGTATAAATATTTTTTTCAAAATTTCTAGAGAGAGAGGAAGATGCCTTTAGACAACTTTTGGAGATTTTAAACTCTCCTCATTTTTCTCGTTGTTTCTCTCTAAATCTCGAAATTTACGTGAAGTAAAAGTTAACGAGACATTGTGACATTTGAAAATACTTTTAAGAGAGTGAGGATTCCAATAATTAGAATCACTAAAATCCCTCCCCATCATTCGTTCCAAACCCTATACCTATAAAGAAAGATAAAAGTACGTCGTGACCCATTCATGATCAACTTACTTGTGCACGTACGTACGTGTGCATATAGAGTAGATGAAAAAACGAAAATCTAAACTTGTATCCATACCGTGCAAATGCGGTTGATGTTGGCTAATTACGAGTGATGAGGGCCATCACTATAGTAAAGCGTGTAATTAAACAAGTGTATATATTTTTCCCCACTCTTTCTCTTCTTTCCAAGTAATCTACTTGCTCGAAAGTCTTGATCTGTTTATCGGAAGATGCCAAAACTCTTTAGTTCTGAAGTTGTTAGTTTTTAAAGTAGTGAAAGCACTTTGTTCAAATTGATGGCTACAAAAAAAAAAATCTCACACGATCGATGAAGTAAACCCTTCAAATTTTACATTTCAAGAATTCTTATTTAAGAATCAAGGAAAGAAAAAAAAAGGCGCCAAGTGGGAGATTGTTAGAGTGTGGAGTCCGAACTCATGCGCATCTGCACGGGATTACACCCTGTCTCAGGAGCATCCACTATCTCCAGGGGAGCAACCGCTGCTCCAGGGGAGCATCCACTGCTCCAGGGGAGTATTCTCAGCGTCAGGTGAGCATGGCGAGCATATGCTGTCTCCAGGGGAGCATCCTTCTGTCTCCTGGGGAGCATTCGCTGCATCAGCGGAGCATGGCGAGCACTTGCTGTCTCCAGGGGAGCAACCGCTGCTCCAGGGGAGCATCCACTGCTCCAGGGGAGCATCCACTGTGCCAGGAGAGCATGCCAGGAGAGCATGTCTTTGTGCGTTCTCGCACGGGAGCATATGAAGTCTCAGGGGAGCATCTATGGCCTCTGGAGAGCATCACTGGCGTCAGGGGAGCATACATGCGGGTTCAAGGCAAGTCGATGTCACTTGGAGTGCGTCGACGTAGTCTTGGCAATGCAGTGATCTGACTGTTGGTAGGAGAGCATCTGCAGTCGCTGGAGCGCATACTCGATCCCAGGAGAGCATCCGGTGGGACAGGCGAGCATGCGCGTCTAATGTATCCAGGAAGAGGGTTTCTGTTTATCAGGGGTATTATTGTCCTTAATGCCCTGATTAGTGACGCCCTAATCTCCTAGTATAAAAGGGTGGGCTGTCTCTTTGTATTGTAACCTGAATCTGGTTGGTGATTACTAGTGGAATCCTGTTGTGGCCGTGGACGTAGGAAGGCATCTTGCCTCCGAACCACGTAAAAATCCCTGTGTTCTTGTGTGGTTGATTTTTTTTTCTCTTCTTCCTTCTCTGCTGTTTGTCCTCCTATTCTCGGTACTCCGGGGTTCTATCCCCAACAACTGGTATCAGAGCCTTGTTCTGGTTCGAGGGAGTAGTGGGAGCAATGGCGGCAGATGAAGGAAAGGTGAGGATCGACAAGTTCGATGGCAAGGACTTCGGTTTCTGGAAGATGCAGATCGAAGACTACCTGTATCAGAAGAAGCTGCATGAGCCGCTTCTTGGAACGATGCCGGAAGGGATGAAGAAGGAAGATTGGGATCTACTAGACAGACAAGCACTCGGAGTTGTTCGCTTGACGTTGGTCAGAAACGTCGCCTTCAACATCGTGAACGAGAAGACCACGGCAGGATTGATGAAGGCGCTATCAAATATGTATGAAAAGCCCTCAGCTTCAAACAAGGTATATTTGATGCGTCGTTTATTTAATCTGAAGATGGCCGAAGGTGCTTCTGTTACAGACCACATCAATGAATTCAATGTGATTACAACTCAGTTGAGTTCTGTAGAAATAAACTTTGATGATGAAGTTAGGGCCTTGATTATTTTATCCTCCTTACCTGAAAGTTGGGGTGCAACTGTGACGGCTGTAAGTAGTTCTTCTGGTTTAAATAAATTGAAGCTCAATGAGATTCGAGACTTGATTCTTAGCGAAGATATTCGCAGAAGGGAATCAGGTGAAGTCTCAGGTTCTGCATTGAATATAGAGAGCAGGGGAAGAACAAAACAGCGGGGTCAAAATAGGAGCAGATCTAGGTCCAAGAAGAAATGTCAATCAAAGTTTGGTGGTGATGGGTGCTGGAATTGTGGTAAAAAGGGGCACTTAAAGAAAGATTGCAAGGCTCCAAAGAAGAAAAATCACAATGAAGAGTCCGCCAATGCAGCTGCAGCAGAGTAAGTTTAAGATGCTTTAGTTCTTTGTGTTGACACTCCTTTAGAGTCATGGATTCTTGACTCAGGTGCGTCGTTTCACTCTACCTCACATAAAGAAAGTATGCAAAATTATGTTGCTGGAAACTTTGGGAAGGTTTATCTTGCTGATGATGAGTCTTTAGATATTGTGGGGAAGGGTGATGTAATTGTAAGGACCACAAATGGCACTTTGTGGAAGTTAAAGAATGTAAGGCATATACCTGGCATGAAGAGGAACTTGATATCTGTTGGACAGCTTGATGATGAAGGTTATGTCACAACCTTTGTGGGTGGATCTTGAAAGATCACCAAAGGTGCTATGATTATAGCACGAGGCAACAAGATGTGTACTCTCTACATGACTAGCAACAACAAAGATATAATGGCAGTGGCAAATTCAGGAGTTGACTCCAATATATGGCACTGCAGGTTTGGTCACATGAGTGAGAAAGGGATTAAGGTACTGCTGTCAAAAGGAAAATTGTCTGGCTTGAAATCTGTGGAAGTTGGTCTTTGCGAAGACTGTATTTTTGGGAAGCAAAAGAAGGTTACATTCTCAAAGACTGTAAGAACTTTGAAGACACAGAAGCTAAAGCTTGTACATACATATGTATGGGGTCCTTCACCAGTACCATCTCTTGGAGGCTCACTCTACTATGTCACTTTCATTGATGACTCTCTCGCAAGGTATGAGTTTATTTTTTGAAAAGGAAATCTGATGTATTTGTTACTTTCAAAAATTGGAAGACCCTTGTAGAGAATGAGACAGGTTTGAAGGTGAAGTGTCTGAGATCAGACAATGGTGGAGAGTATGACAACAAGGAATTCAAGGACTTTTGCGCAGCTAGTGGTATTAGAATGGAAAGAACTGTTCCAAGAACACCACAGCAGAATGGAGTTGCCGAGCGCATGAATAGAACCTTGAATGAACGGGCTAGAAGCATGAGGATACATGCTGGACTGCCTAAAACATTTTGGGCAGATGCAATTAACACATCAGCTTTCTTGATAAACCGAGGACCATCTGTCCCTTTGGATGGTGAAATTCCAGAGGAGGCCTGGACAGGGAAAGAGGTAAATCTTTCACACTTGAGAGTCTTTGGCTGTGTTTCATATGTGCATGTAGATTCTAATGAAAGGGATAAGCTAGATGCTAAGTCTATAAAGTGCTTTTTCATTGGATATGGTTCTGATGAGTTTGGATATCGATTTTGGGATGATGAAAATCGAAAAATTCTCAGAAGGAAAAATGTTATATTCAATGAAAATGTCTTGTACAAAGACATGGCTGTTGTAGAATCTGACAGTGCAGGGAAACAAAATGAGAATGGTGGACAGGTTGAGCTAGAAGAAATTTCACAAGATGATGTGAATGATAAGATACATGATGTATCTGAAATAGAAGCACAACCTTGTACACCGGTACAACTGAGAAGATCTGCAAGAATACCTAGGCCTACACAAAGGTATTCTTCATCTTTACATTACCTACTGTTGACTGACGAAGGTGAACCCGAGTGTTATGATGAAGCAATGCATGTTACAGATTCTGTTAAGTGGGAGTTAGCCATGGAAGATGAGATGAACTCATTGCAAAAGAATCAGACTTGGGAGCTAACTAAACTCCCTAAGAACAAGAAGGCATTGCATAACAAGTGGGTTTACAGAGTCAAAGATGAACCTGATGGCAGTAAGAGGTACAAAGCAAGGTTGGTAGTGAAGGGCTTCCAGCAAAAGGAAGGTATAGACTACACTGAGATCTTTTCTCCATTTGTGAAACTAACCACTATTAGATTGGTGTTGAGCATTGTTGCTGCTGAGAACTTACATTTAGAGCAACTAGATGTGAAGACAGCTTTTCTCCATGGTGATTTGGAGGAAGACATCTACATATTGCAACCAGAAGGGTTTTCAGTCCCAAGTAAAGAAAACCTTGTGTGCAAGCTCAAGAAAAGCTTGTATGGTCTGAAACAAGCCCCCATTGTCTGGGTACAAGAAGTTTGATGGATTCATATGTAACAATGGTTTCATTAGGTGCAATATGGACCATTGTTGTTATCTTAAGAAGTTTGATAATTGTTATATCATATTGTTGTTGTACGTGGATGATATGCTTATAGCAGGATCAAGTATGACAGAGATTAACAATATGAAAATACAATTATCAAAGGAATTTACTATGAAGGACTTAGGAGCAGCAAAACAAATTCTTGGGATGAGAATTGTGAGGGATAGAACAGCTGGCACTGTGAAGCTATCTCAAGAAGGTTACATCCAGAAGGTGTTGGGCAGATTCAACATGCAGGATGCAAAACCAGTTAGCACTCCTTTGGCAAGTCACTTCAAACTGTCTAAAGAGCAGTCACCAAAGTCTGCTGAAGAGCATGAGTCCATGAAGAAAAATCCTTATGCATCAGCTGTAGGAAGTCTGATGTATGCCATGATTTGTACCAGGCCGTATATAGCACATGCAGTGGGAGTTGTGTGCAGACGTATGGCAGATCCGGGCAAGTAACACTGGGAGGCAGTGAAATGGATTCTGAGATACCTAAAAGGCACCTCAGGTAAGTCACTTTGTTTCAAGAAAAGTGATGTTATCTTACAAGGTTTTGTTGATTCAGATCTTGGTGGTGATCTGGACACCAGAAGAAAAGTACCACTGGATATGTTTACACCTTGGGTGGCACTGCAGTGAGTTGGGTTTTAAAACCTCAGAAGGTTGTTGCTCTCTCAACAACAGAAGCATAGTATGTAGCTATCTCTGAAGCTAGCAAAGAGATGGTATGGCTGAAAAATTTTCTGAAAGAGATGGGCAAGGAACAAAGCAACAGTGTGCTGTTTTGTGACAGTCAAAGTGCAATTCACCTTGCCAAGAATCCAATCTTTCATGCAAGGACTAAGCACATACAACTGAAATATCACTTCATTCGTGGTTTACTTGAAGATGATGTTTTGATGTTGGAAAAAATACTTGGTGCAGAGAACCCAGCAGACATGTTTACCAAGGTGGTTACCAAAGAGAAACTGAGGCTGTGCAAGTCCTCAGTTGGCCTCCATGGATGATTGATGGAGGGGTGCCGTAGCAGTTTATTTCTACAATTACATTAAGCAGGGTTAATACATTGAGATGTTTGCTTTATTTGGAGTTCAGACTCCAAGTGGGAGATTGTTAGAGTGTGGAGTCAGAACTCATGCGCATCTGCACGGGATCACACTCTGTCTCAGGAGCATCCACTGTCTCCAGGGGAGCAACCGCTGCTCCAGGGGAGCATCCACTGCTCCAGGGGAGCATTCTCAGCGTCAGGTGAGCATGGCGAGCATATGCTGTCTCCAGGGGAGCATCCTTCTGTCTCCTGGGGAGCATTCGCTGCATCAGCGGAGCATGGCGAGCACTTGCTGTCTCTAGGGGAGCAACCGCTGCTCCAGGGGAGCATCCACTGTGCCAGGAGAGCATGCTAGGAGAGCATGTCTTTGTGCGTTCTCGCACGGGAGCATATGAAGTCTCAGGGGAGCATCTATGGCCTCTGGAGAGCATCACTGGCGTCAGGGGAGCATGCATGCAGGTTCAAGGTAAGTCGATGTCACTTGGAGTGCGTCGACGTAGTCTTGGCAATGCAGTGATCTGACTGTTGGTAGGAGAGCATATGCAGTCGCTGGAGCGCATACTCGATCTCAGGAGAGCATCCGGTGGGACAGGCGAGCATGCGCTTCTAATGTATCCAGGAAGAGGGTTTCTGTTTATCAGGGATATTATTGTCCTTAATGCCCTGATTAGTGACGCCCTAATTTCCTAGTATAAAAGGGTGGGCTGTCTCTTTGTATTGTAACATGAATCTGGTTGGTGATTACTAGTGGAATCCTGTTGCGGCCGTGGACGTAGGAAGACATCTTGCCTCCGAACCACGTAAAAATCCCTGTGTTCTTGTGTGGTTGGTTTTTTTTTTCTCTTCTTCCTTCTCTGCTGTTTGTCCTCCTGTTCTGGGTACTCCGGGGTTCTATCCCCAACATAATCAACATATATAATTCTAAAACACAATCACAATTTATAGCAATCCAAACAACACAAGGAAAGTATCACAAATCAAATTAACATTTTAACGATATTTTTTCAGTGTTTTATTACTCACCAAATTAATTAACAACCCGCGGCCCTAGGATAGTAGGATGCAATGCCAACCTTACTTATAATGTAATGGCTAATGAGTTGCTAGCTATACCCGGTAACAGGTAATGTTGCACTCTTATTTAAATGATAAGTGCTGATGAACTAATTAAAAAGTCTTGCGTGGTGTACTACCAGAGATGCCTCGTAATCGACCAGGAAAAACCAACGACAACTGAAGCGTGTGCAAAGCCGCACGCAAGTGCCCGCAAATCCACCATTAATTAAGTTAGGCAACGGTACTCCTACGTACGTACTACTACTACTACACAATAATAAAGAACACAAACCTAAGTGGCCAGTACCCTGTGCACTCCTCGTGAAAGAGAGAGATTCTTGAAGAAAAAGCTCGGGAGGTTTGAGGAGGAGTCCCGCCGGTGCTAATTTGAAAATGGGACAAGTTCTGGTTTCTCAGTGGCCACATCAGAACTGTACGGACGTGGGCGATGGAACAGGAGGCGGCGGAATCTATGCACTCTTTTTTCCTCGAAATGGTTGGCACTACACTTCCCATGGTGCGCCTCTCGCTTAACGTAATGGACCGGGGGTTGGGGTGGGGGGCCCGGCCGGGGGAGGGGGGACTGTTTGTTTTACATCCAGTTTGAAGTATATGCGTCTGATCTTCGATAAAAGAATATCAACTATACGTACAGGTCTCGCCTCAATTAAGTGAGGGTTATTCCGAAATTTGTAGTCCATCGGGATGAGGTCAATGTTTTTTCAATTATTGAAGTTTATAATTTCACCGAATGAAGCCATTTGATTTGCCATTAGAGGGAAATTGATGTTAATTAATCAACTATGATCTTATCACTTAATTCACATGGATATACACTTGCAATGTTCTTTGTACTGCTGGATCGGAGCGACCCAATTCTACGACGGTACGGTGTTATACCGGGCCATGCCGATGTAACTTGTATTTGAGCAAATTTTTTTTTTTTGCACTGTCACTTCAAAGAGATACATCGGCGATCCGACGACTCAAATTTTCTCCTATACGAGTTAATCGATTCGCACTAGTACGATGAGAGTTGGCGTATGGACGTTAAGATATATAAAGACCAATTCTAGTTCAAGTAAAAATGACAAAAATGACGACTTGTTTAAAAATTTGAATTCAAGACCAGTTGTATGTAGGAGAAAGAATATTTAAGTTGTCATTTTAGTCAGTTTGTATATCCGTAAAAGATTGATGTTTAAGGACTATTTTCCGGTTCATGTTCACGTTGAAACTATATGTGTCCATCTGTACATTGCATGTACGAGCTTGCTTCTTAATTAAAAGACTTGAGCTAGAAGTAAGAATTATATTCCTAATCCTTACAAGCTAGCTAAACTCATCAATCTCATCCCACAGTTTGAAAGTTTGAATAGGGAGGCTTAATGTAATATCCCGGACCTTTCGGATCCTTCTTCATGGGTCCCGGATTTAGTTTTCGGAGTGTCCGGCTCCGTTGTGTCCGAAATTTCGTTTCGGACATCTTTCGTGTTCGGATCGGCGCGATCCGGAGTCGTTTCGGAGGCCCGGAGGCGTTCCGCGGCTTTTTCCGCGTGTGTTTTCCGATTCCCGGTGTGTGTTTCGGCTTTTCTCTTCGGACGCTCGTTGCGGGTGAACCGGGCTGTTCACACGGACACGAGTGGTACCGTTGCGATCGGTGCGTTCCGAGGATCGCGGGGGTGTGATTTCCTAATTTTTGGAATTTTACGGATTTTCCGGGTTTTTCTATAAAACCCTTTTTCTTTTCTCTCTCCCCCACCATCTTCTTCTTCCTCTCTTCTTCTTCCTCCTTCCTCCTCCACCGTGTCTCCCTCCCTCTCCCTCTCTTCCTCCCGGTTGGCCACGGCGAGCTCCCCTCCGGCTGCAGACGGCGGCGGGGCGACGGCGCGGTGACGTGGGCGGCGGCGAGGCGGTCGTGGGGGCGTGCGGCGCGTGTGGGAAGCTTAAGGAAGAACGAGGGTTTTCAAGCGTTCTTCGCGATTCGTGGACGATCCGGCGGAGCATTCGCTCCATTGAGGTAGGGTGACGTTCCCTAGCTCTTCGCCGTTCTTTTCCGTGGTTTGTAGGCCGCGGGGAGGCCGAGAGAGGCATGTTTGGGTGTTTTTGGGGTTTTTCCATGTTTTGGGGTGAGCCGCCCGATCTATGGTTTTAGCCCATGATTCCATGTTTTGGTGGCTTAGATGCATGCTAGGGGTCCCCTGGGGTCTTCCCCCTTGTTTTCCCCCTCTCCGGTGGAGGTACGGGGGCGTGGTTGGTGTTTTTGGGGTTTTCCCGCCGTAGCGTGCTCTGGGGCAAGCGACGGTCACTCCAGTGACCGTCACATGCTTGTAACGCCCCTAGAGGGGTGCGTTACTTCCCTGGGTGTTGGCCTTTGGGGTCGAGGGCTGTAACGGTCCTGCGACTGGCCGCCGTTTGCTAGTGACGCCCCTGGGCTGGGCCGTCACATGCGTTTCGACCGTTGGTTTTTGACCGTTGGGGGTCAGGCCATGTAACGCACCGAGATAGGCGCGTTACATGCGTGTAACGCACTGGTGCAGGAGCGTTACTTCCTGTTGTTCCCCATGTGGAAGGGCCAAGCGACGCACTGGGCCCAGCGCGTTACTTACAAGCAACGCGCTGGGGCAGGCGCGTCACTTCCCTTTCCATCCTGAGCGTGAGGGCCATGCGACGCGCTGGTTTAGGCGCGTCACATGCGAGTAACGCACTGAGCCCGACGCGTTGCTTGCAAGCGACGCGCCAGGGTAAGCGCGTTACTTTCCCTGTGGTTTTCGTGGGTGTGGGGTGCCATGTGACGCCCTGGCCTAGGTGCGCCGCTTCCAAGCGACGCACTAGGGTAAGCGCGTCGCTTCCCCCTACCCCCTGGCCGTGTGACGGTCCGCCTTAGACCGCTATTTCCAAGTGACGGCCCTAGAGTGGACCGCCATTTGGCAGTGACGGTCTGAGGGTAGACCGCCACTTCCTGTGTTGCCCCATGAGGGTGGCAACCTCGCTTTTCTCCGACCGTGGTCTCCGTGCGACGGGACTAGTGCGCGGGGTGATTCCCACACGTTGTCGGGCTTGGGCGTTGTTTTCCGTAACTTGAGAGTCTACTCCTTCAGTGACCCTCCACTAGTCGTAGCCTACTAGTACGCGTGTGCTAGTCGCACCAGGGAGTGGTGTACGGGCTGACCTTTAGAGACGGTTTGTGGACCGGTTACCGTTGGGCCCCACGTCTTGCAGCCAGAGTCCGGCTGAGGGGAAAACCGGTCAGAGGGCCAGACCAGGGACGCGCGGTCTGTGTGTGCACACGTGGTTGGGGGCGGTTGGACCCACGTCGACGGGCGTGACCCCAGCTAGTCACTTGTTGTGGTTACTTGTACGGTGTTTGCGCCTCGGGTAGGACCTACCATGTCAGGCGGTTCACCTGCGGTGCGGTGTAAGACGTCAGGGGACGCTACCGGCTGTGCTTCTAGTGGGTGGTACTCCTGTCGAGTACGGAGTGTCAGACTGTCAGTCGTGTGTTTCCGACCTTCGGGTTTTGACGGTTCGACCGTTGAGTTTCGGTCTTCTCGTACCGTGGCACGTGTGTCGGTTTGCGTGCCGTTAGGGTCTAGTTCTGTAGAGTACAGGGCTTTCCTTTCCGAGGTACCTTCCTACCGCTAGAGTAGTGGTTTCTCGTTTTACGAGGTAGGGTTCGAGTGATCCCTACTGAGTCTTGTTCCGAGACTCATTCCCTGCGTGTTTTCACCGTGTTTCAGGTGAGGCGCCACCTTCGGGGAGCGTGTCAGGAGCGCAGCGGAAGCGTGGTGCGGGTGCCCAGAGGTAGTGCCAGAGGTCAGAGCCGGGGGATGCCCCGTGTAGCTGTACTTTTCTTTCTTGTCACTGTACTAGTCGTGGACTACTGTTGCTGTTGTTGTTATTTTATTGTGGACCATGTAAAATGTTAATTCATTTCCTGCTTAATATCATAACTGTTTAATTTCTGCAATTATTTGTGATGCTTGTGTAGTTTCCACACCATCCTTTTAACCCTTCCGAGTCTTCGGGCTCGTGGGTGGCGGTGCGAGTCTCGGGTTATCGGGCCTTCCCGGTAATCGGATTCTCGGGTCGTTACAGCTGGTATCAGAGCGCGGTTGTGGAATTACATGGAATCATAGGTAATTGTATTGGTCCACTAGTCCACAACGATGATGTACATGTGACGCTGGCATGGGGCACCGCGTGTTTTATTCTGACCTTCCGTTTCTGAGTTTTCTGTCTTGTGCTTCAGGAGCGAGGATGGCGCCGAGGAGGAGTTCTCGCTCTCAGCAGGGGCAGTCGGCTGGAGGTCAGGAGATCCAGCAGGGGGTCCAGAGGGACCAGGAGGAGCATAGCAGAGTTCCGGGAGCTACCGAGGCCGCGGATGCTGCGAGGGCTCCGGGGGCCGAGGGTTTTCTCCGTGGCATGTACCATCTCATGGCTCAGCAGTTCGGCGGAGAGGCCGGTGAGGGCTCGTCAGTCAGGGGTGGGCCAGGCCGAGCAGTGAGGGATTTCATGCAGTTCCATCCACCTTACTTTAGCGGCCAGGCAGACCCTGATGCGGCTCGTGATTGGCTTGATGAGATGGAGCGGGTGTTCAGTTCTGCGAAGAGTGCTGTCGAGGACAGAGTGGTGTTGGCCTACAACCAGTTGCAGGGTACGGCTCGGAGGTGGTGGTCTTCCGAGTGGAAGACGTCCTTTCAGCTTCGTCCGCTTGAGCAGATCGAGTGGGATGACTTTGTCAGTGCTTTCGAGCGTACGTACTGTCCAGATATTGTTGCTACGCAGCGGATGCGGGAGTTTCTGGAGCTGGTGCAGGGTGACATGTCCGTGTTGCAGTACAGGGCCCGATTTGTCGAGCTGGGTCGGTACGCACCTCATATCATGGAGCATGAGAGGGTGAGGACGACGCAGTTTGTGCAGGGCTTGAGGCTGGAGCTGAGGCACCATCTGATCGCGAATGGGGCCACTGATCTCGAGACGGCGTCTCGTGTTGCGATTTCCTTGGAGATGGATATGCAGAGGACTCGAGGACCGATCAGCCAGGGGCAGTCTGTGTCAGGTCGCAGCCAGCAGTCGGCTACTCAGCAGCAGGGTTTCTCTCAGTCTGCGTCGGGTGGTTCAGGAGTACCGGCATCGGCAGCTTCGGTGACAGGATCTGCGTCCTTTGGCACGAAGGTCAAAAAGTTCTTCAAGAGAGGGTTCGGCAAGAAGAAGTCCAGGATCAGGGGCAGGCTTCATCGGGCAGTGTACAGCAGCCGTTTCCTTTGCAGCGACAGGGATCGGTGGGTGGATCGCGAGGACCTTGTCCACGGTGTAGTGGGACCCACCCAGGCAGGCAGTGCACGGCGCCGATCATCTGTTTTCGGTGTGACCAGCCAGGGCACATGGCGCGTGACTGTCCTCAGAGGCCGCCGCAGCAGCAGGTTTCCCAGCAGCAGCAGCAGCAGGGACAGTATCCGCCGCTACCCAGGTCAGCTAGTGTGGGAGGCAGGCAGAGAGCTCGTGGCCAGATCACGCACTTGACCAGGGCAGAGGCAGTGGCGTCGCAGCTCGTGGAAGGTACCGTTCAGATTTTGGGTTGTGCGGCTCGGGTTTTATTTGATTCTGGCGCGTCTCATTCGTTCATTTCGGAGGATTTCGCGTCGAGCGTCGAGGAGCCGGTGACCCAGTTGTCCTGTGATTTGGCTGTGGAGTTGCCTTCGGGTGACTTTATGGTCACTCCGTATTGCTTCGACCAGGTTCCGGTGTGGATCGATGGGCGGAGTATGCCAGGCAGGTTGTATGCGTTGCAGCTTCGGGATTACGACGTGATTCTAGGCATGGATTGGCTCGAGACTCATGGAGCGGTGGTGGATTGTGGATGAAGAGGGTCTACTTCCAACATCCGAGCAAGAGGACCTTCTATTTCCAAGGTATCCGTTCCGCCTCTTCTCGATTTCTTATCTCTGCTATTCGAGCCCGTCGATTGCTTGATTCAGGTTGTCAGGGTTTTCTCGCGTCTGTGGTTGTGTCTGACCGGATGGAGCCGAATGTCGAGGACATTGCGGTGGTGTGCGAGTTTCCCGATGTTTTTCCTGAGGAGTTGCCTGGATTACCTCCCCAGCGGGAGATCGATTTCGTGATCGAGGTTGTACCTGGTACGGGACCTTTGGCGAAGGCTCCCTACCGTATGGCCCCCGCGGAGTTGAGGGAGTTGAGGGCGCAGTTGCAGGAACTGTTGGCCAAGGGGTACATTCGTCCGAGCTTTTCCCCTTGGGGTGCGCCCGTGTTGTTTGTGAAGAAGAAGGACGGTAGTCTGCGGTTGTGCATTGACTATCGACAGCTGAATGAAGTGACCATTAAGAACAAGTATCCATTGCCGCGGATTGATGACTTGTTCGACCAGCTGCAGTCTGCGCGAGTGTTCTCGCGGATTGATTTGCGGTCCGGTTACTATCAGCTGAGAATTCGCGAGTCCGATGTGGAGAAGACTGCGTTCAGTACGAGGTACGGGCATTATGAGTTTCTGGTGATGCCGTTTGGGCTCACCAATGCCCCAGCAGCCTTCATGGACTTGATGCAGAGGGTGTTCCACCCGTATTTGGACCAGTTCGTGGTCATTTTCGTGGATGACATCCTTGTTTATTCGCGGTCTGCTGAGGAGCATGCGTACCATTTGGGTGTGGTGCTGCAGACGTTGCGAGATCACCAGTTGTATGCGAAGCTCAGCAAGTGCGAGTTTTGGCTCAGTGAGGTGCACTTTCTGGGGCACGTGATTTCTGGTGATGGCATTTCCGTGGATCCCGCCAAGGTCGAGGCTGTGATGCAATGGCCGAGGCCGAGGTCGGTGACGGAGATCCGGAGTTTCTTGGGGCTTGCGGGTTATTATCGCCGGTTTATCCAGGATTTTTCCCGCATTGCGACCCCGATGACGAGGCTCACGCGGAAGGATGTGCCTTTCGTCTGGTCCGAGGAGTGTGAGCAGAGCTTTAGGGAACTGAAGAGATTGCTCACCTCGGCTCCGGTGTTGGTTTTGCCTTCTGGATCGGGAGGTTTTGTGGTGTGTACAGATGCTTCCGGCGTCGGATTGGGTGCTGTTCTGATGCAGCATGGTAGAGTGGTGGCTTATGCATCTCGGCAGCTAAAGCCCCATGAGGAGAACTACCCTACCCATGACCTTGAGTTGGCGGCAGTGATCTTCGCGCTGAAGATCTGGAGGCATTATCTGTACGGTGAGAAGTTCGAGGTGTTCACTGACCATCAGAGTTTGAGGTATGTGTTCTCGCAGAGAGATCTGAACCTCAGACAAAGGCGTTGGATGGAGTTCATGAAGGACTATGACTTCACCCTGTCTTATCAGCCGGGCAGGATGAATGTCGTCGCCGATGCCTTGAGTAGGAAGGTTGCGGTCAGTACCTTGATGCTGAGGAAGTGGAGGCTCTGGGAACAGGTGCCCGAAGTATCTTTCAGGCTCAAGATTCCCCAGGAGCCAGGGTTGGCAGTGCTTGCGAGTCTGACTGTCACTCCTGCTATTCGTCGTCAGGTGACAGAGGCTCAGCATGCGGACCCTGAGTTGCCCCGGATTCTTGCGATGGCTGATGTGGAGCTCGGCGAGGACGGTGCTGCGAGGTTTCGTGGCAGGCTGTACGTCCCAGCGGAGGAGCAGGTTCGTCGTGCGGTGTTACGCGAGGCTCATGGGAGCAGGTACACTGTGCACCCGGGTGCGACGAAGATGTATCGGAACTTGCGGAGGCAGTTCTGGTGGCCTGGCATGAAGAGAGATGTGGCCGAGTTTGTGGCCAGGTGCCTGATCTGTCAGCAGGTGAAGGCAGAGCATCAGCGACCAGGCGGTACTCTCCAGCCCTTGGATGTTCCTGCTTGGAAGTGGGACCATGTGACCACGGATTTTGTGGTGGGGTTGCCCAGAACCCCGAGTGGGCAGGACAGTATTTGGTTGCTGGTGGATCGGCTGACGAAGGTGACGCGGTTGCTACCGGTCAAAGTCAGCTGGAGCGTGCCTAAGTTGGCTCGTCTTTATGTGGAGCGGATCGTGCCGTTGCATGGGGTTCCCATTTCGATCGTGTCGGATCGGGATCCGCGCTTCACTTCTGGATTCTGGAGGAGTTTCCAGCGAGCTCTTGGCACGGAGTTGGCATTTAGCTCGGCGTATCATCCACAGTCAGATGGTCAGTCTGAGAGGACCATTCAGACTTTGGAGGACATGCTGAGATCCTGCTGCCTGGAGTGGCAGGGGAGTTGGATTCATCACCTACCGTTAGTGGAGTTTGCCTATAACAACAGCTTTCATTCGAGCATCGGCATGGCTCCTTATGAGGCATTGTATGGGCGTCCTTGTCGGACTCCACTTGATTGGTTTGAGGTGGGTGAGCGTGTTTTGACGGGACCGGAATTGGTGCAGCAATGTGTGGATGTTGTGCACCTGGTTCGTCAGAACATGTTGGCGGCCCAGAGTCGGCAGAAGAGCTATGCTGACCGTAGGCGGCAGCCCCTCGAGTTCGCCGTGGGCGATCATGTGTTCTTGAGAGTTTCTCCGATGAAGGGGGTGATGCGGTTTGGACGGCGTGGGAAGCTGAGTCCCCGCTATATTGGTCCTTTCGCGATTGTGGAGCGCATCGGTGAGGTTGCTTACCGGTTGCAGTTACCCTCTGAGTTGGCGTCGGTGCATGACGTGTTCCACGTCTCTATGTTGCGGAAGTATATGCCCGATGACTCTCATGTGCTCGAGTTTTCCGTTTGGCCTGAGGTGACTCCAGATCTTTCTCTCCCAGAGTTTCCGATCCGCGTGGAGGATAGGCGAGAGCAGCGCCTGCGGAACAAGGTCATTCCCTTGGTAAAGGTCGTGTGGCAACGACACTCTGGTGGTGAGGCTTCGTGGGAACGTGAGGACGAGATGCGTCAGCAGTTCCCGTACCTGTTTGAGTGAGTCTTCCTCTTCTTTCCCCTTGGGTTGTTCTCAATTTCGAGGACGAAATTCCTTAAGGGGGGAGGGCTGTAATATCCCGGACCTTTCGGATCCTTCTTCATGGGTCCCGGATCTAGTTTTCGGAGTGTCCGGCTCCGTTGTGTCCGAAATTTCGTTTCGGACATCTTTCGTGTTCGGATCGGCGCGATCCGGAGTCGTTTCGGAGGCCCGGAGGCGTTCCGCGGCTTTTTCCGCGTGTGTTTTCCGATTCCCGGTGTGTGTTTCGGCTTTTCTCTTCGGACGCTCGTTGCGGGTGAACCGGGCTGTTCACACGGACACGAGTGGTACCGTTGCGATCGGTGCGTTCCGAGGATCGCGGGGGTGTGATTTCCTAATTTTTGGAATTTTACGGATTTTCGGGTTTTTCTATAAAACCCTTTTTCTTTTCTCTCTCCCCCACCATCTTCTTCTTCCTCTCTTCTTCTTCCTCCTTCCTCCTCCACCGTGTCTCCCTCCCTCTCCCTCTCTTCCTCCCGGTTGGCCACGGCGAGCTCCCCTCCGGCTGCAGACGGCGGCGGGGCGACGGCGCGGTGACGTGGGCGGCGGCGAGGCGGTCGTGGGGGCGTGCGGCGAGCGTGGGAAGCTTAAGGAAGAACGAGGGTTTTCAAGCGTTCTTCGCGATTCGTGGACGATCCGGCGGAGCATTCGCTCCATTGAGGTAGGGTGACGTTCCCTAGCTCTTCGCCGTTCTTTTCCGTGGTTTGTAGGCCGCGGGGAGGCCGAGAGAGGCATGTTTGGGCGTTTTTGGGGTTTTTCCATGTTTTGGGGTGAGCCGCCCGATCTATGGTTTTAGCCCATGATTCTATGTTTTGGTGGCTTAGATGCATGCTAGGGGTCCCCAGGGGTCTTCCCCCTTGTTTTCCCCCTCTCCGGTGGAGGTACGGGGGCGTGGTTGGTGTTTTTGGGGTTTTCCCGCCGTAGCGTGCTCTGGGGCAAGCGACGGTCACTCCAGTGACCGTCACATGCTTGTAACGCCCCTAGAGGGGTGCGTTACTTCCCTGGGTGTTGGCCTTTGGGGTCGAGGGCTGTAACGGTCCTGCGACTGGCCGCCGTTTGCTAGTGACGCCCCTGGGCTGGGCCGTCACATGCGTTTCGACCGTTGGTTTTTGACCGTTGGGGGTCAGGCCATGTAACGCACCGAGATAGGCGCGTTACATGCGTGTAACGCACTGGTGCAGGAGCGTTACTTCCTGTTGTCCCCCATGTGGAAGGGCCAAGCGACGCACTGGGCCCAGCGCGTTACTTACAAGCAACGCGCTGGGGCAGGCGCGTCACTTCCCTTTCCATCCCGAGCGTGAGGGCCATGCGACGCGCTGGTTTAGGCGCGTCACATGCGAGTAACGCACTGAGCCCGACGCGTTGCTTGCAAGCGACGCGCCAGGGTAAGCGCGTTACTTTCCCTGTGGTTTTCGTGGGTGTGGGGTGCCATGTGACGCCCTGGCCTAGGTGCGCCGCTTCCAAGCGACGCACTAGGGTAAGCGCGTCGCTTCCCCCTACCCCCTGGCCGTGTGACGGTCCGCCTTAGACCGCTATTTCCAAGTGACGGCCCTAGAGTGGACCGCCATTTGGCAGTGACGGTCTGAGGGTAGACCGCCACTTCCTGTGTTGCCCCATGAGGGTGGCAACCTCGCTTTTCTCCGACCGTGGTCTCCGTGCGACGGGACTAGTGCGTGGGGTGATTCCCACACGTTGTCGGGCTTGGGCGTTGTTTTCCGTAACTTGAGAGTCTACTCCTTCAGTGACCCTCCACTAGTCGTAGCCTACTAGTACGCGTGTGCTAGTCGCACCAGGGAGTGGTGTACGGGCTGACCTTTAGAGACGGTTTGTGGACCGGTTACCGTTGGGCCCCACGTCTTGCAGCCAGAGTCCGGCTGAGGGGAAAACCGGTCAGAGGGCCAGACCAGGGACGCGCGGTCTGTGTGTGCACACGTGGTTGGGGGCGGTTGGACCCACGTCGACGGGCGTGACCCCAGCTAGTCACTTGTTGTGGTTACTTGTACGGTGTTTGCGCCTCGGGTAGGACCTACCATGTCAGGCGGTTCACCTGCGGTGCGGTGTAAGACGTCAGGGGACGCTACCGGCTGTGCTTCTAGTGGGTGGTACTCCTGTCGAGTACGGAGTGTCAGACTGTCAGTCGTGTGTTTCCGACCTTCGGGTTTTGACGGTTCGACCGTTGAGTTTCGGTCTTCTCGTACCGTGGCACGTGTGTCGGTTTGCGTGCCGTTAGGGTCTAGTTCTGTAGAGTACAGGGCTTTCCTTTCCGAGGTACCTTCCTACCGCTAGGGTAGTGGTTTCTCGTTTTACGAGGTAGGGTTCGAGTGATCCCTACTGAGTCTTGTTCCGAGACTCATTCCCTGCGTGTTTTCACCGTGTTTCAGGTGAGGCGCCACCTTCGGGGAGCGTGTCAGGAGCGCAGCGGAAGCGTGGTGCGGGTGCCCAGAGGTAGTGCCAGAGGTCAGAGCCGGGGGATGCCCCGTGTAGCTGTACTTTTCTTTCTTGTCACTGTACTAGTCGTGGACTACTGTTGCTGTTGTTGTTATTTTATTGTGGACCATGTAAAATGTTAATTCATTTCCTGCTTAATATCATAACTGTTTAATTTCTGCAATTATTTGTGATGCTTGTGTAGTTTCCACACCATCCTTTTAACCCTTCCGAGTCTTCGGGCTCGTGGGTGGCGGTGCGAGTCTCGGGTTATCGGGCCTTCCCGGTAATCGGATTCTCGGGTCGTTACACTTAACATGGTGAGTATGGTTATTAATTAAAGAACTTGATGGGACTGCAAGATGGTTTGATTCCATCTGCTTGGGTTTGAGCTTGACGGTGACTTAACCTAAAATAGGCATTTGTTATACTAAATATAAAATAAAATAAAAATATAATAATAATAAAATAGTTAAAAAAATAAAAAAGGGTGGGGCCCGACGCACTACGTCGGATCATCTTCTTCCTCCACGCCTCCACCGTCGGTCCAGCCATCGCTGGAAGGGGGTCCAGCCAAGCGGAGGGGGGGAGGCTCTCCTCGTCCTCCTCTCTTCCTTCTCTCCACTGCAAAAGGGGGAGGGGGCCTTCCACCGCTGCTGCAGTCGGTGGGGAGGGCGGAGCCCTTTCTCGTTCTCTCTCTCCTCTCGCAACCCAGCGGGGAGGGGGGAGGTCCTCCACCGCGGCAATGGCCAGAGGGGGGGCGAGGAAACCTTCCTCCTTGTACCCACCGCTGTGACCGCCGGCGAGGGGAGCCCTGTCTCGCCCGCTCTCTTCCTCTGCATATGAAGCTCGGCAAGGAGGGGGAAGGCTGCCTGCTACCGCTACACCACCGGCGGGGGGAGGCCCTTCTCTCTCTCTCCTCTGCGTGCGCAACCCGGCGGGGAGGGGGGAGGTCCTTCACCGCTCCGAACGCCGGAGGGGGAGCCCCTCTTCCCTCTTGCCCTTTCCTTGCGTGAACTAGGGGGGAGCGGCGTCGTCCTCCACCGCTGAGAACGCCGGTGGAGGGAGCCGCATGCACTTCCTTTTCACCGTGAATGCAACGCCGGCGGGGGGAGAGCGAAGCCCCCTTTCTTCTCCCTTCTTCCTGCGCGTGCACCCCGGCGGGGGAGGAACGTTCATTGGGGGAAGTTCCCCCTTTCTCGGTCAACCGGGAAAACCTCCCTTTCTGGGTCAACTCGGCGAAGCCCACAGAATTTCATGGGCAATAAATGCCAACATTAGTATATGAAAAAAAGAGGCTAAGGCGTTGTTAGATCCAGGGTTTGCCGACCCGTCCGACCTGGTCGACCCGATCTCGGCGCGGGACGGGTCGGGTCGGGCGGGTCGCACAGCGACCCGATCCGCCCCTTTGGCTCTCGAAGCGATTTTTTTTAAAATTTTTAATAAATTTATTTTGAAAGATTAAATGTTATATATATTTAAAAATATTAGAATGTAGAGTTTATTTAAGATAATATATCCATACTAAATTATACATAATTAATTATATAAAAATTACATATTACACCGCTTAATTAAACATCATATTATATATAATACATAAAAATTTATTTCAATTACTAAATATATAAAAGTAAACAGTGACATAATAATGACATTCATTCATGAAGTATAAAATACAAAAACTCACTAATCCTCGTCCATCTGTGAAACCCGAATCCCTAAACTCACTCATCCTCCTCATCTGTGTAACCCGAATCCGAAAACTCACTCATCCTCATCATCAGTGAAGCTCGAATCCCAAAACTCATCATCAGATACATGAGACTGATCACCCGTATAATCTAACTCTATCCTAGTGGGTGGAGGTACATGTGGGTGGGACTGAAAATATGTAACCATCTGCACAAATGATGGGTCGTGTGCTGCGGTGGAGGGTACATGAAAATCTGTAAAAAAAGTCCTCACTACATCTATAGCTTCAATTCTATCATGTGCGACTGGTGCTGGTGCTGATGCTGGTGCTGCTCGAACTCTGGACGTGGAGGAAGATCCTGCTCCGCCCTGTGCTCGTGGTGGAGGTACCCGGGACGTAGAAGAAGATGTCCTCGGTGTGCTACGAGAACCGTATCTATCCTGTAACTGTGTCCGAAAGGAATGTCGAACATCTCCCGGAACTCGGTCGCATGCACGAACATCGCGTCCCACTCCCGCAAGGTGCTCCGCAAACATGTGTATGCCGGTGACGCGATGTTCGCAGTATCTACAGTGCACATGTCCATCACCCTCAACAGAGTATCTATGCTCCCACGCAGGGTGACGCCGTCCGTCCATGATGACCTGCAAATGATGCAAAAGTTTGCATTAGTGATTACAATGACAAGTACAGAACTCTATATATGAAAAACTCTACAATTAATTATTAGTTAGTTATATATGTAACCAAATGATACATACTAATAAAGCCTATGGACCCAAACTGGGCCAGTGCCCATCTCCAAACAATCTGACATTAAATGTGGTCCGCAGATAGGACAGATAGTCTTCATAGCGCATTGAACCTGAATAGTTCTCCCAGTACATGCGTACGTAGTATTCATACTCCTGCGAACCTTGTGCGTACACGACCTCTACTGACGTAGCTGCGGCATAAGGATATGGATACGATGGGAAAAATGAACTACTGTTATCTGAGTCGCCATGATACATCGGCTGCTGCGACCATGACCGTCCATACGAGCTTCCAGATCCCTGGGAGTCATGTGTGCTCATCCTCTCAAAATCAGACAACATGCCTTGATAGCTGGTACTGTCTGCAACCGAACTTCCATAGTAGGGATCCCAATGATCAGCTACCCTTCTCGTCCCTGCCGGTGGAACACCGTGGTCCTCATCTTGCGTGGCATGTGTGAAGTGCTGCTCCTCTGTCCATGCGCCATGTTGACGGCCCCCACGACCTCTACTATGACCACTACTGTACTCTCTGCCACCAGCACTAGTATTCTGACGAGGACTCCGTTGGTCACCTTGAGAACCACCACCTCCATGGGATGAAGACCCTGTCGGTGTACTCTCAGCATCGGAGTCATAACTCCCACTAATGCGGGGCTCAACAGAAGGCTCGAGAGTGTCGTCATCTGCATTGGGATCTAATGTCTCAATGTCTGTAAAATCTATCGGATTTAATGGTGGTCCCTTGTCCTTCTTGCTGGTGAATAATGTGGTCCATGATGATTTTTTCTTCTGTGGAGTAGGGGGCGGCTTACATGATGCATGTTGTGTCCCTCTAGATGCCTGAGAAGCAAAAGCCTGTTTAGATAATTTTTCAATTTACTTTCTATTGTGTAAGTCTGTACGTATACCTGAGAAGACTGATTGGGTGCCTTAGCCTTAGATGTTGAGCGTCGGGGCGCAGCAGACTGAGATGGTTGTTTCGATGCTACCGAAGACTACACAATTGAAAGAAGAATATATTCAATTACCAATGAATTATATATTAACAAATGTAGAAATGACAATATAATTTCACCTCTCTAAATGAGGAACTCCCCCTAGCCTCTCTTGAAGTGGATAACCTTCTTGGTTCCGCAGATATTGAATGTCGCGGTATAGCAACTCGGGACCACTGTTCTCCCGCAATGTTATCATTTGTCGGACCGACCTGCAATATATTGCTATCATACAGAAATATATGACTATGCTATCTAATGAAATTTGCGATTCGATTTTCATGTATTAATTCACCTGAGGTGGCTCTTGACGCTCAATTAATGGGGGTTGGATCAATCGCTCCCATGCTGTATCATCGTACGCATACGATGTGTCTCCACCCCCAATGACGAGGTCTTTATCTAAATTAATTTCATCATCACGTCCCGTTGCTGAGTCGTCACCACCCAAATGCACATGGGTGTCATCTCCCTCCCCGACTGCCTCTTGTACAGCTGATGCGAGAAAAGTATTAGGCCGTGGTGTCTCGCCAGGTTCTTCAGCCTCCTCGTCCAATTCTGCCTCACCACGCTCGGTTGTGGCTCTTGCAACCCATGCTACCATAGGGTCATCATCGTCTCGCAAGTACACAGCATCCGTTGGGTCGTAATCGCCCTCTCCTCTCCTTGTATCCATTTGTACATGCCGGACCTTTAGCCTCATGTTGTAATGAACATACACCATTTTGTCTAGCCTGCGGTGTGTTAGCCTATTCCTCAGCTTAGTATGCAAGAAGGAGAACGTCGACCAATTCCGCTCACACCCACTCGACGAGGATGTTTGCGATAGAACTCTCATTGCGATCTTCCTTAATACGGGTGCACTTGTGCCGTAATTTAGCCACCACTCAGCTGTGTTTAAGACAGATCACGTACAATATAATAATTAGATGTAAAAATTACTTCTCGAGACATAGAAGGTACATTGTGAAGACACATTATCTAGGTCGAGTCTATCACGACTGGCCATGGCATTAGGTGTCGCAAATGAACCAATTCCCTCTCTAAATATTTTCATCTGCATTATCAAAAAATATGAAGTGTATATTTCATTTAATATTGTCAATGTTAAAATATCCAAGTATACCTCATTCAACGCATCAGCAGCATCTGTTGGGGTGAAAGACAATCGGTCTACCACAATGTTGACCGATTCTATCAACGTATCGTCATAAGCAAGGGTCCGAGCATATTGGAAGGCCGGATGTAGATAGTACGCTGCAATCGTAAGACAATGAATTACATATTAGTATCAATTGAAAATCACAGCTCATTGATTGGACGAGAATGTAAGTGTTTACCTGCCATGTGAAGATCGCGGCTCATTTGTCTGTCCCATCTGTCCTCCACAATCTCTAGAATGGTGGGTCCATATTTTCTGGACGTTGTAAGGATCTTCCGCTTGGCTGCTTCTATTTTACTGTACACCAACCCCATGGTTGGTACTCTATCCCCATCCACGCATCGTAGAACCTCATACAGTGGCTCTATCAATGACACTAATACCTTCACTCGTTCCCAAAAATTCGAGGTGTTGACAATCCCCTCGACCTCCGCCCCTTCACGTGAAGCAGCAAAAGAGGAACTCAGCCAGGTCTCACCTCTAAACATTTGCTTCAACCCATCCTTGTGCTTCAATAGGCTCTGCAATGCGATGTAGTTGGTGGCAAATCGTGTGATGCCAGGCCTCAACAGTTCGCCGCCACAATGCTCTTTCATCCATGCCAATACAAGTGTGTGGTTGTAGATATATTTCGTGATTTTTTGTGCCACCTCGACCACAGATTTTACCATACGAAGTTGCCCAATCTCCTTCAACATCAGATCTACACAATGCGCTGCACAGGGGGTCCAGAAAATGTGCCGTTTTTTCTTCATTAGCTCCTCCCCGGCCTTCTTATAGTTCGACCCATTGTCAGTCACCACTTGCACAATGTACTCCTCCCCAATCTCAGTCACCACTTGCTCCATCAATGACAAAATATATTGATGACTATGAATTTGACCATACGCATCCACTGATTTGTGAAAGAATACATGTCTGTCACAATAAACAAGGAAGTTGATCAGGCTAGATTTTGTGGTACCTGACCATCCATCACACATCAGTGTGACTCCGTACTTTGTCCATTTCTGCTTGAATGAGTCAATGTAACTCTTGATCTCAGCAACCTGTTCATCAAGGTATATGCCAGCCAATTCTCTCGCTGTAGGTGGCTGCACGTGTAGCCCAAGGACCTGTGCTTCCTGAAACATTGGCTTGTAGTAAGGGCTATTGGCTGCATTGAAAGGTAGACCCGCGTGGTGCCACCATTTTGCAACAGCCTGACCAAGTTTCCATTTAGGTCCCTTCTGGCCATACGCATCGTCCATCCTCGTTTGCTTGCCATGCTCTCGGGATAGTGCACCGGGCTCCACATCTTCAATGTTGATCGATTGTGTCCTTTTTCTTTGTGTCCCCGAGTCACCAGTCAATAAACTCCTTATGCCTCGTGGTTGTCGAGTCGTAGATGAACCACCACTCCCTGATGCTCCGGTCCTCGCCGCCTCACGACTACGGACTACAGTCTCCTCGGGATGTCTTGACTCTTCCCTGCTCTGACGTACTGTCTCACGAAACTGGGCTTCGTATGGATCGTTCACAGTGACATACACATTAGGCTGCTCAGTACGTGCTTGTTCGTCTTCGTCACTGGGTGTCCATGCACATTCCTCCTCGTTGCTGCCGCTTGCTAATTCGCTCACTGCCGCTTGATCCCTTTTCTTCTTTTTTTCCTTTTCTTGCATCTCAGCTCTCTTCTCCCGCAGGTGCCTAGCCATTGCAAGTTTCACATCTCTAGGCACATGGGTACACCCAGCAACCTCAGAGTATCCTGCCCCGGCTCCTCCTGCCAAATGCTTCTTCAATCGAGACACCTCTCCTCCCCGGTGTTCTATTTTACAATAGTTACAACGCCAACACCTACGGTTGCCATCCAACAAAACTCCGTGTGACCACCCAATATCATTTGTTCGTTCCTTAGGAGCCATAGAGTGTTATCTCCTAAAATTAAGAAATTCAAAATATGAAATTATATTATTTCCCATCTACGACTAATAATGAACAGAATTTTATTATTTGCGTACCATGCAAGACTAAATTCAATATTTAATACATCTTCATATAATTTAGTTCAAAATAATATCATTGTTTCTATAACATACAAATAAGGTTAATATTTATAATTAATACATATACATTAAATTTAAAATTATTTATCACTAATTAGAAATTTAAAATTACATCTCTAATTAAATTACATGACACATAAATTATAAACATCTCTAAATAATTTACATTGTACATATAAATTAACTTTAAAATTATTTATAAAATATTCAACACTAAATTTATATTTACATTAAATTAAATTACATTATGCAATTCAACTAACTAATACACATTATGCATTTAAAAATATTTTACATCTACAACTAATACTGATATTAATATCAATATTTTTTCAAATGTAATACTAAATTTAATATTTAATATTACATTTACATTAAATCTAATATTTAAACATGAATTGAATTACACATCAAAAAATAAATTTATTACTACAACATGAATTAAATATTATTTATATTAATTCTACAAAATGAATTAAATAATACATAATTAAAATGATATTTATACAACATAAATTAAACAAAAATTATCTTATTTATATCACATGAATTAAATAATACATTCATAATAATATTAAATAATATAATAATATATTTTCGTATATTTTTTAATTATAAAAATAAAAAAATAAAACAACCCCCCCCCCCCCCCACCCTCCCCGCCCCCCACCGGAGCTGGGGGCGGCGATGCAGACGCCCCCCCCCCCCTCCCCATCTCACCCTCCCCCCCTCACGGTGGAGACGGCCCCCCCTCCCCCCTCTGACGGTGGCCGGCCCGCGACGCCCCCCCGACACCCCCCTCTCCCCCTCCCCGACGCCCGCAGATGCCCCCTCCCCCCTCCGACGGTGCCGCCCGCAAACGCCCGCCGCACGCCCCCCCTCCCCCCTCCGTGCCCGCGACGCGCGCCGCCCGCAGACGTCCCCCCTCCCCGACGCCCGCAGACGCCCCCCTCCCCCCTCCGACGGTGCCGCCCGCAGACGCCCGCCGCACGCCCCCCCTCCCCCCTCCGTGCTCGCGACGCCCGCCGCACGCCCCCCTCCCCCCCTCCGACGCCCGCCGCCCGCAGACGTCACCCCTCCCCCCTCCGACGGCCGCAGACGCCCCCCCTCCCCCTCTCACGGTGCCCGCGACGGCCGCAGACCCCCGATCCTCACCCTCCCCCACCCCCCTCCTCACCCAACTCCTAAAATTTAGGGCACCTACCTCTGATCGCCGGTCGTCGCTGCCGTCCGGTGCCGTCCGCCGCCGTCCGCCGCCGCTCTGCACCGCCCACACCCGCCGGCCACCGCCTTCAACCGCTGCGGATGCCAGACCCGCCCGCACCCGGCCCGCTATATGGGCGACCCGGCACGTACGCGCCGTCACGCACGAACCAGACCGGGCCCGCCTCGACCCGCTCCGGTACGCGGCGGGACGCACGGGACCCATGCGGTCCAGTGCGTCCCGGCCACGACCCACACCCCGTGCGACCCGGCTCTCGCCTAGGTCGGGTCGAGTCATGCGGGTCGGTGCGGTTCGGGACGGGACGGCAAACCATGGTTAGATCATATGAAATCCCTATTTTAGATTTTTAGGTACGATCGTGTTCTTGCATATATGCCCTCATGCGAGAAAATTACGTTTGCAGAATCATGAATGCTCCATAAAAAATATATAAATTCATGTAAATTTTTAAAATGGTCAAAGTTCAATATCATTAGAAAAATTACACAAAAATATTTGTAAATGGCGAAATAAGTTAAAAATTATAGAAATACCTTGCATCCTCAAAAAATTACATGAATGTTCAGAAAGCTATGAGAAAATCCAGTAAAGTTAGATATCAAGGGGAAAAACCCTGCCATGCCTAAAGATTGCAGAAAAATCTTAGTTTCTTAAAAAAATACCAAAAGGCCTCGATTGGTGGGAAATGATAGAAAAACTCTGAAAAGATCAGAAATTACGTAAAAGTTATGATTTGTCAAAAAAATCATAGAAATATCCTTTGCTGTTTGGCAATGGTTGAAAACCCCTTAAAAGGTGAAATATTGTAGGAATATCTCTTGCTAGTGAGAAATTGCATAAAGGACCCTGGGAGGTCCATAAATTACAAAAAGGCCACTGATTGTGGAAAAATTATAGGAATACTCTCACCCGTGGAAAATTACAAAAATTATAAATATATCTCCATTTGTGAGAAAATTGTAAAAAAATCCATAGAAGTGATCATCAACCTAGGGCCAAGCATAAAGGAAGGAGGGATCAAGCGTCCAATTAATTAATGAAGGGTCGCACGAGTGTAGAAATAGTCTTATTTTTGTGCTTCGGTATGCATCTCTCAAAGCAAAATTATATGCAAAGGGGCATGTCGCATATATGCCCTTATGTGTATTGTTCTTAAATTTTGATGAACATTTTAGGAAATAAATCTAAGAAAATGAGTATAGACCAAATATCAAGGGGCAGCCAAAGAGTATTCAAGACTTGTGCACGTGTCTCGTGATCAGAAAAGTCTAAAAATTATAAATATGTCTCGAGAGAGTTAAGAAATGACGAGAATGCTTAAAAATGTCAAGAAATAACGGGAACACTTGGGAGAGTTAAGAAATAACAAAAATACCTTGGGAAGGTCAAGAAATGACGGAAATACTCGAGAAGATCAAGAAATGATAGAAACTACCTTGAAAAGTCAAGGAATGGTATAATAACTCTTAGTTGTTAAGAAATGACAAATATACTCAAAAAGGGTCCAAAATTGTAGATATATCCAGAAAAAGGGTCCAAAATTGTAGAAATACCTAAGCAAGGTCAAAATTATAAAATTATCCAGAAAGGGCCAGAAGTTATAGATATACCCTCACCTTGTGCGGAAATGTCTTTTATGAACATCAAGTCAATGCAAGGGTCCAATTGCAATCAAAAGAGTGATCATATCTAGGAAATAACCCCAACGGATCGATAGTGATCATAGATCTTGACGATCTAACAGACCGATTGCGATAAAATTTGAAATCAATGGTCATACGTTGATTTGGAGTAAATCCAACGGTTGAATCTTAACCACATTCAGATTCAATGGCTTGATCGAGATTAGGAACCGATCCAATGGTCAAATCTTGATCCAAAGTAGATTCATTGGTTAGATTTCAACTAGGAATAAATCTGATGGTTAGATAATGATCGGAAGTAAATCTAACGGATCGACAGTGATCATCTTAGTGATCCAACACTCCGATCGTGACAGAAGCAAATTTAATGACCTGATTGTGATAGAAGCAAATTCAAAGCGTCCAAATGCAAACTGATGCAAATTTGGTTTATCAAATTACGATCAGATGTAATTCCGAAGACTTAATTATATAATTTGGACCATATTTAAAGGCCTTAAAAGACCGATTGTAATTCAAATTATATATGTTCAAAGAAAGAAATAAAGTCTTCAAATTTCTCTACAATAATATGTACCCGTAATGGACGATCATCAAGGTCATTTATATCACAACGGATAGAAGTAAAAGACATTCTTTGACAGTTAATTAAAAGTGTTTGGATTTTACATCGATGTAAATAAACATCGATCACGATCGGTGGAAAAAGGTATAATGCACAAACCTTAAATATATCGTCTCATAAATCAAACTTGCAGAATTAATAATATATGTGTTAATCAATTAGTTAAAATATATACATATTTATAAAACAAATAATAATAAAATTAAATTTTCGCGTGTTGTGTATACATTGTTCATCTAGCTAACTTGAACCTGACTCAATTGAAACATCAAGCTACTAATGAACATGACCCCATTCATGAACTTTTCCGTACCATCGTACCTGAGTCAAAATTATCTCCATCAAACTAGTTGTGACTAACTCCAACAACATATATACATGAAAATGACCCCTAGTCGAGTTTGGGTGACCGCATCTTGCTCAAGACAAAATTGAAGTCACAGATCTCGCGAGCTAGAACAAAAGTTTTAGAGTAATGTTTAATGCACCCCATGCACTAATTACACAAACGGGTGTAATTAATGCAACGCTTGATAATTTTTTATGAATTTTTTTTGAGTATCCCCAACGTCTAATTAGTTTGGTGTACTATTCACATCACCAGGTGACGTGAGGTGGGGGTCACATTAAAAAAAATGTCCCCTTGTGAATAGTGAAATTGGTCCAATTTTACTATTCACAGAGTTAAAATTTTTCTTTTAATTGCCTCCCATATCACGTCATCCGGTGACGTGAACGGCACATCAAACTAATTAGATGTGTGGATAACTTAAATTTTATTAAAAAAAATAATTCTAAAATATTTGCACTAATTACACCGGTGAATATATATAATTAGTGTATGGGGTGCAATAAATATTACTCAAAATTTTAGGTGGAAAAAGAGAGTTATTTCATTGGAAAGCAATGCCGAGACCACGATGCGTTTCCTTTTGTGTGCTTATGTGAGAGTTGAGGGACGCTAATCAATTTTCTTGCTAGCTTGTTCTCTCCTTTTATTCCTTCTTTTACTAAATCACAAACTTTAGATTTTGGCTGTTCTTAACTTTATCCTGACATCTTTGCATTGATTTATGTGGCATCAACTTTCTTAGAGCTTAGATCAAAGCAAGAAGAAAATTCCACCCATTCTTTTGCTGATTAGAGTGCTAATGATCTACTTCAATGCACAATTAATCGACGGATAATTTGTATGTAACCCTAGGAAAGAAGAAAATTTCAGTTATGTAATAAAAGAAAACCTGCACACAAGCACATGCATATAAGTGCATGTTATTCAATGGACACAGATATAAAATAAAAATGAGATTTTTAGTTTTCAACCCCTGTAACCTTCTGTATCTACAGATAGCCTCTCCAATCTAGATATATATTCATAAACCCTCACAATTATGCATTCATTTGATAAGTAACCTTTTCAAAGACTTTTGGTACACATTTAATGGATTTGTTCAAAATTTTGTGAGATGTTTCACTGAATAACTTGAGATAAGTCCGATTAATGATTCAACATCCGATGTGAGATTAATCATGTGATCTTAGATCCACTATAACGACGATCATACCAGATTAATGACCCAACATCTCGAGTTTCTTCCAATACAATCTGGCACGGTCCACACGTATCGGTACGGTGCCAAGTCATCAAACCGTATGAATAGTGATATTTTTGAATGCTCTTAATTTTAAGGTAATGTATCTCACCGCATTGATTTTTCTTTCATGAATAAGATGAATTCTTAGGTACTAAAGTATTGCAAGGAATCATAGGTACAAGTAATTACTATTTTCCCAAGGCTGTCAAATGTGGGAACCGTACCAGCACAACGTCGAATATGGACGAGCGATTACAAAACTAGATCTTTTGTGTCAGGTATCCATGAAACCCATTTTTTTCACCAGTTTGACACACCCTGGCGCAGCAAAACCACACCAAGAGAGAAGTGGTTTCTAGGGTTTTCCAGGAAACCAGTGTCACGAGCTTGGCACAAGAAGCAAAAGGCCTAAAAGCAGAGATGTGGTTTTCTAGGGTTTCTGGGGGCGATGGTGGTGGCCCCCCTGTCGAAGACAGAGAATATGCACAGCGCACTACTGCCGTGCATCGTCCAATCAGGAAACTTTTCTTATCTCCCTGAAAACACCCAGACCCATAAATACCCGGTTGCTCTGCTGCTATAAACGACCCTCCTGGCCGCTCTCCTCTGCTCACCATTCCCATCTAGATCTCTTCCTCCCTTCCCACTCTTTCCCTTCCGCCTCTCCACTCACCAGCCTGTCCATATGCATATATGGCTTCCCCGGAGCTACGGAGGTCGAGGTGGAGGCCTGTCAGATGTGCAGGCTCCCGATCTGTTTAGCTTCTGCACAGATTAGACAGGAAATTTAACCAGTGGCATGGGTGTGGTGTTTCTTTTCTCTTCTGTCTGTTCTTCTGTGTCTGCCTTACTGTTATGATCGGGTCACACATACGTGTGGCCATGTCTTGCTCTTTCATCACTAAGCTGATGCCATACGAAGCCCTGGGTCTGTTCTTGTATAGAGCTAAGTGCGATCTGACCCATGGAAGAACCATCTACACTATAGGAGGCAATAGAAGTTTTCTGATAGGGTTTCAGACGGGATGGCCGGGTGGGCACTGAGGGTATGGCGGATGGAAAGTCTCTTCTTGTTCTTCTTCCTCCTCATCATCATTACCTTCTTCTTCTTCTCGATTTGAGATCGCCTATGCCCTTAGATACAGCAGCCGAGGAGTTGCCACCCGGCCCAGACCCAGTTGCTCTTCTTTTCGTGCGAGATTGAACTAAATGTGAGCACGCGCGTATGCCAGAGGGCACACAGAGGATGTCATTTCCTTTTCCTTTCCTCATCTTCTTCTTCTGGTGCGGGACTGTGAGGGGAAGAAACTTGATTAATTGGGGTGGGTAGTTCACTGTTCTCAGGGAGGGGATTACAGATTCCACGAGCCTGAGGTACCCAACAGTGCCTTCTTTCCACGTCTTCCCCAATAAAACCCTCGCACGTCGCAAAAGGGGTCGCGTCCAGCGGCTGGGAAGGCGTGCATGCGTCGTCTTCTTCCACCGTTGCCGTCTTTCGCTGCTTCCGGATCCCACGCGTCCAAATCGAGCGATTAGACATGGTCTTCTGTGTGTGTGTGTGTGTGTGTGTGTGCGCGCGCGCGCGCGCGCGTCTTCTTCTTCCACCGTTGCCATCATTCGCTGCTTCCCGGATCCCACCGTCCAAATCAAGCGACTAGACATGGCCTTCTCTCCCCCCCCCTCTCTCTCTCTCGGCGCTGTGATATATTCGGTGGGTTCCCCTCGCGATGTGTTCTTCCTCCACATCGTGCATGGGATTAATGGAGACTCACAAAACAGTCGGCGTTTGCAGGCGTAGCACCATCAAGATTCACAAGGATCCGGAGGTGGGTGGTCGGTCAGACTCGATTCCCCATCTGTGAGATGAGAATCTTGATGATGCTGCATCGGCAATCGGCGGCTACACGGAGGAGAGTACTGTATGATGCTGCATCGGATCCCTTGTTCTTCTAGTGAGAGGTGAGTTCGGCTTTGCTCCTCCTGTACCCTCTTCCATCTTCTCCCGCCCCCTCTCTCTCCCCTCCTTCTTCACCTCCACTCTCTCTCTCTCTGTGTCCCCCCTCTCTCTAGATCTCTCTCGCTCGCTCCGTCCTATTGGTATGTGCGTTCCTCCTGTTGTTTTTTGCTTTGGATTCCATTACAATACGGATGGCTGGTACAACCAAAGAGCCAATCGCCTGAACTTCATTCTTTTCAAGGTTTTAGTTGGATTCTTGGCAGAAGAGATCGATGGATTCTAAAAAGCGGGACCGATCCTGCAGGTAGCTACTGCCTTCGTTTTCTTTTGAATTTTTGGTACACTCTGGGTCTTTTGCTATAGACGTTGTCCTTGGCATCTTTCTGTGGGTTCAGTGTCTTCACTTATTTCGTACACATTACTTAATTGTAATACTCGAGTTCAGCTTAAAATGGCCGCTGCCCAAGGATGCTCCAAGGAAGAAACTCTGGTGTGTGATTCCATGTGCGTATTATCCTAGTGTACGCTTTCTTCATTGGTGATCATCATATATTTAGGAAGCTGTTTAATTATTTTGTTTCTTTGATTCTTAGACGCCTTGCCGAGAGCTTTCTCCTTCTGTTGGGTGATGAGCTAGGTAAGTGGCCCTACTCTTTGTTTACCATCTGATATGAAAGCTTTTGTTTTCTTCTGATTGCTGCTGCTGCTGCTGCTGCTGCTACTCAATATTGATTTCTTGAAAACTAGAGTGCGGGTATTTCCTGATCCCATGACTGATCGTGTGTTGGCATAATCTGATCATTAATGTGCAGCTGTTCGTGGTCTTGCCGATCCTTTGTCTCTCTCTTTCTCTAGGTCTGTTTGCTTCCTGTTGGAGGACAGTACTCATTGAGAGCTAATTCTTCTCGCCTAGTTTTTAATGTTTTATTGTTTATTTCGGACTGATCTTTATCTGCCTGGAGATGTTATTAAGCATTTCAGAGCATTTGCTTTTGCTGAATATAGCATTGCATGCCTCCACATGCCGTCCTTTGTACTCCAGCTGTTGATTGGCTCTTTGATATCTTAAATGTTTTCTCATGAACAGAGAGCCGATAGATCAAGTCAATTCCCTTAGATGCCCAAGTCAGAATAATGTTTCCTTCTGTTTGTTTTCTGTGAATGTTTCATTTGCTGATCATCCACCAGGAAAAAAAAAAATTTAAGACAGCTTCTCGTAATCACACCACATTGTCCTCTTCAGAAGGAGAGATTAATTTTGAAACATGAAATGATGCTTATATGTTATTATTTACGAATCATGCTACATGCCACGTGGATGGTCTTGAATGCCTACGTACGCGTGGTCCGCTCTTGAGGTACATATTACAGGTCAGGGCTTGAATACGGGACCAACCAGTGGCGTACCCCTATCTCTCAATTCATCTCTCTCTCTCTCTCTCTCTCTCTCGTGCGCGCGCGCCGGATTCTCAGATGTACATGTCATGTACGTACCTCATCACTTGTACGTAGCTCATCATCGGTCATACTTATATCCATGAACACTAATGTTTTATATATTAACCGTACGTGTATATATATACACTGTATGCTCGGATGCAATTTCACAAGCACAACTAGCTAGTTCAGAATTTCCTTTTCTTGTGTGTGAGTGTGTTGCCCCTTTGATCTTCGACAGCCATGACAATAACTCCTCCCATCATGTCCTGGCTACTCCCCAACTATTCTGCAAATGTAGGTTTCCAGTGCTGATGCATATCCTCTAGCTACCTTCTGTAGGGGCCTAATAATACGTACCTCTGCGATCCCTGATTTAATTAAGAGTTCCCACAACTTGGAATTGCCTTCTGTACTCTCATGGGTTTTAGCCCAATTTTTTTGCCACCAGGTCTCTAACACCTATTGCTCTGACATTTGGATTTTTTCTCTTGTTTACATCACTTAGTTTCAGACATTGTTCGGGTACCTGCCCCCAGGTCCTAGTGTTGATTATTTGCAGAGCTTTAGTATGATAGTGGTACCGTGAAGCTCTTCTCCAGTCATGGATATCTAGCTACTATCCGAGAACTCAAGCACATATATATCAGCTGAATTGACCAGAATTCTCATTCACCCAAGTTCCAAATCATGCTACGTTGTACAGTTCCTCCTTCGTCCCTTTAAAAAAAAAAAACAAATTAGCTCAAGTACTGTATATTCTGAATATTGCCGGCCGTTTAACTGTGCCCAGCTAGAAAAGTTCTTTATTTCACTGGAAACTGTGATGCGTCATTCAGAATTTTCTGATCATCAATTGAGTTGGACAGCAATATGCATGCTAGCTCACTCAGCGTCCCACACCATTCGAGCACCTCCACAGTCTGATCGATAATTATTAAGAGCTGCCTATATGAATTGAATGTGCCCCACTTGCACCTAACAAATGATCGACTGAATGATTTCAAGTTTCTGTTTATAATGTGGAGGAGGAACTAAAATCTTCTGAGCCTTGTGACGAAGTCAGCCTAAATGGAAATGCTAGCTGATGATGATGCCTTGTAGAGTTTTACTTCTTGTCTTTAACATTTACCAGTAAATGAATCCTGAGCCGTTCGGATTTTTCTCTTGTTTACACTCAGAAAACAATCGTAGGTACGTACTTCCCGTATCTGGGTGGTTATTCCGATCCAAGTCATCACCTGTATCTCCTATCTCAATGACTCGTCTAGCTAGAAGCTGATTAATTAAATAGTTGTGTTGCCATGGGTGCAGGGGAAAGCAAATGAATGTATGTGATCAGGAAACCAGGAATGCTGTTGTTGGAACGTTGCTCCGTGAGCTCTCATGCGATACTAGTGGTATCGTGATTAGATGACAGATTCTCATGCAATGGGGGTGTCTGCCATAGGATGTACCATGCACTCAAGTTCCTACATATATACCATTCTAATGGAACTGCTTAATGTATATTAATGATTTACTCAATTTCAATTCCATGCATGTTTCCTTAATTTTCTTCAAGTTAATTATGATGATTGATCGAGATGCTTAATTAGCAGCAATATAGCGTCTCCATTTTCGTATTTCCAGGTTACGTTACGTGGCACAAATTTCGACTGGCACCCACTCCGCCCTTAAAGGGACATCGCTGCCCTGGTTACATGTGATGCATTTTCTTCTTAATTATTATTTTTTGATAATATTAGAATCTAACACATGCAGTTAATTTAATATTTAACTTGAACACCTCACATCTTGAGTTCAAGATTTAATAAGATCATTATAATTAACTTGTTATATTTTTACAACCAACATGTAAGCAAACCAGAAGTGTACAATCATGAACTGCACATCTAGTAATCTTTTCTTCTTTGTTGTTCTTTCATTGATATTGAAAAAAAGATAAAGTGAAGAAACAATATTCAGGTGCAATCATTTTTCCCCTCTTCTCCATACATATGCCGGCTTTCACTGTAGACACAGTTTCACCTTAATATATATATTTCGATGTCCACATTTAATGTTAAGATCATTTTTTTTCTTACCATCTCTCCGGCCGTGAATGATTCAACAAAAAAATGTTTACTAGAAAAATATATATATCTTTAAACAAATAGATAAAATTGTTTCCGAAAAAACAAACTTGCCATGCCTGTTTCACCTTTGTTTGTCTTGGATTTTTTGACATCAGTTGTGCTTTTTGCATCTGAATGGTATAATTACCTGGTCATTGATCTAACTATATAAACAAATTTTGATGGCAAACATTTTCAACCCCCCCCCCCCGTTCACAACCATGGGAACCTCCTCTAAGTATATCCTCATCCGTACGTTTAACGTACGAACAAACATTTCTACGTTAACAACCTGGAATGGTTACATTGCATTTCCCTATAATTGACAACATCGCGTATCTACCATCTTGAAATCTTATGCAGCACTTTGATATAGACTAAAAGTGGGTTAACTCAATCTGGGCAAGTTGTCATTGTGTTAACTCGTTTTTTACTTTGAGGGAGGAGGTTAACTCAGCCAAGTTAACTCATTTACTTTTATTTTATAAAATTACATAAATGCCCATCTATTACTGTTCATTGCACCATGTTTTGGGATATGAACGTTGTTTCTTCGCACACATTAACATCCCATTTGCTACAGTGGTTAGAGTGATCGGAGTAACTGGGTGAGAGAAGGGGGCTGATGTCAAGGCAGGGGACAGTTGGAGTGTCGTCTGGCGGGTATGGTGGGGCGAGGCGAGGGGAAGGCCCGTGACGTGGCAGGCGTGGCGAAGTGTGGCATGATAGGTCGGGGGCATCGTCAAGGGGGTCGTCACGGCTGCTCTGCCTATCGCTGGCGGCCAAAGAGGGCATTGCGGGACGGGGTGTCGCTGTGGAGGCTACCCTGCTATGCTGCCACTGTTGCTCGACGAGGCTACTTTAATTGCTCCCGCTATTGCTCACTATGGAGGTTGCTTTGGTGAAGAAGAAGAAGAAGAAGAAGAAGAATCCCTACAACCGTTTGTCACGACATTCACTGCAATCCTGCTACCGTTCACCGCAGTGCTACTGCTGCCGTTGCTGTTCGCATCCCTGATACTACCGTTCGTCAGGAGGAAGGAGAAGGGGGAACTAGAGAAGATGAAGGGGAGCAAGCCGTACGAGGGCAAGCATGTAGTTCGATGGGCAAAAGTGACATTCAATGCTGAGTTAACCTAACGAAGTTCTCGAGCTGAGTTTCGAAATCTAGAGTTAACCCATTATTATCCCCAACCTTACCGATCAACTAATTCCTCCTATCAAAGCACACTATGTGTTAACTCTGGGTTTAACTCCGGGTTAACCCCTTGTCAAAGCGCTCCGAGGGAGGATGTGGGTCATGGGGGCAACCGTAAAGGAGGAAGAGGAGCTCATTTCTTTTGGATGTGTACACGTGGATCAAATAATATATGCTTGCACTAGCTAAGAGGTTGTTTGGTGTACAGTAAAATATCATAAATGTCTTAAAGTATCAGGGTCACTTTGATAACGGGTTAAGATGGGTTAAGGTGAGTTAATCGGGGTCGGGTGATTTATTCTATGTTTGATATTTTTTCCTTAACCCGGGTCGGATAGAGTTAAAGTGAATTAACTCATTCTATTTAAATAGGTGGAATAAGTTACTCCACTCGAGGTAGACCCACTTTGGTAACGGGTTAGGTTAAGGGCGGGTGAGTCACCCGAGTAAATCACCCGTCCTTAACCTAACCCGTTATCAAAGTGGCCCTTAATATATTTCTTATGTTTGGAATGCCGTAAACCATTTTACGTTGTTTTGTTTTTGTGTATGCGGTGTAGTAAATTCAAATTTCTCAAAATCGGTTGAGTGATGTGACACTCCTTTTAAGCGATTTCAAATTTCAGCCCATGCAACAACATCGGAAACCAAAATCGAAAATTTTAAAACCAATAATTTTAAAATTAGAAAATTTATTTGCATAGATTTTAAAATGAAAATTTTAATATAGATACTTTACATTATTTTAAGACACACCAAATTAATGACCCCAAAGATGAAGGGTGGGAAGGCGGATGAACGGGGGCCTACATATCTTAGGACCTTATTCTACCCCAAACTTGATTAACAGTAGGAAAAGATGCGTTGGTTTTTGAACAATTTGACAAAAAAAAACATGATGTAAGGGCTTTTTTTTAATAACCTGAATCATATATGAATTATATATTTTTTCTTTTCATTCATTTGTTTTAGTTAAAAGAAGTATTAATCAATAGAAGGCAACCTAAGCTCTAAAACGATAACAATACTAACATTGATTTTCTTAAAAAAATTTATATGCACTGTCCACTTTTCGACTCAAATGGAGACGAGTAAAGTTTATAGTACAAACTTTCTACGTATCGGCCCTTTATTGCCTGCAGAATTGGAAACAATGCCAGTGGGGAAAAGCGTAGGTGTCGGCTTCACGTATAAAACACGTCCAGACACGAGAAATAAAACAATGGTGTGGGGGAGCCCGCTTGCACCGACGTCCTTCGCTGCCCCAATAATATCATAATAACCATAATAAAAAGGCCACGTACTGCGAGGTGATCACTCTTTAGCCGTGATGCTTTGTAATTAGCATAAGATTTTTTGGGAAAACTCGGCATCAAAACGGGGAAAAGCGAGCCGACTCAAAATGCACTCTAATTTGTCCATCACCATATTACAGTATTTACGAACTCAAATTGCTTGAATTTTAAGTGAATTTAGCTGGCCATTTGACGATAAGATCTTTCTTTTTTTTTTATCCAGAAAGGAAGAAGATCACAAGATCCGATCGCCCAATTTTCATCTTTAGGGCCGTTTGACAATGCCCATTGTTTATAATTTTTCAAATAATCTTATCACCGTGCCAACATGTAAGTTCTATCTGATTATCCATCGTTTAAAATCCTCAGAAGTAACTCTGAGATTGTTTCGGAGGATTACGAGAACATCACTTTTGTGTGTTCTGTTCTCCCTCCACTGTCATAATCTCCTCTTCACGGAATTCAACGGACAGTGTGACATTTGAGAGATTAAATGATGTCCGAGGATTTATGATTTAAAAGTCACGTCCAATGTGATTTCAAACGCGACCTTCGATCTGATTTCAATTGTCTGAACGGGACTTGTTTAATTTACTAGCTCAGTATATTCTCTTTTCTATTTGCCGGCAGTACGTACAATTTTCCGACATTTCCACCTAGGATAGGCACCTATTCTACTTTCGGACATTGCAATATGAAGAATATTTTTCTTTCCTAGGTATACCGCCCCCCCCCCATTAGCTGTCAGAAGAAATCAGGTACGGACGGACCCTCTCTCTCATGGATACGAGCGTCAAATCCCACTTTTGGCATATAGCCCAAGAAAACATTTAAACCCATAGCCGGTTTAAATCTTCCTTCTTATAATAAAAAGGGAAATCTTGACGCCACTGAACCATCGCTCATCCGTTACCTAAGTCATTCAATTCCACTTAGAACACGTAGTAACATTCGACCCTTTCATCAGACACATTAGAATATCATTATCTTTTGTTCTCCTTACTACCAAATCCGTAAAAATCAATTGTTCTGACGTACCCCTACCGAGTGGAACCTATTCGAGCACAAGTGTTCCATCAACCCATCCAACCGTCATTTCTCTGCTAGGGATCCCGATTAACTATCATTATGTATATATAGAGTGATGTTCCGGTGGTGTCGACACCACCGGGTGTCAGCTCCACCCCGCTCTCAACGTGCACCCCCCCCCCTACCTCTCATAAATACACACATAGAGGGGGGGTGGGGCGCGCACCAAATGATGATGGCACCACCGAAACATCATTCTCTCTCTCTCTCTCTCTCTATATATATAGATATAAGGAAATATTCCAATAGAGCCGATCCCATGGCAAATTACCGTGGGGCTGGCATCTGGGCCCTCTATTTCATGGGAAGATGAATTGTATGGGATCGGCCCCATAAGATGGAGGGCCCAGATGCCGGCACCATAATAAATTGCTTTGAGGTAGACCCCATTGGAACATCTCCCATATATATATATATATATATATATATATATATATAAGGGCAACGTTCACATGATGCATACATCTTGCTAACATTCTCATGAGGCCGTTACCTAAGTCGTTCAAATTTTATCAAATCAATCTAATCACCTATGAAATCGTGTTCTCCTATAATACAACACATCCGTCTCTTCTCGTGGACCATAATGAGTTACAGTGCTCTCATTTAATCACATTTTAAAATATTTTTATTAAAATTTATAGTTTTAATAATAATATATAACAAAAAATATTTTAAAAAATTATTAAACATTTTTATTTTTTCCAAAATCCCATGTGATCCAATGAGCCCATTTAATCACCGAACAATCAACATGTACGAGTCATTATTTATTTTGAAAATTTTTATTTTTAAATTTTTAAATTTTTAATAAATTTTATAAAATAAATTTATCATCAAAATTATAAAATATTTAATATATAAAATTCTTAATACTAATAATTAAAAATGAAACACGATGATACTAATTTAATGTTCACTTTCAAATAATATTCTAATACGATATAATAATATTCTTTGTTTAATTTTTAATATATTTATAAAATAAATTTATGATCTAAATTTATACTTTAAGAGATAAATTACATTTTTTTATCAAAATTAAAGGTGAATAAAGATAAATCATCTACGTACCATATTTTAAAAAATTAAAACAATCATTAGATAGATCTTCACCGAAATAGACGAGCCATTTGATCATTACCCTGTATATAATTATTCAACATATGTAAACGCATCAAACGCACGCACGTTCATACTTAAACTCGTTTATCTACCGGACCCTCGGGTTCTCTTTGACCTCAAACTCAGTTTTTTTGTCAAACTGCACCCAACAGTCACAGGTCAGCATCATCCAGATGATTCCGTTTATTTTCACCGCACAACCGTCTGCAAAAGGGCAACGTCGAAAGGGACAGGCCTCAGGCCCTCAACACACGACTAGCGACCACCGGAAGAAAGTGCGTCTGGCAACGGAAACCACCATTTGGCTTGCCCGTGTCAGTCGTTTCCTAAAAAAGTCTACGATACACAAATCAAGAAGCTAAATTGTTCCAAGAAATATATAAAGGACTCGCCCAAAAAGACACCTCAGCCGAATGCCTTCCCCGTCCCTGAAAAATCTCCTACCCCTCCTCTGCGACAGCTGTTTATTTTTAGCCGCCTACGCTCAAAGGTTTGGGAGAAAAGAACTGCCCCCTTTTTTCCCCTTCTTCCGGCTTTAGATGGCGAGGGTACCAGGGGCCGGTTCAGCAACCGGGGCCTTGGGCTTCGGCTTCTCCACCACGATGGCCTGCGTCGTCAGGACCATCCCGGCCACCGACGAAGCGTTCTGAAGTGCGCACCTGGTCACTTTGGCCGGGTCGATCACACCAGATTCCACCAGGTTCTCGTACCTGTCGGTCATGGCGTTGTACCCAACTTCCCACTCGCCGTCCCTGACCTTCTCCACCACCACCTCTCCTTCCACTCCCGCGTTGTCCGCGATCAGAGCTGCGGGTGCCAACAGAGCCTGTTTCAGTCCCCCGACATTTCGGCAAACGGTTAGTGTGCATCGACTTGGAAGTCCTCTTTGACTCTTATTTACAGAGTGTTCTAATCCAATGCAGGTAACTGATGGGGATGGACTATATAGGAATGGGCTGATGAGAACAGTACCTTCTGAATGATATCCGCACCCAGGCGCTCATCTGGATCTTCAAGCTTGTCCTTGATCGCAGGGACGCAGGTGGAGAGGTGGACGTAGGCAGTGCCACCACCGGGCACGATTCCTTCCTCTATGGCTGCAAAGGTGGCATTCTTGGCATCCTCAACGCGGAGCTTCCTGTCTTCCAGCTCGGTCTCAGTTGCTGCGCCGACTTTGATGACTGCAACACCACCCGAGAGTTTCGCAATTCTCTCGGCTAGTTTCTCGGAGTCATAGATCGAGTCTGTCTCGGCGAGTTCTTTCTTTAGCTGGGCAATTCTAGCTTGGATCTCATCTTTGCTAGCAGCATCTGCAATAATGGTGGTGGCATTTTGTGTGATGGTTACTTTTCTAGCAATCCCAAGCTGCTCGACCGATGCATTCTCCACTAGTAGACCAAGATCCTTCGCTTGGAACTCCGCTCCTGAAGAGTTGGGGGAGGGGGAAAAAATATGGTGCGACCGGGTGAATTGTTGGAAATAAATGCAGAAAGCATTCCCCATTTGTGCGCCAAACTCTAGGACATAAAGCATAAAGGTCCATTATTTACTGAGCTGCCCTTTTTCAATAGATTCTTCCCAATCAGAGGTAGGTAAACAGACATATACCAGAGAAACACGGATGTAACCTTACTAATCATCAGCACTGCACATCTCCTCATCGTTTAGACTTGGAAAGGTTTCACTAATAATGAACAAATGGGAAACCTTGGACAAAAAGTAATGAAAGATATACAAACAAGCTTTCTTAAGAAATTACTTCAAGTGGTTGTAACAACTAGAGGAAAAGAAGAGTACCAGTCACAATGGCAATGTCCTGGAGTAGGGCCTTCCTTCTCTCACCAAAACCAGGTGCTTTGATTGCTGCAACATTTAGAATGCCACGAAGCTTGTTCACAACAAGTGTAGCCAAAGCCTCACCAGTGACATCTTCTGCAATAATGAGCAGAGGAGCTCTCAGCTGTGTGGTCTTCTCCAACAAAGGAATTATTTCCTTTATTGTTGAAATCTTATGATCTGTTATTAGAACTCTTGCATTCTCAAACTCAACGGTTAATTTCTCGGGATTTGTCACAAATTGTGGAGATATGTATCCTCGATCGATCTGGAAAGAAGATGCAGGGAAAAATCATCAGTCATCCACGAAGGTCTATGATCATGTAGACAATAGAAAAACTATGCCCTAACTAAGAACAGAACACACCTCCATTCCCTCTTCAACGTCAACAGTTGTCTCAAAAGATGATGAGGACTCAATAGACAGAACACCATCTGGGCCAACTTTATCAATTGCATCAGCAATCATTGTCCCAATAAATTCATCGTTGCCAGCTGAGATAGAGGCAACAGCTGCAAAAAAAGGCAACTTAGTCATAAACATACCATTTTTGCTTCATTCATGGTGTTTTAGCTCATTTTGTGGAACATTCTTCAGAGTAATGTTTTTCCACCTGTTCCATAATCCTCTGTGGAATGTGTTTCAACCAAGAATCTTCCACCCTCCTCCGAGTTCTTCCAATATAACACACCAGCACTATGTAAAAATGCTTCATCCAAAGACATGGGGAATGCAAAGTGGTTTCCTAGACTTGGATATGTCATAAGAAACCTATACATGAGAACCTAATTTTGGATCTTCAGTGATGATAGACAGATTCCCTTGAAAGGCGCTCCCCCAAGAAAATCTGTACATCCTTCCATAAGTACCAAAGTGAAGGCAGTGTTTCCAATCTATTCTTCATTGAGATTCCTCATTTCCATGTATTTATGCAGAAAATCTTTTAAGGACTTCCTAGAACGGTAAATATGGCTTGTATAACTTAGAAAGAACAGTGGATTTAGACAAATTTTCATGTTTTACAATGAAGCCCTCCAACAGGGGAAGCAACATCTTCAGGAACTCCTTATTTAGTATCCATTCCTCCAAGAATTAGAATACCCTTTTTCCCGGGAGGCTTCTCAAGATATATTATGAAAAGTCATGAATGTAGACTCCTAATTCCAAATAAAGAGTTGGCCTACAGATTACTCCAGAACCTGCTTCTATCTAATGTATCCCTCCAACAGAAACAAGAAAGAAGACCCACAAAGGCATCCTTTGCGGGTGCAAGCAAACCACAAAACAACAACAACATTTACCACATTGTGCACTACAGTATATAACCCACGGACAACTGCCATTCCAGATGTGTGCAAAGTGCAATTGAGGATTCAGCCTATTATACCTTTGATGTCACCTCGTCCTTTGACGGGTCGTGCTTTCTTCTCGAGCTCTTCTACAAGCCCCTGAACAGTCTTGTCAATCCCCTTCTTGAGGGAGACAGGATTCGCACCGGCTGTAACACTCAGCAATCCAAAGTTGATGATTTCCCGTGCAAGAACCGAAGCAGTGGTCGTGCCATCGCCCGCCGAATCATTCGTTTTACTAGCAACCTACGCGACACAAAGCAACAAGTTGCAAAACTGCATTCAAACTAGAGAAACCAGTTGCCTACAGAATTCACAAAACAAAACCTATTCGACATGGCATCACAGTGAAAATCCAAACAACCAGGAAGCAATGAGATAACGCAAGATCGGGCAAAAGCAAACCCACCTCCCTAATCAAGGCAGCGCCAGCATTCTCCATGGGATTGGCAAGCTCTATGGCCCTGGCAATGGTAACCCCATCGTTGACCACCTTGGGGGTCCCGAACTCGTCCAGCACCACATTCCTCCCTGCCACGAAGAAACACATCAAACCAAGTCTCCAATGGAACCACATCCAAGTCTTAATTCGCGCGCATTCCAAAACCACACAACAACAAAAACCAAAATGAAAACATCTTTCACACACAAAAAAGACGAAATCAGAGTCCCGAAACCGGCTCGAGACCCCCATCCATAGCATGTTAGATGGAGAAGAAATCTCTACACACCTCGGGGGCCGAGGGTGACCCCGACAGCGTCCGCGAGCTTCTCGACGCCGGCCTGGATGGATCTCCTGGAGCTCTGGTCGAAGGCGATCTCCTTGCTGGCAGCCCGGACCACAAACCTGCCCGCCGCCGGCGCCTTGCCGCCGGTCCTCCGCCCCTGACTCGCCCTCCTCGCCCCTTCCTGCTAGTACCACTCCCCACGGTCAGCCACACACACACACACACACACACACACACACACACACACACACACACACACACACACACAGATAGAGAGAGAGAGAGGTGGCAAACCTGGCGAGGCGTGCGGAGGATAGCGGCAGTGGAGATTGCGTTGGCGGTGGCCATCGGCCCCGGAGATAGAGAGAGAGGTGGAGGTGGGAGATGAAGGAAAGTGGGAGAACGCTCAGGAGAGGCTGGTGAGGAAGGATAAGATGGGGGCGGGGTGCCACTGTCAGGGTTTTTGTAGGGGAGGACTGAGGAGGCGAGGTCTAGATAACGGGCCCTTCCAGAAGATTCTCCAGCACTGGATATTTCCACTTTTCCAAGAAAGTTGGGATCCCCGGCCCATTAGGGTTTGGATCCAATAATATGAACGACTTAGTTTTTTTTTTTTGGAAGAAAACCACATGGTAAAATTTAGTGGAATTTTAAAGAAACGTTTTGGAAGAAAACCACGTTTAGTCTATTTAAAATATATAATATATTTTTAATTATTGTTTAGCTAGATCGTACAAACATATACCTCAGATCAGACCCAACATCAATGATTCAATATACATATATATATATATATATATGTACTTTTTTGGAAATAAAGATTGCCCGGCTGGCACAGCACACATGTATTACTCGTGATAGAGCAATGGCCACAAAAGGAGACCACCTATGCAATCCCGAATATTACGGCTGAATGATGTTCATACCGCCCGTAGATTTTGGCACCAAACCCTGCACCATTCAAGAAATTGTATTTTCAACTGAAGACGGGGTACATGCTTTCACGTAGATATCACTTCTAAAAAACTTGGGAAAATTATTTCTATATCTCTAAAATCATTCAAAATTATCTCCATGTCTCTATCTTTATCATATTTATTATAATATTTCTATTTTTTAAAAAAAATAATCATTGTGCCCTTTCGTAGAGATGTAAAGATAATTTTCTGCTCTGAAGATATGGGCGGATAAAGATATAATAGACCTTTTCTTAAAAATTTTACAGATATTACGATAAAGATGGGAATATAAGAGCAATTTCACAAGATTTTAGAGATATATGAATAATTTTCTCAATAACCTTCGACTCGGTTCCTATGCTGCGTATGCAAACGTAACATCAGACTTCACCACCAAGCAGATGACATGCAGACACAACAGTCCCAATACTTCCCGGCATACATATTTTTTTTTGGCACCACAAATGCCACAACAACTACGGATAATGTTAAACGACAGACCAGCAAACATTTTCCTTTTTTATTCCTACGTTGGATGTTTTCTATCCTGATTATTTCAAGTTATTGGAAAACAAAAAAAAAACATCTCAGTTAAAGGTTATCATAATAATCGCCTGTAGTTATCTCCCCCTGAAACGTACGTTGCCACTGTTGTCCTCGGTGCCGCTTTTATCAGGAACAGATGATCCAAAAGGAAGATTTGTGTTCGAAGACGAGCACCGCCAGGTTGAAAAGAGGAAACAAATTCCGGACCCATGCTTCTAAGACCGGATTGGGAAACGTCCAACAAAAATAATAATAGTACAGGTGAGTGAGCTACCCAAAAAAATAAATGTAAATTAGGAGCTCAAGATTGAGTTAGAGCATCCTAAAATCAGGGTATGCATTACCAATTCCAACATGAAAGGGATAGAAGGTATTAAACCCATATTAAATACCCAGAAGTAAGTCCTGGCCTGCACAGAGAGAATCTATACCAGCTCCAATTAGATCTCTACATGTTAGTGGGGAGGGGGGGGGGGGGGGGGGGAGTAACACTGCTAGCTAGGAGAATGCCCAGTTTTCCGTCTATGCCGACTGAAATCAGAGACAAACCTGAAAGTCAGACCACAGCCAGAAGCCTTGCATTTGTAAGGGCGCTCTCCCGTATGCACTCGAACATGTTCAGTCCTTGCCCAAGCCCATTTGAAGGTCACATTGCAGCCCTTCCAGGGGCATCTCAGGGGCCTCTCATCATCATGAACACACTGATGTCGCATGGCATACTTGTGAGAAATAAAACGCTTCCCACATCCCTCATATGTGCAACGATTTCGCTTGTGAAGACTAAGTTCTCTTCCCGTCTGAAAACTCATATGACAACCTTGCAGATTGCATTGATGTGGCCCCCTACTTTTGTCTTCATCTTTGTGCCCAACAGAATCATCATCCCCTCTCTGACGCCCCTTCCTCTTGGAAGTCTCTTTCAATGCACTACCGAAGGCTTTCTCACACATTGCTCGCCCACTCCTTGGCCTCAACCCCTCGCATGGGCTACGAATGAAACCATTGCAACTCAACTGAACACTCGTTATCTGATCCACTTCTCTTTTCCTCTTGTTGCTTAAGCTAGGATTAGAATCATTTTTAATTTGATCTCCTCCTCCTCCCTGTCGTTTCTTCCTCCGCCTCTCATACTTGAGCTGTACTGTGTTCCGCACCCCATTCTGCTTGAGACCTTGCAGTAGATCAAATTTCTGTATGATGGAATCTTCCTTTCTACCATTAGGCATTTGAAGCATTTCAGAGACTTCAGAACTTGAAATTCTCGCACCGGAATTCATGTCTTCTGAACTAGCATCCTCTATCCTCATATCTGTGTCTGCAACAGTACTCTTCTCTTGCTTTCTCCGAGCACTGTTCTCGGCTCTCTCTTGCCGCAGCTCAGATCCATCAACTATAGTTGTAGAACTGTTTGGCTGATCATCCAGGATATTGGAACTACAAACCTCCTTGACCTTGGTCGTGGTCAATACATCTTGCAGCCGTACAGAATCAACAGCAGTTACTGTCTCGGCCTCAGTTTGGGTTTCCTGCCCTATATCTTGCAGCTGTGCAGAATCAGCAGTCGTTATTATCTTGGCCTCAGTTTGGGTTTCCTGTCCTATATCTTGCAGCTGTGCAGAATCAACAGCAGTTATTATCTCAGCCCTGTTTTGGGTTTCCTGTCCACCACCTTTGTCCAAACTTGCAATGGTCTGTGCCCCAGTGCTTGGTGGGCATTCTGACTCCACGGAGTAACCAACATCATAGTTTGCACTGCTTTCCCCATTTCCGGAACTATTTTCATTTCCTTGCAGGTGTCCAGCAGACGTTGTAGGTTTGGGAATGTCACCACTAGTGCCAGCTACCTCTCGAGCTGGGATAGAACATCTTGCAGAATCTTCAGTCCTTGCAGAATCCCCAACCACAAAAGAAGATTTAACTTCTTTTCTTTCTAAAGTCAAGTGCTGTTCATGAGCCTTGTTATCCTCGGGACTTGGTGCTGAAAGGTATGTTGAACTAGCCAAATTGCACAGTCCATCATTCAGCACCTCATCTCCACAAGCAATATGTGTAGATGAGCAAGGAGCAAGTACATTTGTTTTGTCATCAGTGACTGAAGCTTCAATTGCATTGCCCAGTTCCCTAGGTGGGTTTTTTCTTGGGCGTCCACGGCGTTTTTTGTATTTTACTTCACTGTCAAAAGATTTATTAACTTGCATTCTAGCAGAAGGATCAATAAATGGAATTCCGGTATCTGGTTTATCTTTGTTCGTGTTTACAGCAACCCAGGATCTGGTCTGGCCTGCAGCAATCATCTTGTGGTGTGTTCGAGATTTCCTGCAATGCCATTTTAGGCCTGAAATAACTGAAAGATGATCTTGTTTAGAGAAGATTCCACGTAAACCAAGCGTAAGCTGCTCCTGATTTGACGAAGATTGTTTCCTAAGCTTCACACAGTAGCGTAAATTCAGACCCATTTTTGCTGTCCAATCTTCTCCATCTTCGTCATGTTCTTCATCATCAATTGAAACATAAACTAAATCCAAATCTGCTTGGGAAGCATTCTTCAATGGAACATCTTCACAATTGAGCTGAGCATCAATCTCTTCAGCAACAGACAGAGCATATGCTTTTATTTTGAGGTAATCTGTGGACATTCAATTCATGCAAAACCTATAAGCTGTATCTGACCTATTCGTGCTAACATATCAAAATATCCATACTACAGATGATAGAAGCCACTAAATTATAATGAGGAAAGGTTAACCTCTATTACCATGCATGCCAGTGGAGAATGTTCAAATAATCATAATAGCCAAAAATGAAAGATTGAAGACAGAACCTAACTAATAACATTTACACTCACATTATTTGCTAGAAGAGCAATAATATACAGAAATCAACTCAGGAGCCATAGCAGTGTACGGTGATTTATTAAAAACCATTTCTAGATTACAGATAGACTGCAGCGCAGCAGCAAGAAAGTATCTATAGTTGGTTTTGAAAAGACCAACCATTTCGGTAGAACTGGACAGCAAAAGCTAAAAGCCCCAGAATTTCATGAACTCATCCATGGAACACCATGACACTGCAGTGTACTACTTTATTTCTCTTTAATAGAACATGAGCATGTCATTTCTTTCCCTGAAGGGAGTTTGGTTGTACCACCAATTTTACAGGATAAACAGAGGAAGTATGACTAGAGTAGGAGGAAAGAGTCCCCGTGCCCAGAGACACAGTACAAATGATGCTCAAAAATAAATCTTCCAGCACAACTCACTCACCACTCAGCATTAAAGGTACAAACTCAAAATTAATTATCAAACCACACAAATCAACCAACATCCAAAAAAGACCTATCACACCCCCAAATCACCCACATGTTCTGACCTCGAGAAACAACCCCCTTCCCCCAACCGCACCTCCCCACCCCCACACACATGCCCCCCCCCAAAAAAAAGGAATAAAATAAATAAATCACCCAAAAAAGGCCCAACACCCTGACCTGAGACCCTGCCTTGATGTCAGTCCCTATCTTATAAACTTTTCATTTTAAGGGGAAAAATTAGATTGTACCACCAATTTTATTGAGTAAATAGTATAAATTATATTTAGTTAGATATCCAAATTTGATGCACTGTAAAAGGTTCAATTCTTAGGTCTACTTTCATGAAGTGTGTCAATGCACCAATACAACGCCTACAAAAGAGACCAGGTGAAGTTGATTCTTTTAGGCAGTGAATGAATCCATTCAAAAAAAAGGGGGGAAACAGAGTAGATGGTAAACCAGAGAAGAGCAGATAAGCGGCAAAAAGCAGAATTGATGAATGCAAAGAAAACATCTGAATGATAGGAAGAATATTGGATGTCAATCAATGTTCCCAACACCTTAGCGTTGGAAAGGCTCTTTCTCTTTGCTATCTCAATCGGTCCATGAGTAAACTCTCTTGCTTGCTTGTTTACAAAGAAAATGTATATTTTCCCAAGTTATTGACTTCATTCATAGGTACGTGTGGATCCCACACTTGGTCAATCTACTCCTGCCTTGCCAAGTGCTCACTCAGTAAGACGACAAGCTTATTGACTTGAAAGACTACTTCCTTTACCCTCTAAGCTCTCTGCTCCCTTTCCGGAGTGAGGGACAGAATTACATTATGACTTTACTTTTGCTCTTCCTATCTCACCTGCATCTAGGTTTGTTCAATATAACAAAAGCAACCATGACAGTAATGTTTTCTATCGTCTTATCTTCAGAATCATGAGACTGGCAAATCTTACAGAAAATGAATAAACTTCCCCATGAAAGTAAATTTGGCATAAAGAACTAAGCTTACAGTTTCAAGTGCAGTGAAATATAACTCTGTTGCAAGCTGAAACTGGAAGGAAAGTGCTAATATTTAGAAATATAAAACCAGCAACATGCGTCGATTCCAACACTGGAAGATAACCAATAGAAAACAGGAATTTTTAACATACATAAGCTACAAGTATACTCCAAACTAGAGCACCCATTAAAGACATAAAGACGTGCATGGATCCCCCCCATGGCTGCATCCAGCCGATGGGAGAATGCCACGGCCAGAGTCTTTGAAAGCTTGCCTGGCACCTTTCCAATAGGGAGCCATGTGATTATTAGTTGGGCATAATGTATCCAGTGCAGAGAATCTCAATTCTAATCGCAGAAGTGCAAGATAAGTAACAACATGAGTGTATTGCCTGGACATTATACCAACATCTTGGAACCATAAAACTATAAAGACCTATAAAAAAATAATTCCAGCTATCTCTGATTGGAAATCACTCAAGGATACATCCACAGACAACAAAATATTCCCATGGTCATACAACAAAATTCCATCAAAACCAATTTTCTTCAGCATGAAAGGATTCGGGAGGCCTAACCTGATAACGGATAAACTAAGTTATTATCCAAATAAAACACCAAAATGATATTTAAAGGTAGAAATCCAGCAGCACGCGCAAGTTTCTTCATCACTTATCAAGAACAAACAGAAATTGGATCTAAGGAAATATTAAGCACCTAACCATCCACTTTCCCAAAAAAAAGAAATATTAAGCACCTATGCTCAAACGAAGCCTCACCTGAATGGCAAATGATGAGCACATGTGCACCACCCTTGCACCGCAAAAGTTCCAATACCTCTAAAGCATGCTGCAAGCAGAAGATTCGTGGCCTTAGAAACCTATTAGACGCATTCCACTTGCTTTCGAGATCTGTGGTATCTACTCCAGTTTTGTGGCAGCAATCACCAGCATTGTTGCTTGGACTTTCTGCACCATCTCCATTTATATGGGTGACATCAGCATTCATGCTACTTTCATCTTTTGTCAGCTTGTCAGATAGTTCCTTTCCATTTTCATCAACTATTGCATTACTTCTTCTAGAACCATTTTGGCCAGCTTGTCCAAGTTCATGTGCTTCATGCTCAACTCGGGTCATGATGTGATCTTCACCACTTTCATCTATGTTGGTTACAGGCAGAGGATAAGACATCGCAAAGTCCACTGGAAAAAATGTTAAACAGCTTAGCAAAATGTTTTAACCGCCCACTGTAATGGCTTAGAACTCACAGAAAGATTACCCACAACCATCATTCAGAAGACCAAATTTAGAAGGAAATATTAAGATATTCCTATCACGAGATATGACATTTTAATTTGAGAAGATAATTAAGTATTCCTTCATTAAAAATTGGCAAGTGCAGTGGGGCGCCAAGATTGATTGCCAGTTGTGGTGGTTGATCTTGCGTGCAACCTTTTGGATTATCTGGAGGGAGAGGAATGGAAGAATATTCAGTAGAGAAGCTCATGATCCTGCAAAATGTCTGGAGCCAATTTTCTTTTTTGTGAAAAGTTGGGGTGTTTCTTTTGTAGAGAAGACGGTTGTAATTCTCTTATTCTACCCATGCTCCAAGGGTAGTGAGGCCCTTGCATCTTCTTTTGTATAGGGGAGTTTTTGGGCGCACTCCCTTACTTGCAAGGTTCGCCGAATCGGATCGGATCAGCCCAGATAGGCCGATCAGATCGGTTTTTCGGCGAACTGACCCGATCCTGAGCTGGCCGGTCCCGATCCTTCACTGGGATCGGCCAATCCCAGCCGATTCCGGGCGATCCCGCCCATGGTCCCCATTTGAAATTCAAAAATAAAAAGTTTTGGGGTGAAGGTCAACCAAAGGCCTTTGGTCCTTGGGGTTTTCAAACTTTTGATTAATTTGTTAACCCCTAACATTGCTTATCACCCCACCATGGTCCCCCATCTCTCTAGCACTCTCTTTCTCTCTCTACAAGGACTTTCTCTCTCCTTAAAATTAGGCTTAGGGAGTGTTTTTTTTTCTGTTTTGATTAATTTGTGATCCCCTAACATTGTTTATCACCCCACCATAGTCCCCCCTCTCTAGCACTCTATTTCTCTCTCTACAAGGACTTTCTCTCTCCTCGGAATAGGTTTAGGGGGTGTTTTTCTCTATTTTGATTAATTTGTCGTCCCCTAATGTTTAAATTGTCTTCCTTGGTTTGTCTTTGCATTGGCCAAAGGTATGGCATCTCCTAGTGGTCATGTGTCTATTTCACATTAAATTTGATATAGAACTATGCTAGAACAGTTTTTCCATTTTCTTAGATTTTTTGGAAATTTTTTTGAATTTTTTTAAACATGTATATCCCTAGTTGAGTCTGCTGGCCTGACTCGGCCGGGATCGGTCCGAGATCGGCCGATGTCACCTATCTGGATCATTTTTGGATTGGCCGATCCGATCCCGATCCTCGATTCCGCCTTCCTTGCTTACTTGTACATTCTTTATCTTTTATAGTACATGTGGCACCATCCACTTTCAAAAAAAAAAAACTAAGTATTCCAATCATCTTCCCCTTCAAGTCTACCTGAATTTAAAAAATCAAAAGGGACAAATTGTTGCACATTTTTGGTCCAAGAATATCAGATATAAAGATCTTTGAACTGAAGAAGATTAGGAGGCAGTTCTATATTGCTGACTGAAGGGAGGAAGGATGCACCTTTATATTGCTACGATGATGCCTTTTAGATATACAAGCTAACATTGTCATAAGAATTGGCTAGACCACAAATATCACAAATGTCCACGCAAATCAACATGCACAATTTTTGCTCTAGCAACTACCCTTGTAATAAACTTTACTGATCTCAGTCTTCCAATCTACTGTAAAAGTGAGGTAAAAAAGCGAAGTGGAAAATCACTTTGTCAAGAGGCAATGAAATGGACCTAACTATGCACCACTATCAGAGTATGACCAAATGATCCCTCTCACACTAGTAACTATTTTTCTTTTTCCCTGCCTCCCTCTCTCCCATTTCTTATTCTCTCCAATCTCCATTGCACTCCCTTTACGGTGTACTCTCCCTGCCCATTCCTCCAACATGTCCAATGACCTCACCATTTCCTAACTGGTTATTGGCATTTTATCCCGTGCACTAATTAAAAAAATTGATGAACACATGAAAACTGTTTATGAACCTACATACTGCATAGAATGGGGATGTTGGTACAAATTATAGAGCTAAACAATAGGGGACAAAGTTTCACTTCACATATGAAAGGGTTTCATGTAAATCAACAACAGTCTGTGATCATTTGTTGGAAATTAACTAGGAAGGTCTAACAACAATGTTGTACCTGAATCGGCAGACTCTGTGATGATGTCAACGAGGCAGGATGATGAAGGCGGCTTTGCTGATTTCAAATTTCCTCTCTTTTCATCAGTAACTTCACATTCTGCGAAGAAGAGCTCTGAAGCATTGCCGGAAGGCTGTACAACGCACATAAATGGATAACCAAGAATGCCACATGCAACGCAAGCCAGTGTTCCCGAGTCAACATCAAAATCACAAGGCAGTTCACCATCATCACTGACATATGAGCTCTGAATCCTTCCCACGTCCAGAACATTAATGTTATCCCCATTATGAAGCCCATCCATTTGGCTCTCGGGAGAAGAATATTCTCACTTGGAATATCAAGTGCATTTCCAGCAACTTCATGCATCATATCTTTTTCGATGAAGCCATCCCGTTTTGTATCAAGAGATGCACCATAGATGATATTACACTGCATCATGTCATTTTTGCATTCACCAACAGACAATCTAGATTGTTCACAAGGTGGAGACGGGGGTAATGTCTGGGAGCCAGTACTTGAGGATGGCAACAAGTCAGGATGCCACAACACTGCATAGATTGCTGAATCTTTTCCATGGAGGAGATGCACTAAGTGGTGCTCATTTGTTAAATCATCCAGAAATGCCTTTTTGACCAGAATTTCTCTTTCTTCTTTCTTCCGATCTCTCAGGCGAGAACTCCTCACACCTGGTAGGAAGTCTCTAGAACTCTGGCATTAAAATAATTCCAGCAGATTCAAACTGGAGAAAAGATTGGGATTAGGTGCCCATTCAAAATATTTTTGGACACCAATTAATTCGGACACCAAGAATTCTTACATGAGTTGATGAATTAAAAGGATTGTGCATAATTTCATCATTTTATTCTAAGATTATTAGAATCACCAACATAATCTCACTGGAACCATTTGATAACTTTCAAATCAACATATTCATCAGACTCTTCAATTTGTGATCATATTAGATTATACATCCAAAATGTATTATCTTCAAAATCCAAAATTCTTAAAAAATAAAGAGTAGCAATCCAGGTTAGGTGTTTAAGTGGTAATACATCAAATATAGCACAAAGACTGACATTTCAGATTGGAAAATTCAAGGATTCTTCACTTGCTGTATGCAACCCAATGCCAGAGTAAGACCATAGAATATTGTGCTAGTTGCAAGGAAAAGAGATACTGAAGGAATATTAATTAAGAACAACTGACCAAATGGTTGACCACCAAACCATCAACAGCCCATTTTAGCCTAAATATAATATCCTAGTGATTTTGGGAAAGGAATATAAATTACATCAGCAGAACAACCATTAGGTACAGCACAAAGAGGCATGGATACTAATAACACAATGTGTAAATTATGTACTACTTTCTCATAAAAATAAAGTGCGGTCCTCTTCAATGAAAGGAAGATCAATAAAACTATCAGATTTAGTAGTCACTTTACAAATCCGTTAAAATCAAGCAAGAAAAATACATGGGGAGGAAAAAAAAGCTAGTGTACAAATCAAAATTCTTATAAAATAGCTCATCAAACCACCAGGTTCATTTACACAAATTGTAAAACATTTGGCTCACCATGTGGGTTTGCTCCCAACTACCAGTCTTTGACATCCATCAACAACAGACAATGCACAGCTCATAGCCTCAAGTATGTACATAGGTTTGGCATGCGCCTGAGTTTTCTTAGACAGAGGTTCAATTCTCTGAACTATCATTTCCAGTCTAACCATCTTGTTAAGGGTTGCACCAATCTACTCAAGAAATCATAGGAAGATTTAAGAAATCCCGAGGGCATGTGTGTAATGAGATATTACAGACTTTAGCTTCACTGCATAAGGAAACCTTCGTCTTCCAAAATACATGATTCATGAGGTTGGCTGCAAAGGAGGCTCTGGGTGCGACAGGGAGGGGAGATGTGCCGGGGTGCACCTCGGATGTGGTCACCGGTGTGTATCGGACACCTCTGGGGTACCCAGTCGCCTCCTGCAGGCCAGGTCCAGTTTGTTTCCGGTGCGGGAGAGCTGGTCGTGCGGAGGGTGTGCCTTCACGGTCGATGGGAGGGGGCAGGTGAGACAGGAGCAGGGGCTTGGTCGCCAGAGAACCTATGCAGAGGCCCTTCAAGGCTCTCTGGCTGGAGGTGTGAAGCTAGGCCCTGGTGGAGGTGTGTTAAGGTGGAACCCCTTCTGGTGGACTTTTGAAGGTAAGGTTGCAATGGATGGAGACAGGTGTGTGGGTGGCCCTGGTAGAAGGGAGGGTGACAGAGGAAGGGATTAGGCAGATGCAGGGGGCAGGAGGTGCCAGAATGGTAGGGTGGGCAGTCTCTTTGGTGCTTTGAGGGGGTTTCCTGCGCCGGTCCCACGGTCGAGGCAGCGGAGGCAGCTGTGAAGGCGGGGTTCCTCCCGGCTGAGGGAGTCTTCCTTCGGGTGACTAAGTGGTCCGCCCAGAAAGGCACCTATCCAGACCCCAGAGGATGCCAGTACTCCATCCGGTTGGTCAGAGCCCCTTTGGTACTCTGTGACGAAGCAAGAGTGGCTCTCATTGTCAGGAAGTTTGGCGCTGTTGAGTGGGATTCGGTCAAGTTGTGGCCGGAGGGGGAGCTGACTGTGGTGGAGGCGGTCATTTGGGCCACCAGGCAAAAGGCCATCCCAGTAGTCATCGCTGTCGGGGTCGGCGACCAACGCTTTCTGATCCGCATCCACCTACGGCCGATGGAGACAAGTCGGCCGGCGTCTCAAGGACGCCGGAGTTCGACTGAGCAGGTCCTTATAGAGGGTCGTTAGGGCAACAGGAGGTGGTGCGGGAGGTAGGGGACGACATACGGCAGGCTCCCTGGGAGGGCATTTCAAATTTGCAACGCATCCCAAACCGTTACGAACAGAGCTCCTCCCATGGGTCGACCCGCCCGGCTCAGGCTGACTCCACTCTTCACGTGGACCGGGGCCCTGATGGGCTGGAGTTGTGGGCGTGCCTCAATTAGAGCCTCAAGGAGGTGCTGGGTCTTCCAGTTCAGGGGTCCAGGTCCTTTTGCGGGACCCGGAACTTACCCGCATCCGGTAAGCCCATACTCATCGGTTCGGCGGGACCCAACTCTCGCCTTCTTCCCCGTCCAATTCCACTCCCCCCCCCCTCGTGCAGCGCCATCCACAGCGCGAGGAGCGGCTGGGGCAAGGATTCTAGGGGTGAGTGCGTCGGCCCCACCGGTAGCAGGTGGGGATCCAGGGCCGCAGTCAACACCAACCCCTCTCCCCTGCCTTGGAGGGGTGATGCAGAGGTCCATGATGGTCTTCACCGGCAGGCGGAAGCGTTGGGGCTGAGGTGGCGGGTGTTTCACCTTTGGCCAGTGCACAGGTGTCCGACTCAGCGCAGAGGCATGAGGCAGTGGATCCTATCCCGATTCTCCTGCGCTTGAGTGGTGGTTGCAGCTACTCTCGCCAGCTGCCGCTTTCTCTGAATCGCACCGATGCTATTCAGATGCCGCCGGCGCCATGCAGCAGCACTCTTCTCCTCCTGTGGAGCTCAGAGGAGGCTGGTTGCAGTGTTTTTGGTGGGGGTGGGGGGGGGGGGGGATGGAGCCCCGAGGGCCCAATCCGTCCGGGAGGAGGAGGTGGTACTTGGGGCGGGAGGTATCCTGACTGATCAGGTTGGCGGGTGGAGCGATGACGAGGTGACCGGGGGAGGCCTTCACCTCCTTTTCAAGGAGGTGGAGGCGGGTGATGTGTCTACTTCTGTGGGAGGCTTCCTGAAGACCTGGGAGATGTGCGGGCTTCTATGGTCTTGGTGCCTCAGGAGGTCTGTGCAGTAGCCCCTGCATTCCCAGACCGGCCCACACTGCAGGAAGCTGGGGTGCCTGGGGAGCCAGGTTTGCACTCGGGGGAGGACCCCATTCGTGAGGCATTAGTCCTTGCTCTCAAGGAGCAAGCCATGCGGAGAAAAGACGATGCCAAGAAAATCTTATCTGAGGTTGAGAGCTTTATGGGGGAGCAGACGAGAGATGTGGCCAACTTGCTTGGGGTGTCTGCTGAAGGAGCCAGTAAGGACATCAAATCGACGCTCAGTAAAATCCAGAGAAGATGGTATGCGAAGCTGGCGAAGGAAGCCAAGGCTGAAAAATTGCTTCCAGAGGGGAGGTGTGGGGGTTAGGAGAGGAGGGGATTTATAAGTTTTTGGGCGGTTGGTGGTTTGTTTTGTATGACTTTGTTGTGTGTGGTTTTATTGGCTGATAGGGGTTCGGCCTCTTTCTTTTGGTTGCTCCGGGGCAGAGAGTGGTCTGCCACCTTTTGTAAGTGGAGGCTTGTGGGGGCACTCCCTCCATACTTGTATTTTCTTTTCCTTTTCTTTTATACAATCGGTGGTACTATCCACTTTCAAAGAAAATGAAGGTTGGCTGAAAAGGTGCTAACCTAAGTTTAGGAGAAGGATTTATGTAGGTCAATGCCCACCCACACCCCAAACCCACCGACCCCCACCCCCCAAATCCACCCCCCCCCAGCGCAACCAAGAAAAAAAAAACAATTGAACTTGTTTCAGTCCTGCTTAGCAAGTGTAGAAAAGATGGTAAAACAGGCATAATACAATCCTAAAAGAATTAGCATGGTGATAAATAATAACCAAAGGGACAACATAAGGTATGCCATTAGACCTTGCAAATTATTAAGTAGGAAAGCATTAGGTTCACTTCGGTTCATGTAAAAAGGTGCCACATTTCTGAAGAACAATTTATGTGGAGGCTGTCTGGTTGTAAGCTCGCTTTCCTCCAATAATTTGTTGATGGGAGCAGAATCTCTCTCGACCCACGCAGTCGTACATCAATATTTAGTAATAAAACTGGTGGTACAACCATAATTGCTTTCCAAAAGGGAAATAAAACTACTATAAACTAGGCGAGGTTCCCAAAAAACAAGAAACTAAAAACCCATCTCCACGGGGTAATTATCACCTGCAGAACTCTCTCCTCTCTTGCTTTTTGTTAGACTTTTTCTTCCTAGGGCAGAGGCAGATTCACTAGTTGACCAGTTTGAGAAAGTACCATAAAACTATAAACTATCCATGAGCATAATTCCTTCAGTAGATGTAGCCAATATGTAGACAGCTGTCACTATGAAAAGAATTTTATGACAAATGTGAAGCAACTAAAAGAAAAAAAAATACAAGAAGTAAATGCATACTTAAAATCATTTTTATTCACAACAAATAGGGGTGTCAATGGGATGGGCCTGGGATTGAATTTTATGACAAATGTGCAGCAAATAAAGGAAAAAAAATACAAGAAGTGGATGCATACTTAAAATCATTTTTACTCAACAAATAGGGGTGTCAATGGGCTGGCCTGAGCAAGCCCAGGCCCAGCCCAGACTTAGAGTATTTCACCCAGGCCTGGGTCACGGCTTGGTGTAGGCCCATTAAACAAAGCCCAAGCCCAGCCCAGCCCGCAAGGCCCATGAGCCTCCATCCATTTCATGAGCTGCTTTGATAATGCCCAGCCAACAACCAGCCCATGAGAACTGCCATGATAGATGCTGCTCTATGATAAATGACGCTGCTACATGTTCATGGCTGGCCCCATCCATGAAGAAAATGCTATGGGAGGATATGTCGGTTGCCCACTAACTGTTGGAAAGTGTGCACAGGAGAAGAGGTTAAATTGTAGCCTTTCAGAGAAGAGTGATGGACCTCTGGGCCGGGCTAGGCTAAGCCCAAGCCCCGCCCATGAAAAAACTGGGCCAGGATGAATCTAGATGACAGGCTTCTTTTGATGGCCCAAACCCTGTTTTAAGCAGGCCGGGCCTACAGGCCAGCTGGGCCCATTGACACCCCTAACAACAAATATTACATTTTATTATCCTTTTTCAGTATAAGGAAACAGTAACGAGTTCAGCATAGGGAAATGGTAGCAGCATACAACATAAACAACACGGCAAGTTAAGCATGCAGGAACAGATGGCGTCAGAATATACAGAGGGAAAATAAACTAGAAGATACATGACTAGAGGACCAACAGTTGGGGACAGCAACAGAAAGAGAGAGAGGCATGCAGCACCAGTGAAAGGAGGATAAAGTGAAGGTACAATTGCAGCACTAGCACAGAAGATTGAAGTGGAGAAATGAATAAAAAGAATGAGAAGATGAAATTGTGGTAAGGAGAAAGAGGAATGTATAACAGGGAAAATGGAAAACAGGGCCATTAGAGAAATGGAATGGGGAACAAAATATAATGCATGCGAGTATGCCATGGTTGTCAAGGTGTCCAAGGCGACCAAGGTGGTGGCTGTAAAGGCTTCGGGTTTCGGATCATATTTCCGCGGGTTGCGGATCATGCCCGTAAATATTCGGAATTTAATTAATGAGTCTTCGAATCCTCAAATGGAAATTATAAAAATTATTTTGGGTCCGTGATGACGTGATGAGTGGTCACGTCTTTTTCGGAATTTTTCCAGGCTAGAGATATAATTTTCGAGAATTTTCAGAGTTAAAATCTAATTTCTTAAAACTAAAAATAACAAAACCTAAAATCTATTAAAACCCTCCCTCCACCTCTCTCCTCTCTCGTCTCTCATTCTCTCCCTCACTCTCTCCCGTCACTCTCCCTCTCTCTTCTCTCCTCTGGCGGCCGAGGACGGCGAGGAGGCGGGGCGACGGCGAGGGCGTGCGGCGAGGACGGGAGCAAGAGCGTGATGGAGTGGGGCAGTGAGGCATTCGCAGAGGTGGAGTACCGGCCGCGAGAGAAACGGCATTTCCACGGCGATCCGAGCGTTTAAGCGCGCCGAATCTTCGTAAAAGGTAAGGGGATGGATCCCACACCTTCTCGTGATGTTTTTCCGTAATTCCATTACACGGTGAGGCCGAGAGAGGGCGTATTTCTTATTTCGGGAAAAAATCCACGTCTGGGGTGTGCGGCGGATTTCTATTGATTTGGGCGCCGATTCATAGTTTAGTTTATGTTTTACGGTGGTATGAATGTCCGGGGAGCGATCCCCCTTGTTTTCTGCTTCGCCCGGAGGCGAATGGGACGTGGAACGGCACCCCTGTGGGGTGTGCGATCTGTTTGAGCCCAGTAGAAGACGGCTAGGTCGCGTGCCATCGGGATCTGGGAGTTGTCCAGTTGGGCGGCCAGGGTTCTGGCCGCCTAGCACATCTGTGGCCGCCCAGGTTTCTGGGTGGCCAGAAAGGTGGCCGCCCAGGCTTGTGGGCGGCTAGGATGTTGGCCTCCCAAGCAGGACTGGGTAGCCAGACTTGTGGCCGCCTAGAGGATTCAGGGTCTAGGCGGCCAACCCTTTGGCCACCCATGAGCTGGACGGCCTAATAAGTTTGCCGCCCAGGGGTTCTTGTCCTCCATGGGTTGGACGGCTAAGGGAATGGCCACCCAAGGGTTTCTAGCTGCCAGACTTGTGGCAGCCCAATTTTCAATGTCCCAGACACCCCCGTTGTGCTAGTTTTGGCATTTTGGGTGTCCGTAACCTATGTGGTATCGCGGAGCGTATGCCCGCGTAATTCTGAGTGTTTGCGTGTTTCTTGGTATATGTGGATGGTTGTTTCTACGTAATGATACGTTCCTTCAAAGGGTTGTTCCCACCTAGTTTCCGTGCTTTCAGAGGGTTCTTCCCACATTGTTCGATGGTCCGTAAGGGATATTCCTACATGAACCACATAAGCCAGTGTTCTCCTTTTCTGGCCTGGGTTGCCTCGCGGGAGAGCTCCCCTTGTGCTATACCCTAGGTCGTGAGGAGTCCGTCTAAGGTGTGCATGGAAGGCAGTTTCGGCCGAAACGTTTCGATTCGGACCGGTCCGAAACGACACCAGAACAAGGATTCGGCCGAAACCAAATGCCATCCTTTAAAAAAAAATAGTATTAAATTAGTTTCGGACCGAAACCGAAACTGGTTTCGGTTTCGACCGGTTTCGGTTTCGGACCCGGTCGAAACCGAAACCGATACCGGCACAGCCATCCTTGAAGGTGTGGGCTTTCCATGAGACGATTTCGAACCGGTTGCCATGGGCCCTTGCGTACGTTGGCGTGAGGAGTCTGTATGCGTTTCCGGTGATAGTGCGTGTGGAGTCTACCTACTCTGGAGCCTGAGTCCGGGCTGGGGGAAAACTGGTCTTTCAAGGCCTAAACGTGAGGAGTCTGTCTAGTGTGTGTACACGTGGTTGGAGGCTCGGACACCGTGTTGACGAACACAGACCCAGCTAGTCCAGTATCTATGTAACGGTGTGCGTGGGGGGGTGATGTGTGTGAGTATCTACTGCCTTGCCGACAGAGGTTGAATTTACCTTCCAGCAAATAAGATAGTGTTTCCACGTCAGTGAGGGCGAAGCTGTCCTATTGGGCAGTTATAATTCTCATGAGTTAGTACAAGGCTTTCCCAACTTCGAGATCGTAGATCTTCCGAGGATAGAGATAGAGATTCTTGGCCCTTCGCCGATTAGCTTAGCGGTCTGACCATAAGGAGGTCGAATTCTTGGTCATAGCCTAGAGCACCGTGTTCCACCGCTCACTGTTGCTCCTGTTGTTAAAATTATTGTTATTGCTGTTATTATCGTGGTTTATTACTGTTATGTGTGGTGGGGATCCACGAGACCCCTACTGAGCCAATGAGATGAGATTCACCCCTTTCCTTTCAGGGTCCAACGTTCCTTCTAGTATCTCAGGGTTCGAGGCAGCGTCCGAGGAGTTTTTTAGTTGCCAACGTGTTTGAGCCGGGGTATGCCCCAAGGCTGTGTACTTTTCTTTTTCTTCTAGATTGTACTTTTTGGACATTGTACTCTAGACTGTAAACTGTTTAAAGTGTATAAGTAGTAATAAATGTAATTTTAATTCTTGCACTTTAAATTTTGTATTTATTTTAGATTCACATGCATCTCCACAGCGTTAGTTAACCCTTCCGAGCCCCGTGGCTCGTGAGAGATGGGCCATGATTCGGGTGGCACCGGTTCCTTTCCGATACTCAGATTTTGGGTCGTTACAGTGGCCCATCGCCTTACTGCTTAGGCGACAAAGAAAGGCAGCTAGGCAAAGCCTACTTTATATAAATAAGTACATTTCAAGAGAACTACTACTATACATTTCTACATATAAGTTCTATCTTTAGTTAATAGAGAATTTGATATTCACAAATCTTCAACATATACCTATATTTTAAAAAGTAAAAATGAAATAAATGACAAACAATAACAAATTAATCACAAAGCGTATGAAGTTAGAATCTTATCCTAACTCGGGTAATGGCCTTAATTCAGGAAAGAAGGGCAAGCATCATCTCATGACATCCCTGCACACCTTTCACAGAAAAACACCTATGTTGGAGAGTTGAGCCTGAACTCTCTAATGTCCATCGTCGCACCGTCGCGGATCGACTTACGCGGTTAGGTCGTGGGGGTCAAGGGGGAAGCACCCTCTGCAGGGGGTTTCTAGGGGGCTCCGCCCCCGGAAGAAAAAATTCTCATTAAGGGGTGGTGTCCAGGGGGCATACCTCAAAACAATGACTGGATATCCTACCAAGGGAGACTTGGCGGGCCCAAAGTGGCTTATGTGCACCAAGGCAACCAGGTGAGTACTTAAATGAGTTGCTCGCCTAGGCACTTGGTCGCCTTAGCCACTGTGGACCACCTTGTTGCCGAGGCTGTGTTATTAAAATCGCGCCTAGGTGAACGCCCCGGCGGGGCGAGGCGGTGGCAATGCGCCTCGCCACGGCTGTTGTCGCCGAGGTGTTCGCCTCACGCCCCCTCGCCCGCCTCGTGACGTTTTTTTTTCTCGCCGTTCCCGCCACTCGCGTATCGGATACGCGTATCGGGCCACCAAACCCGTTGCAAACGGATCCGATTTTAAGCTAACCCTCGAGCCCTTCCACCCCGTCGAGCCAATGCTCGTTCGCCCCCTCCCTCCCTCAAACCCTAATCTCCAGCGGCTCTGGAAAGCGAGCAAGCGGCGACAGCGGCCTCCGGTCGGCGAGTGGCGACGGCGGACCTCTGGTACCCTCTCTCCCCGTCTCTGTCTCCCTCTCCCTCTCTCGCTGTCTCCCTCTCTTACTCTTTCTCTCTAACACACGCACACACACAGAGGGGCTCGCCCACTCGGTCACTCTCTCTTTCCCCATCTATCTCCCTCACAGTGAGAGGAAGGGGCTGAGCCCCTATGTCTCTCCCTATCTCTCTCATCGTCTCCCTCTCCCTCTCTCTCCGTCTACCTCCCTTACTCTTTCTCTCTAACACAAACACTCACAGAGAGGGGTCGGCCCCTCTCCCACTCTGTCACACACTCTCTCTCTCTCCATATGTTACCCTCTCTCCCCCCCTCTCCTCCCTCATAGTGAGAGGGAGGCGCCGAGCCCCTCTCTGTCACCCTCTCCCACACTCTGTCACCCTCTCTTACTCTCTCTCTCACTATCTCACACACACACACACACACAGAGAGGGGCTCGGCCCCCTCCCACTTTGTCACACACGCACACTCTGTCTCACTCTCTTCTCCCCCTCTCTCTCTCTCTGTCACACATACACACGCATTGTTTGGTTGTTTAATTACTTGTTTTAGTTTTGTTATAATATTGCACTTGTTATACTTGTTTAGTGTATTTGTGTGTATGACAATGTTAGTGTGATTCTTGTTTAGGAATGAATGAATTTAGAAAATTTGTTGACTTTATATCAAGGAAGGCAAACTCGGGTATCGGATTTGGATCGGTCGACCCAAACCTGATCTGGATCGGTGGAGTCGACCGATCCCACCCGATCCTGAAACGATCCCGAAACGTGACACATGTTGAGGTTAATTGTATGTTCACAGTTTTACAGGGGGGTTTGTATAAATGTATTTCACTTTACTCTTTTACCCATTTACCTTTTTCTCTCCACTCCACAGACTCGAGAGCCCCTTCTGCATTTCACCTTTTTGAGAAGAACAAAGGCGAGGAGGCAGGGGAGGAGTAGGAGGTCGACAGCGGCAGGTGGCTGCGATGGTGGCATCGATGGCGGAGCTCCTCCCTCCTTCCAGAGCAGCACTGGCGGCGGAGTCCGAAAAAGCCTCCCTTCTTTCGGAGATTCAGCGGCAGTGGTAGTGGCGACAGGGCGACAACGGAGGAAGAGGAGGAGGTCGACGACGACGGCCAGTGGAGGCACCGCTGGTGTCCCTTCCTCCTCCGATTGCTTGTTCTTCTTCTCCCCTCTGTTTTTTTCTTTTAAAAACCCTGGGATCAGTCCACATCGGTCGAGACCAGTCCGATCTCTGCTCAATCCCTCCGCTCTCGTCAACTCACAAGGAAGAATCGGTATCGGAGGGCTCGGGATCAAATCGGTTGGGCCTAAAACCGATCGGATCGGCCGATCCCGACTAATCCGATCCGATTCTTCTTTCCTTGTGTGGACACGAGTGTCAACTATCAACATGGACATGCTTGACAGAGATGTCAAAACTTTAGAAACAAGACACGTGGACATTGAAAATAAATAGATGCTACCACATTCATATACATTGCCACATGCATGCAGTAAAGTAGGATTGATTAAAATTAGTTTAATATATAAAATAAATAATAACAATTTTATCAAATTACAGTCAAATAAGTAAATTTGGAATCGCCTTTAGTGCTCATTTTAAAATCATAAAATGGAGAGTCAGTATGCATGCCCAAATCATACAAAAAGTCCAAATATCTAACATGGCTCTATTAATCAAACATAAGCTCCACTCATGCACAGGTAAATGCATGGTGATGACTTTGTGGTCATGCAAAAGAAACATAAGCTATTCTATGAAAATTAAGATGTCAAAGATGGTTACATTACCATTGCCTGATTGACTGGATAACTCGGTTGTCAAAGATCGGGATGCTAAGTTGGATGCAACTTGAATCCAGGAATGATTTTAACCTTTTTATTTTCTCAATGTTGTCATGGAATAAAGGACATTATGGACGCATGTTTGATGAATTAGTACTTGTAATATCATTCTGACAAAATCATTTGAATATAGAGTGTAATCTCTGAGGGTTGCCTCCAGGTTGCATTAGCTTAAAATGCATGATCAAGCAAGTAATTTTCTACCCACCACCTGGCCCATTGGACCACTGCCACACTCCCTCATCTCCAAAGTCGTCTTTGCCAACTAGCAAACGTCACAGAGTGTTGACATCAGGCAGGCAGATACAACACTTCCAATGGGATTAGCTAAAACCCAGATTGACAGGAGAAGGCAAATTGACGATGACATAGTTTCGGAATACAAAGTTTGTTTCACTGAAAACTCACATTTTGATTTGAATAGTCAACCTTAGAGAATGAGTGGCACTGTGGCACATGTTGTCAAAGATAAACACCAGATGATTTAACAGATAAAAAGAGACAACAAGAGAAAAAGGGCAAAGGGGAAAGAATCCTGTCACGTTTGACACTCGTCCATACAGTCTGTGGAGAACCAAAATACATCCAACTGCAGCAGAGAAGTGCCCCCGAAGATTTCATTTTCATTTGTGCTACAGATAAAACAACCAAAGAAAGGGTGCAAATCATGGTATTCAGTACCAGCCCGGTTCGTATTGTACTGGGTTGGTACATAGCGGTACAGGCCTTGGCCGATCCGGTTCTGCCTACTTTGTACTGATACCGCCGGTACCGTCTAAAAAAAAAGAGAAAAACCGGGCGAACCGGGACATACCAGCCGGTAGCCCAGTTCACCCATCGGGACCACCTGATAAGGGCTTTGGGATCCCTCTCACGAGGTGCACTGTGTGATAGCCCGTGAGAGAGAGATCCCCCCTTCAGCCGCCCGCTCCCTCCTCTGCCGCCGCCAGCCTCGCCATCAAACGACTGCCGGATCACCGGCCACCAGACGGCCGGCGGAGCTCACCGCCGGCAATCACAACAGCCACAGCAGCTCACCAGCTTCATCATCGTCCACGCACAGCTGCACAGGAGGCCGCTGCGCAGCAGCCAGCCTGAGTCTGCCTGACCAAGTGACCTGCCGACCACCTCGATGCTGCCATCCGTCAGCCGATGACCCAAGCCACTGCCGCCGAACAGACCGGCCGCCAGTGACAAGATCCGGCCATTTTCTAGCCAGAAAATTCCGTTTTTCAACTGTTGAATGTAATTTTTTTACTCAAAAAATTAAATAGTGTTAAATAAAATTGTAAATAGCCCAATTGGGGTTAAAGAGTGTTCATTGCTCTCCAATTTAATTTCAAATCAAAAAATCCCCAAATTAAGTCCTAATTAGGGTTCTCAAATTGGGGCTTGATTAAATTAACTTAATTTAGATGCAATTGAAGATCAATTGCATGTCATGTGGCCTAATTAGGGTTAATGAGTGCTCAATGGCACTACAATTCAATTTCAAATCAGAAAATCCCCAAATTTAGCCCTAATTAGGGTTCTAAAATTGGGGATTTTCTGAAATTACCCTAATTTAGAGGCAATTGAAAATCAATTGCATCTCATGTGGCCTAATTAGAGTTAATGAGTGCTCAACTGCACTCCAATTTAATTTCAAATCAGAAATCCCCAAATTAAGCCTTAATTAGGGTTCCAAAATTGAAACTTTTCTGAAGTTGACTTAATTTTGATGCAATTGAAGATCAATTGCATCTCATATGACCTAATTAGGGTTAATGAGTGCTCAATTGCATTCCAATTCAATTTCAAATCAAAAAAATCCTCAAACTGAGCCCTAATTAGGGTTCTAAAATTGGGGCCTTTCTGAAATTGGGTGCTTTATCTAATGTATTATTGGTATGCATGTTTTTTTTACAGATATGGCAACGCAAGAATATAGGGTGGCAATATGCCACTTTAGTTAATATAAAGACAAAGAGGGTGAAATGGTTGAGCCAGTTATATAGAAGAAGCAGAGAAAGGGTTGAGCCAGGTGCATAAAAGAAAGGGAAGCATACAACATCAAGACGAGGGCCATCAACCCAAATCACCTCGTGTTCATAGAGACGACGATGATGACAGTGATGATAGTAGCACAGGACCTATACAGTTTGGAGGAGGTGGTCCAACTTTTTGGACAATACAGGTTGCTAGACAACAAGATGAAGAAAGTTATGGTGCTTATGGATGTGCATCTCATTGGGACACTTGGGGGCAACAAGTAAATACACCACAATATGATGATTGGCAATCTTGGGGGCAACAACAAAATACACACCAAGATCATGGAGGTATGGCCTCAATTTGATGATTTTAAGATAACTCTTAAGTCTTAATATCGTATTCTTCTCATGTAGCATGACACAACACTCTAATGAGGGCTCTTATTGTTTTTAGGAGCTCACACTCTCCATGGGAGTCATGGCCACAAGATTATCGCACACAACCACAAGACCCTTGGGGATAGCTTGCACAAGAGCAACCTCATGTAAGGGGCTCTTATTCTTCTCATCTGGAGGCCAAGTTGGAGAATCCAGCACGAGGACCACTAATGATGCACAGTTCTTGGGTTAGCTATGGATATGCACCAAGAAACCAAGATGAAGATGGATCTTCAAATTATCCCCCACATTCATATGGCCATTATTGAGTATGTACTTTTAAGTTTCAAACTTTCATACTTTCAATGCATTATGGTAAAGAAATGATGTTTATTATATGGTTCTAAATGTTTATTGTATTCAACCATATTGGATTTTGCACTCTTATGTTTTCCTTTTTATGATTTTTATATATTTTATTATTTTTTAAACACATATATAAATGCATAATTATATATACTTATATTGGGGGGGATAGGCCGGACAGGTACTATACCGGCCGGCACCGGTACCGGGATTGAAGACCTTGGTGCAAAAGAATAACTTTGGCTTATCTTCACCAATTTCCCACCATTTCTCAAACATTCAAAATGACACCTCTTGCAGCATATAATTCAAAAAAAAATCCCTTGATATTTTAACTCAGGCCATGCATAGTTGAACTATGCAACCTAAAAACATTCCATAGACAAATCTCTAATTGGATAGATCTTGCCCATTTCTGAAGAAAGGATTCTTCCCCATGCAATGCTACAGTGTCACACTTTAGTGCCACTCATTTTGCCACTCTCATCTTGGCCATCTGATCATGCCAGAGGTTAGGCTGGAACTTAAGATCAGTGCTCCCGAGCTTAAGTTTTCAGAAAACTGTAGAAAAAATAATGTTTTTTTATCAATGTCAGCAACCAACTAGCAAGTGTGCAAACTTTTGCTCCAGAATTTGTCTAATAGCAGCTCTTCTAAAAAAATCCAATGGTTTGTAGCAGCAACCTGCTGAACATCCCATTCACCAGAATGTCCATGATTTTGTCTCAAAGATGCCCTTGCATACATGGATTGCCTTCTCTTGACTTTCATCTGAGATCTCTTTCTCTCCAAGTTTCTGAGACAAAATCTAGGACAAGATGGAGAAGAGGAGGATGATGATGATGATGATGATAGAGCAGGAAATGGAAGTGGAGGAGGATGAAAGGGATAAATATTAGATTGATGCTCCCAATATCTCTCTGAGATCCCTTTGCCTACCCATTTTTAGTTGGTGCTGAGATACATGGTAGAAATCCTTGATTGCATACAACATATGATTTTTTTATGCATTAAATGATGACACAAGCTAAAACATTCAATTATAATCGAGGATTAATTTGGCCACAGATGATGATCATGACTTCATTCGCATATACAAAATATAGAAATATATCACACCAACCATTCTGTGGAATACTCAAAGTAAATCTTCTTTTTTTTGAAGACCAAGGGTAAAGCCATCCACCCAGGATCAAGTCTGAATCACCGGTAACCCAAGCTGCATGCAGGCCAAACATCTCTTGGACAGTGGGCCCTCACAGCCTGGCCAAGTCCATGAGGTCGGAATTTACGTGAACCCCAGGTTGGCTCCTGCCCAGCATTTATGTCCACAAGTGGGATTTGATACCACGACCTCGTGGTTGCCCACAAAGTACTTATCCAACTCTCCCACCCCCAAGAAACGTGGAACACTCAAAGTATGTGTTGACAAATATCAAGGAAACACCAGGCATATAATAAGGAGGAAACCATGATATGCATAAGCAATGAGAAGAGATAAATACTTCGGAAGAAATTTGCACCTTCTCTTACATTCAAGACTAAGGTTTCAAAAATATGGAAAATGTTAATGACATTGTTGCTAGAACCAAAAAAATTAGAGATTTACCTTGAAATAAAAGACATCGTCAACATGTAGAGCAGCTGTTGGTGAGAGAGCATGGGCAGATAATTCATGGCAGCCCTACGCACTGCAGCTTCTTTTGCCACTTTAAGCCATTTTGGAGTAGCAAAGTTAGCAGCCTCCCCACAATTGAAACCTGTTTACAAGCATTCTAGGGTAAGAATCAAGCACCTCTGAAAACCAAAATAGGAACTATGAAGCTGGACGAAAAATATGTATAATCTAGTTTTAAAAGGCAATTTCACAAATATATCCCTATAATCTAGCATATATCTATTTATACCCCTGACTTCCAAGAATTGTCAAAGATACTCCTGAGTTCACCCAAATGGCCCTCGTCATGTCTCAAGTGCAGTTTAAGTACCGTGTTGGGTGTTGCATTCCCACATTGTTTTTGACCTTATTGTGTGTTTGTGGAGCAAATATTTATCATGCTTTTAGAAAGGCTTAAAATGTCCAATGAAAGTATTCACTGATGTGAAAATGAATATCTATCATTTGGAGTTTCTTGTTGTTGAGCATTTGGAAGGATTGGTAAATACAAGAATGCTTTTTGTATGTTTGAGCTTCCATGGTTTTATACTCGAATGCTTAAAAGATTTAAAGTCTATCAAATGCCAAAGATGGTGGTTCATGTTTTACAATTCCATTTACTTGTTGCAATGTGCATTTGAATGTGTATAGATATGGAGTTTTATGTGGAAGAATCAAGTTAAGGAGAACTCAATTTTTGATACATAAACTAACTTGATGTTTGTGTTTTTACATGTTCAAGGATGGTTTTTAAACCCTCTCATGTCAAGTGAACGATGGTAATATCTAACCATTTCTTATGCTTGATTTGAATGGGAGTTTTGAGAAGTTTTAGTTTTAACTTGTCTTCACATGGCTTTATGTGTGGGTTGTTTTTAAGAACATCTTCCATGAGATGTTATTGCCTTGAATGAGTTTCTTGCATCTCTAAGATGAGATATTTGAGTTTTCAAATGTGCTTATGTGATTTTCATGAAACGTGTTGAAATTTGGTTTGAATGGTCCAAATACTTTGTTAAAAAATGATACATATGACTTTGATTGATAAGGATTTCAGAAATTTCTTTTAACACTTCAAGGGAAACAAATTTCTACATAAAAATTAAGAGAATCGTGAGGAAAAAACTACCTACCCCGCAAGCTTCAATAAGTGGATTGTCTAACCAAGTAGCCGGGAATCTCCACTGAAATAAATGAGGAAACTCGCGTCGAAAGGTGAAACAAAAATTCACATTGCATGATGAATCCTAGTAACCGGGAAACTCCATTGAGACACATGAGGTGACTCGCGTCGAACGGTGAAATCCAATAAAAGAAAAGCATACAAAAAGGGGTTGTGTGAAGCTACCAAAAGTCGAGGATCGAAATGGAAGTGTAGGAAGGAAATAACCCTCTAGTGTTTTCTAGAAATTCTATTCATATCCATTTTTAAAGTTCATTGCTCATTTACACAAATTTTAATTTTGGGTATTATTGTGATGAGTGTATATCTTGAATTTGTTCTTATCATGGTCTATGTAGTACCTCGAGCATATGCATGCACTATCTTTTTTGATTATGCTTCATGTCTCACATTTCGGTTTAGAATGAACTGTTCAGTCGTTATCCTCTTACCCCACTGAAGGGGAGTAATATAAATATCTGTTTGCTTGACTCTAATGCTTGCTTGCTTGTCTGCTTGCCTGCATAAGTCATGTCATACTTTAGCTCCCATAGATGCATCATTAGATCATACATGTTCATATCAGCTTAAATAACCCTTTTGTCAATCTGTTTTTGTTGAAGACAAAGGGGGAGTAAAAGTGCACATAATGTTCACATCTGTTTGGAAGTTCAGAAGTTTTTGTGCATATGTCATGTTTCTTTGACATGGTTGATTTTCATACTTTTTGCTCTAGCTTTTGTATTCCCCATTTTTGATTATGCCAAAGGGGGAGAAAAATGTGTAGATTACCATAATATTTTGTCATCATCAAAAAGGGGAAGATTGTTGGGTGTTACATTCCCACATTGTTTTTGACCTTGGTTTTGATGATAACAAAATATTGTGTTTGTGGAGCAAATATTTATCATGCTTTTAGAAAGGCTTAAAATGTCCAATGAAAGTACTCACTGATGTGAAAATGAATATCTATCACTTGGAGTTTCTTGTTGTTGAGCATTTGGAAGGATTGGTAAATACAAGAATGCTTTTTGTATGTTTGAGCTTCCATGGTTTTATACTCGAATGCTTAAGAGATTTAAAGTCTATCAAATGCCAAAGATGGTGGTTCATGTTTTACAATTCCATTTACTTGTTGCAATGTGCATTTGAATGTGTATAGATATGGAGTTTTATGTGGAAGAATCAAGTTAAAGAGAACTCAATTTTTGATACATAAACTAACTTGATGTTTGTGTTTTTACAGGTTCAAGGATGATTTTTAAACCCTCTCATGTCAAGTGAACGATGGTAATATCTAACCATTTCTTATGCTTGATTTGAATGGGAGTTTTGAGAAGTTTTAGTTTTAACTTGTCTTCACATGGCTTTATGTGTGGATTGTTTTCAAGAGCATCTTCCATGAGATGTTATTGCCTTGAATGAGTTTCTTGCATCTCTAAGATGAGATATTTGAGTTTTCAAATGTGCTTATGTGATTTTCATGAAACGTGTTGAAATTTGGTTTGAATGGTCCAAATACTTTGTTAAAAGCATGATAATTATATCATGATTTTTGGATGTGTTTTTGATGCTTAAACTTGGCTAAAACTGGTGTTTTGTAAACCTCTCTGCAGGGGTCGACCCATGGGGTCGACCCTTAGAGTTTCTGTCTGGACAGAACACATGTTTGTGACCCAGTGTGCAGGGGTCAACCCATGGGGTCGACCCACACTGCATGGGTCGACCCCTGGGTTCTGGGTCTTTATTTTGCTTATGCCCGTCCTCTGGTTGTCCAGGGGTCGACCCATAGGGTCGACCCATTCCGGCACGGGATTTGCGAACCAGATTAAAACCCATTGAAAACCTTTCTAAACTTTACCAAAACACCCCCCATTAGTTACTAATCATGTTTAGGTGTTTCTAACACACTTTGGGAGGGTTTTATGTGTCTTTTCCCCACCCCTCTATATATATCATTGTGAACTCCGAATTTGACAAGAGAGAACCCTAATGTGCTATCTTTCTCTTATCTTGTAGGTGAAGAAAGGGGAAAAAGGAAGGAGGGGCTATTGCAAGGTGGATTTCATCTCCAACAAAGCATTTCTGGAGATTTTGGGAAAAGAGAAAGATGAGCGGATCGACGAGAGGATCAAGAGGAAGCTTGAATCACTGTCATCCGACCTCCCTCCGAACCGGGAATCGAAGAAGATCGTTTTCAGCCCTTTCTACAGATGGGGATTCATTTCTTCACTCTTTTCCCATCTATTCCAGTCATTTACTCTTCGTTTATGAGCATGTATTGAACATATCATTTATTTCTGAACTTTAACTCTGTGTGTGGTGAACCGTCTGCGTACGGTTGTGATCATATCTTGCCGCGAGTGTTGCGGTGTGTGTGTGTGGATTGATCCCGCTGTTGGATCGTTGTGGAGACGAAGTCTCCGTGTGTGTTGAAGTATATTCTCCGTGTGCTTCGTTGTGAAGCAAGTGAAGCCTCACCGGTTCGGTGAGGGTGGACGTTGGGAGCCCGTCGTGGTCCCGAACCACCTTAAAATCCCCGTGTCCTGTGGTTGCTTGCTTGTACATTTTCTTGTTCCAACACATTCGAGTGTGCTCGGAGAGATTGAGTGAACTAGATTTATTTCTGTTCAACTTATTTTTCATCAATCTCATTAATTTCGCATATTGTTTAAAATCTGTAATTTCGTTTGGGGACAATTCAACCCCCCCCCTTCTTGTCCGCGTATATTGTTATCTGGGCCAACATACTGAAATGATGAACCTAGTCAGGTCAGGCTTTATAGGGTCTTGATCACAATCATCAGATCACAAGTCGTAAGGACATTTTAGCTTTTTGCATTCATTAATGCTTTCAATAGCATCTTTTAGGAATATTCTTTTGAAGTTGACAGCATAAGAACCAGAAGTGTACAACTGCAACCATTTGGAAGTATTCAGGGATACTTATGACAATTGCCAAAAGTCAGGAGTACAGGAAGAAATATGGCACATTATAACAGTAGATATGTAAAAATGCGCAAGAAAAGCCTTGCCATCTCATGTGCTAACCTTATTCGTTAGAAAATTGATGAAATTCGTTGCATCTCTACTAAACCACTAAGTGATGAACCTATAAGAGACCATTAAGAAGAGGATGAACAAAAAGCATGAAATCTAGGACATTCAACACTGTCTTGCAAAGTTGTTTCCTTTTCAACCACTCCACATAAAAGACATTGTTTGAGGTAGAAGCATAGAAGACAATCTGATTTCCCTCGTAGATCTTGACATTGGGAAAGGCCAAATGAGGAAGTGTGGTGGCGATCAGCCACAAATGCAGGTTGTCAACAACCTCCTAAGAGTTGATGCCAATTGTAAACAAGGTGGAAGATGATAGTGGTCAACAATTGAGAAGAGCAGTAGTCATCAAGGTGGAAGGCACAAGTTCAAAACTGTTCAAAACAGAAGAGAGTGATCAGGGTTTTTTCTGTTTGAAGAAATGTGGCAAGTCAAAGAACTCTGAAGAAAACGTTTAAAAAAAAAGAACTCCGGAGAAAGCATCATTATCTATCAAGTATAAAACAAAATCTCCTGAGGCACTACTTTGTGTTGAGGATAATTTCTCTCTTCCTCCCTGAAGAGTATGATTTCTCCCACAGATCACAGAAACAGATCAGATACCTGGATCAGACTGACTTGGATCAATTCCAAATGATCAAGAAGAAAAGGATCTGATCCAATAAATAAATATATATAATATACGGGCATATGTAAATAATTAATATAAATAAAGGTGTTGTGGTTTAGTCCCATATCGAAAATCCATGGGAGTCTTACTTCAATAATATGGAGGATTCCCTCAACTCAATGCCTAAGTTTTGGGTTAGAGTTCGGACCTCCAACATGGCATGAGGGTCTCGTTTACCCATTGGATCCATACGTGGACACTTGGCCCTACCCGTGATGCGTCCCAAACCGGTTGGTTCAGCAGGGGGGGTGGTTTAGTCCCATAACGAAAACCCATGGGAGTCTTTCCTCCATACATGTGGGGGATTCTCTCAACTCAATGCCTAGGTTTTGGGTTATAGTTTAAGCCTCTAGCAAAAGGTAATTACTAAATATTTCATACTTGAGGTTGCTTATGAAAGTGCAACACCCTACTATATGCCCTAATCTTTCCAGGCCAGCCTTCCCCCTGTTAACACCCGCCTCCCCCCCCCCCAAAAAAAAAACCCACACACACACCAAAAAAACGAAGGAAAAATGAAAGGAGGAGCAAGAGGAGGCAGCTAGGTCAGAAAGAGGTGGCAGGTTATCGTACGAGGAGTGGGAACACCATCATAGGAAGTGTGGGGTACAAAATCCCCGCACAAAAGAATGAAGGGAGGTTAATTGGATGGCGGGAGACCCTTCCAAAGGGACCGAGCCCAAAGTGTGCAACATGGTTCAAGAGAGAAGTATTTAGCGTCACTTTAGGGCATGACGCTTGAAGTATTATTCAACTTCAGAAGAGATTAATTTTAATCCCCCAAAGCCAAGTTCAAAGAAGCCTATTTTTGGATTGACTGGACAATTTCCATTAACCATGCCCAAGATGACACTTGGTTTATGAGCCAATGCCAGACCATCTTCATGAAGCATACAAAATGGCACCAAGGAATGCTGTATCGCGTCTCCACTTTATCTCAGGATAGTTGGAGAGAAGAGATCTTGAGAAAATCTCAGGAGATCAGAAATGGTAGCAGAGAGATGAGCTTATTATTTTTTAGTGAAAAATTATTGGGGGTTGGGGGGTTGAGTGTGTGTGTGTTGTGGGGGGGGGGGGGGGGATGGGTTGAGCTGATCCACCTACGTACCTTGCAGGTGGTCGATGGTAAACAGGCATGGATTGAGCCTTCATCCTTTTTCTTCCATTTATCTTCTTCTTCTTCTCCTTCTCATCTTAAGCTTGTGAATCAACAGTGTGTGATAGGCCGACAGTGATAGGTGGCTCAGCAGTGATCAAGTACCAGCTATAAGCGTCCATAGCACTGTGGTGGGTGGGGGGTGGAGGGAACGAATGGATTTCAAAGCCCTTGAGCTTGTATGAGCCAGAAAGAAATTGGCTGATCCAAGGGCATGATAGTCGTGGAACTTGCCTAAACTTTACATATCTCTGGCTAGGTGTTTTGGGCATTTTAGATCTCGGCAAGCCGGAGAGACAGAGATTCTTGAGAGATCTAAAGAGATGCTCAGGAGACTGCAAACCATGAATGGCACAGCCAAAACAAATAGGTAAGGACAAACCAGCAGTGTTTTTTTGACACAGACCCAAACCCAATTCAACTGGTTGAACTGGGACAAAGTCCATTGTCCAAGTTTTAAAACCATCTGACCAGTTATCAAGAAAAAGGAAAAAATGTCAATCTACATCACCCGAGTAGAATCAAGTGACCCTGTTGGAGGGACAAGAGTAGAACTAAGTGATGCGATCATGAGCTCACCGAGTAATTGGTCCTTTTCTGTTGGACTTAGGCACAGGCTTGCTCCTCCTTTCAAAGAGAAGAGCAGATTTTAAAGAGCAAATACTGAATCTTAAACTGAATCAAACAGAGGGACCTTCCAACTGAGAAAAGGTCAGCTTGCCACTGAGCCAACTAAGCTTTTGCACACGCAAAGTACTTTGTAGTCTGAGAGTTGGTCCACCAGTCAAACCATCAACCTGTGACTGGATCAGCTTACGCAATTGCTGTGCATGTCAATTTCAAAACAGTGGCCAAAACAGAACCTTGATGGAGCCCAATTGCTGCCGGAAACTCTTTTATGTTTTCACAAATATTCTTTATTTTACATTTTCCTTATCATTACTTCTCTACTGTGATACCCGTGTTCTTTTTCATAAATCCACAACATGATTTTCATCGAAATTGAATCATAGTATCATATGCCTTCTCCAAATCAACAAACATCGTGCAGATGTTTTTGTTTTTCCTCTACATCTATTAAACAGCATATATGTTAGTAGCTAGTTTTTCATTTTATCTGTATTTTTATGTTGGGATCTTATTGACGAATTTTGTAAGTTTAAGCAATAGCTTACTGTTGAACCCCACAATTTTCATGCCATTTTTCTGATATTTTTCAGAATAAAATTGTCTAAATTAGATCAATCATGAAACAGCATAAAACAGTATAAAACTATAGCCGTTATATGATTGGGATAATTTAAACGCCCTAGGAATCCCGTCAGGCGGAATGATTTTTATAAAGATTATGTGTTTTAATACATGAAAATTCTATTGAACACATGGTGGGCGACACCAAGTCACGTACCCATACAGCAAAATCAACAAAA